>JAODUD010000009.1:78334-88980 GCA_026784285.1 Stomatorhinus walkeri | reverse complement strand
GGAAATTATTTACCCCCCCCCCCCCCCCCATTCCTCTCTCTTACTGTCTTATCCTGTCATATGACCTGAAGCTGTAATATGATGTGAAAATTAGAAGATGAAAAATCATAAAGGACGCCCTGAAAAACAGCAGCATTATGTCTGACTAGGATACAGTAAGTTAGCATATAATCTCTGGTTCTTGAAAACACTGATCTATGAGAAGCAGTGTCAGATTAGGGCCACATGCTGCCATGTGGCCCATTCAGATAACTTTGGGATGGAACTGCTTGTGAGTTTGTGGAGGTAAGAGGAAAACCCGAATTCTGGGTCTGCTAAGAGTTAGTGCTGGAAGCAGACCTCCACCATGAGGCTCCAGGTCACGGCGGGACGGAGCTTTTGAAGCTCTGCAGTGGAGCAAGTCTGCAGTTCATGCTGTTTGATTTGGTATATGCTTTTATCGAAAGTGCTGCGCATCGATGCCGTTGCTGAATTATGCGGCTGCATTTATGGTGTGATTGGAAGTGTGCTAACGGCATTTAAAACTAGACCCCGAAAGCAGATATAATACAGGCTGGGTTCCATTTTGGATTCAGATGTGTTTCTAGGTTGAGAATCTAAATCAGAAATGTAATGTGTGTGAAAGACCTGGGCTGGACCTGGGTCCTCATTCCAGACGCAGAACAGATATAACACAAGCAGGGGCTGCATTGGTATCTGGTTTCGTTTCAAATCGGTTTCTGATTTCAGAGTTAGAAACCACATCTAAGTAGGCGAGATGCCATGCTGGATGAGTTCTTTGGAGGAACATCTCCTGGTCAGTCCTGACAGACGGTGCCTCTCTCAGGAGCTTCTGAGATGCGTTTTAAAGCCAAGCTTAGTGAAGCCCCCCTCCCCGACCATGCCTTAGGCCCCGGAGCTCCGCGCACGCTGGAGATCACAGTCACGGCCCCCCAAGGAGCCTGCCCTGGCTGGCATTCTGGGCCCTTTCTTGTGGCTGCCTCCCTGCACGGGATATTAACGGTCGTAATCTCCCCAGGTTTTATCTGAGATGGGGAGGCACACATGTGCATTTCTGCTTCATCGCTGGAGGATGAAAGAATTTCCAGCTCGTTGCCGACACTTGTTGGTAGCTGTAATGTTTACGTGTGCTTATCTCATAGCCCCGCCCCCTGCCTGCCGCTTCAACTGCAATTACGGTAATTCTGCTCAAACACCCATTGGTGTTCTGTGTTTGGCAATGGGCTGCAGTCTCTATGGGGAATTTCCATCAAAATCGCTTCTATCCCTTTATAGTGAGTGGATTACTGTGGCTCATGGACTGGCTTTAAGTGGAGTTCTTTTTTAAACTAGAATACAGTTTCCAAAATTTACAGCTCGTAGTCAAGGTTTTCTCCCCCCCCACCTCAGGGCTGTTTGATATCTCCTGCACATGAAAGCCGTGAAAGGCATGTTCAGGTTGAGGATGATGAACAGGTAAGACTGGGTTACACGGCCTGGCTGACATGTGCTGTGGGTGCGGTGCAGACGTGACTCGTGTGGCGAGTCTTCGCAGCCTTTTTTTTGCCTGTGTCTGCGCCCAGACAGCGGGTAGCGACTGCAGAAGGGGCCTGGGTGCCGTGTGACTTCACTGTGCATTTCGAGCTATTTCAGGGACTCGGGCCGATGCCTCACATCTCCTCTTCCCTGCCTGTGTCCCATATCCCTTCTCAGGATGCCAGGAAGTGCTTGTTCACTGGTCTGGTAGCGCGATGAGTGTATGGGGGCACATATGGTGGTGTGTTTTGGAGCTATGAGTCACGATGCAGTTTTTCGGAAGAGCTGACGTCTTCCCGTGGCAGGAGGCCAAGGCTCTGCGTCTGGGGGAAAAGCGCTTCACTCTGGTGACAGTCTGGCGGAATGAGACCACTCACCACATGGAGGAACGTCAAACTAATTCCACATGACGTGTAACCATGTAACATCTTGGCTGGGGGGCTCTCTGCCCTGGTTGTCCTGAGGCCCAGTGGATGCAGTGTAATGTTTTTTTGGATGTATGAGAGCCATATTTGGGGGGGTGGGGGGGGGGCACGATAGCCCTTCCTGGGAAAGACGCTGGCAACAAAGAGCACTGCCGCCAACCAGTCTAGCACAACCTTCAGCTACTGCACTTCATTTCTTCAGTGTCTTATTTCCCCAAAGCCATCGTCCATTTCACCGTTAGCAGTCCTAGTTTTTTTTTTTGACGCTTCGTGTGCCTGTTTTCTGTGACATTGACACTTTTTGACTAAGCATTAGCGACCGATTCGGTGCATTTTGTAAATTTACCTGAGGTCCTCATCAGCTGGTTCTGAAAATTCTCTACAGATGTCCAAAATCAGGATAAATTACCCTTCATTAAGGATGCTGATGGTAAGAAAAGAATCCAACGTTAGTTTGTTCCGCTTACATAAAATTCAAAACGTCTTAATGCATTTATACCATTGGATGTTTTTACCATTACAATCCAAAATGGGTAACCCACCCCTGTGCTTCAGCCAATAATATTCAAGTTTATGTCTCGAAACCACTGGCGTGTGATATTTACAAAGACTTAATAAAAATAAATAATAAAATAAACAAGGCAACAATACAAGTTATGGCAAATACTGATGTTACCTTAAATTTGTTATTGGAAGGTGGGCCAGTCATTTTACTTTGATTGCATCATCTAATAATCCAGGGAGCCTCTTTGCAATCCTTGCATAATCCAATAATAATTCAAAATCCTCAATCAAGGGTGTCAGCAGCCTTACAAAAATCCCTGGGTGGGTAAAAGCTGTTAAATGCTCCTAAATAATGGCTAAGATTGAAGATATGTACCTCAGACCTTAAACCCTTCAGATCTTTGAGGACTTTGTTCCTACTATCACTAATCAGGCATAATTTCTTTGAACTCGTTGCCATTAGTTGCTAGGCTTCCTGTGTCGTTGTGCCATTTAACGGCCGGGAAAGCGGAGAGAAGCGGGCACCCATTTCGCCAGGACTTTGATAATTCATCCCGTCTAGGAAGTGAAAGCGACATTAAAAAACAAACTGTGTGTTTGGGTTGAGGGCCATGAGCGAGATTTGGCCTAATAATTGTTTTTATTTTCCATGGCCAGATCTGGCAGAGATTAGTAGGTAGCTCTGTCATTGTGGCTTCATAACAAGGCCTGCTAATGGAGGAGGCGTACTCTGAAGTGTGAAAGGCGCACTACATCTCTGGTGCTATATTACTCTGCCCCCAGCAAGCCTGGCCAGTGATCTTTCTCTTGTTAAAGATAAAATTACAGTGCTTATTACCCCAAACATTACCCAGGCTCTGAAGTGTCCATTTGGCAGAACGTGTTTAACAATATCACTAGGACTACTTAACGATATTACTAGAATTATTTTCCAAATGACAAGTTTCGGGGGATATTGAGGGTCCTTTCATACATATCACATCATAGCATTGTGCAATTGCTCTGATTGTAGTCGGAATGCTCTAAAAACGTTCTAATAACACTTCAATTTAACGTTAAGAAGAGAGCAACGCATATGACAATAAAACAAAACAGAATAATACATAGAACATAATATTCCCTTAACAGCCCACTGGAGGGCAATACCATTCGTCCCTCGGGGTAAGTTACCGGGGGATCTCCCTCTTAATTAGAATTTCTTTAAGCTTTCTTTTAACTTTGCATTTTTTTAAGTCATTGATGTTAGGTCATTGGAAAGACTTTACTACGGGGTATTTTCTCTGCAGCTGGGTGCACTGGCTTTACGAATACGTTGTGTTGACAGTTCTGCGGTTCTAATGACCACCCCCCAATCCCAATACACACCCCACGTTTACAGGTCCAAGCAATTGGGCAGATCTGCTGCCATGTGACCTGAAATCGGATCTCACTGTCACCACGGCCCCAATCCGCGTTCATATCTGCGGCGATCGGGGCAGAACTGGCCGCACTCAGGATCAGTTGTTGCTGCGTCTCCTTCGTCCCTTCAGCGTTCAAGTCCGAGCTCAGGTCACCTGCGATCCACCTCCTGTCTATTTGGACGGAGAGAGAAAAACCTGCATTCATTTTTCCAAGCGTAGCGATGAACTCGATTTTAGCTTCAGTGCTGTTTTTTGCTGGGTTTTTCTACGGAGCCACCTCTTATCAGTTAGGCACAGGTAAGTACTTTAACGTCACCTATTCTTTTTTCCCACCAATTTCGATTCGTCTCGAAATGTGTCGGTTGACCTTCTTTCTTGACCATTTACTATCTGGATCTTGCAAAGCACGTTTTGATTTACTTTAATTAAACACGATCAACGATATACCATGACAGTACGTCTCGGCTGCAGAATCATTCAATGTTGTTCTCTATTATTCTTCCTAGATATTATACATTTATTGTCGAGAAAGAGGCGACATTTGTCCATCCGGCACCTGACACTTGCGGAAAAGTTTAAAAAGTTGGTGGATGCCTTCTTATTAGTAATCTAGGACTCATCTGCAGGAAGATTTGACGAAGGCAATACTTTAAGATGAATTTTTTACTTTTTGTTTTTTATTTGCTTGTTAAATAGTGTTAGTGCAAACGTTGATACTGTATTTCACTGATATTGTATTTCTTTTTCCCTTCTTGTCCAAACCACCTTACGGTTTTACTAGCTTATTGAGTAGGATGTTTTAATGGAGCGTTAAGTACATTCTAACGATGTAAAGGTATCCCGGTCCCCTTCCCAGACCGGCAGTCTCCCGGTTGTAAATCAGTGTCCTCCAGCAGCACCGCTCCGTAAATGCAGAATCTCTTATTGCATGTCATGAGTCTACGGGATATTTTTCCGTTTTCACTCTAGTACCCAAATAGACTTTGACTTCTTAATGTGTTTAAACAAGCATCGTTGCTCAGTGCAGAATGATTTCTCACGTGTTTGCCGACACGAGCTTATGTGCTTCTGCCACGGCGAAATGTGTTTCCTATTTGGGTTAGTGGAGCGTTAACTTGTTGAGGACCAGGATCGCTGCGGGAAACCAGAAGCCGCGGCGAAGGACGGAGATCTCCCGCTGGCTGCCCCGACCAGTTCCCTTTTAGCATTGCGTGGGTCTCTAGGTACAAGTGATGGACACCAATGAAGATGCGTCCGGTCACCTGTAACAGTGCATTGTGCCTTACTAATTACGTTGTAAGGTTTTTAAAAAGCTTGATGTTCGGTATGATTCAATGGTGTACTGGCTGCCAGCCCACTCTAATGTATATATTGGACTAGATAATGGACTTCATATTGTTACGTGAACGAATTCGTTCAGTTGGAAAAAACAGTAACCAGATCATGGATTTTAATGTATTCCCAGCTTTTACAGCTAGTTTTCTGGACCTCAAACGGCTTGGATCGTTATGTGTCATATATTTGGATACTGACTTATTTCGGAAACAAAATATCCTGGTGAAATTGTTTTTATTGTTTTGGATTTGATGTGAAAAAAATGACATGGTGATGAAACGATTAGCGTGAAAATTTATTTAGCCGAAAAGTTGGTTTCAGATCTCTGTGCCAGGTAGAGGCAGCTGTAGCTGACAATTGCTGCCAGGAGAAAATTATATATATATATATATTTTTTTATACACACACACACACTCCTGTAGCTAAACAAGTAAAGCATTGTGATAATGAAGGTTGTGGGTTCTAATCCCAGGGAGAACACATAAATTGTAACGCTGTCCTCTGCTTTAAGTCATTTTGGAATAAATTGTCAGATAGATGAATTAGAAAATACATATATATTCAACTCATGCTCTCAGTTCCTGTGTAACATGTAAATCAATGTGTCCTGCAACTGAGCTAGTAATGGTGACCGTCTGTTACAAATTTGGGGCTGTAGTTAGTTTGCAAGATTATACATGGGACAGTACAGATCTTTATGACTTTGGATGGGACATCATTTACCCGGAACTGGGCGCGAGGGAGAACTCAATTTCTGTGTCTTATTAGAGGCCCGTCCAAGGCCGTACACAAAATGTTCTGGGTTTTATTTCAAACAAGCGAGCACTGCTTTGTTTCTTGCTCCTCGCCAGATGCTCTTGGTAAACAACTTTCCAGATGTGGCCTGGACGCTGCCTGAGTTCGCACATCAAAGGGCACACCGAACGGACGAGCATTCCAGGCCTCCTTGTCATTAGAGCTTTTCCAAAGTGGACCAGGAGCAGGTTAGCTGGTGCAGGCCTCAATCGCTCTGGCTCTGTGGATAGGAATTAAGCCTAATTTCTATTCCACCTGCTGCTAGTATGCTGTTATGCTGCTCGTTTGGTCGTGCTCGTGGAATTCTGCGTACATACTGTATTTTTCCGTGTACGCAGATGGTCGTGGTTGGTGTATATGTATGGCAGTGATATTCCACCAGATCAGCAGGCTCTCAATTCCTTGCACATGGGCAGTCAGCATGCAAAACGTCAGGTCCTAACGACATGCGGACAAGTGAAGTACGGGATTGGTCTTTACAGGCCCCTTGACCGACTGACCCTCTGTCCTCTGTTCGGTCCAGTGGAGTGGACCGCGTGGGCACAATGAAGGCTGTTGTGCATACATGCCACCCTGTACAGTTCTGGCTTGGGAGGGAGGGGGGTTTGATTTCAAGGAGGAAATATGGGGGGGGGTTGCATTCTGAGAATCTGCATTTTGGATTTGTGATGAAAGGCAAATCTGTTGCCGGATGGGGATGGATGTTGGACTTTAATGCATTTACTTCATTTACAGAAGTCCAGGGACATGACAGAAGGCAGAGAAACATCCTCCCACTGTCTCTGCACTCAGATCCGATCAGAGACTAAGTGTTTTTGTTATAGGATTTTATTTTGGCCTCCCTGGAAGATGTCATCTGTCATATTCTGTGTCATGAAGATTTCAGCTATTCTTATTTACATTTACTTGGAGAATTTAATTATTGATTTCTAAGAAGTGAGTATTTTATGGTAAGGTCCTTTCCAGCCCATCCTTGGTTCACTAAATCAGAAGGGTGAAGATTTATTGCAGGATCAGAGGATGTAGATGCCTGCTTGACAGACGTATGCAGTGCTTGAAACTCTTGGCGTAGATGGAGGAGCTCCGACAGCTTTTCCCCAGTGACGCGTTGGCAGGAGAAACACATCATTCTGGGCCTGTTGTCATGGCGTCTGGCGCCAGACTTGCAGGACCGGGTTTTGGCAAGCGGGCACTTCAGTCTTCATGGCCCATGGATTAAGACAGAAGTTTGTTCTGGCTTATGATGGTTGATAGACATCAAAGGCTAAAATTCACCCTAGGGGAACTTCAGGAACTTCCCGAGTCGAAAGGCGTAACTGGTTGCTTAGGCTGGAGTTGCAAGGACTTCATTTACCAAACCAGTCTTCGCTACAGATTTTACGCCGTCAGAAAGTTTTTTCAGAAACTTCCAGAACTGGAGAAGAGGCAAAGGGCAGGGAAGAGAGTGTGCAAAAAATAGTTTTTATTGTGGAGACGAAGACATGACAGGACCTGCTGGCTCGCCCAGTGCCCTCGTTCTGTGCCGTACAGCGTAACCTCTTCCTCAAAGGACTGGGTGGGCAAAGACGTGAATGCCAACCAGATCAGTTCAGCATAGAAAAGGTCGTCTGTTTTCTCCATGTCATCTGTATACAAATAAAAGGTTGACAGACTGTGGGATAACTGCTCACGTCTCTCCCACTTATTCCTTTGTAAATGCTTCACGGTATACAGGTTTGGCAGAACCACAGACGGGGTCTCCCAAAGGCACATTGATATGATACCCGTTTGTGGCGTGTAACTCCTTGTGGTACCTAAATCGTCCCATTGGCCTGTCATCCTGCCAGCACTGTGGAAAAAATGACAAGCTCTCTAAATAAAGGGAAGCTGTTCTTTTTCTTCTTCTTCTTCCCGTCTTTCCCCACCCTCCATTCCTAGGCTTCATTCCTAGACCAAAACCACTATGTGGCTTCAGGAGCAAATTGCTTCCCTTGCATTACCTCCGACACTTTGAGGCGCCATCTCTGGCAATGGAGTGTACTGCAAGGTGTGTATGTTTTGTAGGTCTGTTGCCTCAGTGGGCTTCTGCAGAGAAAGATCTTATACGTAGGTTTGTCATAACCCAGTTCAAATGAACTCCCCCCACTGGTGTCACCTCAATGATCTCTTTCCATGAGCTTCCTGTCCTGTTATTTAGGTACGAACCAGCTAGTCACTTGCTTTAATATAGCCAAGATGGTGACTGATGTCTGAGAAATGCGTCAGAAGGGCAGGATGATATAAAGTATATAAGGTAATTAGATTGTTTGGGTAGCTGATTCTAATGAAAGGTTTGGCTTCTTTTTTTTTATGCTTCCAACTCTTACAGATTTTTCACGGCTCAAGCTGTTCATGGTCGGAATTGGATTTACTGTAATCATGGAGTTTGTCTTGGCACACTTGGTCCTACTCAGCATGTAAACAAGATACGACGACAGTGAGGGCATCACAGACAGTACTCTGACAGACAAGCCTGCAAGTGCAACTATTTAGACCTCTAATTGTAGTACAGAGACTTTCTTTGTACTGCAACTGCTGGGGTAAAGTTCCCTGTTCAAAGGTACAACTATTAGCCCCTGGGGCAATCCTAACCTTCCAAGTTTCAGCTGTGCCATTCAGCCTTGCAGTCACAGCAGGAAAAAGCAAATAAAAATGCCTCAAGACAACCAAAAAGAAATTCATAATTCAAGCTAATTATGGTTCTTGATTCATTTGTAGCGCTTCATGAAAGAGCAGCCTTCTTGTCCGTCTTCCTGCATGCGTGTTTGTGGATTATGTACGTACGCGTGTGTGGGAGTGCAGTGACGCTTCACAATGCCTTTATTTAGAATGAGAATGAGGCAGTTGCCGGGGTTTCCTGATGGAAATGTGCTGGGCCTGAGGTCAAACTTTCAGACAGACGCCATCTTGAACAGGCAGGAACTAGCTTCACCAGGCAGACCAGCCACTGGCCTCTCACGTGGCTTTGCCGTTTGAAGACCTTTCAAAGCCGACGTTCTTCCTTTTTAAATGTTTCGTCGGTTGTGGCTGACGTTACAGTATCCTTCTGAGAAAATGCTCCTAACCACAAATGTGTATTTTTGTAGTTGCTTACAGTAATTTCATTCTATATTTTTGAATGGCTTGTGTGTGTTTTTGAATGTTGTTTCAGAGCTTGGTGGACGGTTGTCCAAATACGCATTAAGGTCCCTTTCTTAGCCTGCAAAGTCAGTCGGCCATTTAAGTCTTTATGTAACCCTGTAATTGTGCAATCTTAGGAACTGGGAGTTTGCTTTGGTGCCAGTACTGGACCCAGAATGCACAAGCTAACCCAACCGGCACAAAGGGCACCAGAGACCAGTGGGGTTTGGCCGCACACTCTGACCAAAACCACCTAAACTTAACAAGCTCAATGGGTCTTCACTTTTGGGCCTGAGGTCTGAAGCTCTTAGAGGTAGTACTGGGAGAGGCCGATGTGATTGTTTAACTCAAGCTGCTCTGAAATACAAATAATTAGTTCTAGTGTCTGTGACCAGGAACACGGATGGATGGCACACGCTGGAGTCCACCAGGACTTGAACCAAGACCAGAACGATGGGTGAAGAACCCTGGTTAATTTTAAAAAGAGAAATTCTCATGGGAGTTTCACTTACACAGAAATATTCTGAGGGCAGAACAAAAAAAAAAACTGATTGGTCCCAAGAGGAGATAAAGAGGTGGTTGCAAGCAACTAGAGGAGGTGGAACATGGTCTAGTTGCTCGGACCCACCACATCTACAATCTGATTATCTCTCTGAACCAGTCATTTTTTTGTTCTGCCCTCAGAACATTATTTGTGCAAGTAAAACTCTCACGAGCAAGTAAAATACTGTACCATATTTTCCAATTTCAGGAGATATGAAACACATGCCGTGCTGACATGCTCTCTGACTCTGCTTTGAATATGTTGTCCTTTGACCTCCATTCTTCACTTTGATAGAGTAATTTGGACGATAACTTACAACAGAAACCAACAGAAGAAACACATTAAAGCTCAGTCTTGGCCACGCCCCAAATTGAATTAGCAGAACTTGACCAGCAATGGAGTTGGAGAATCTCTACCTTTTTCCTGAATTGGGATGATTAGATGACTATGTATCCATGTGCCTACAAAAAGCACTTTTATATTCCTGCCAGCAGCAGAATGACATGCTCTGATTGGATCAAAAGGAGGGCCCATGCTTAGGCACACGTATCGTTAAACACATATGCGTTTAAGCGCTCTTGCATGGCTGTGTGTCTGTTTTTAAAATATTTGTATGAGTTCCAAACGTGTGAGATTGTAGGAGTTCATTTGTCACAAGCTGAGATGTTTGCAAAGTGTTTTGGTTTCTCCAATACAGCCGTAAAGATTTTTATTTTTATTAAATGTTTTCCTCCTTTTTCAAATTACTGTGGTTGTTTTCATGGATATTTTAGAAAAAAAAACCACAGGACTCCAGAAAAGCGTTTATTTTGTCTTATGCTCCCTTGATAGGCCTTATGCTGATTTTCATGTTGATTTTTCTTATATTTTTTAAGCGTTCATTTGTTTCATACACCGCAGCCTTTTCATCATTATCCCCCCCGATTCACTTCATCTGCTTTTCTGCTGTTGGACATTTCCAGTAAAGTGTTCACCCACTGATGCCCCCCC
>JAODUD010000009.1:33733-56616 GCA_026784285.1 Stomatorhinus walkeri | reverse complement strand
GGGGTTCAGGAACATGCATTTGTTCTGAAATCCCTGGTCTGGCAGCTCATTCGGAACAAGTGGAAAAAGCCACCAATCACCCATTATATTGCCTCCTCCCCCCACCCCAGCTGGCCCAGAGTGAGGCCCCAAGATCTCTGAAACTGCTCTGAAACGAGACGAGCGGCGAGCGAGGGGCTGCCGGCCCCAGCGGAGTTTCATCTTCAAAAGGTCTGACAGCAAACAAAGGTGGAGCCTCCAGGCATGCTGGGCATGCAGAGGAGGGCGCCGCCATTCCGCCCGGAAGCTGGGGCCGCCGGGCATGCTGGGACTTGACTGTTTCCAAAAGGATAGAACAATCGCGGCGACCGTTTTGTCTTATTCTGCAAACAGACGCACGGCGGTTCAATGGCCTTTTCAAGTCGCTGCAACTGAAAGATTAATCCCCATCCCACCTCATTTACCCAGAAGCCTTTGCACACCCCCAGTTAGCCCCACCCTCCTCTCCTTCAAATCAACACCACTATCACCAAGCATAGCCCAACAGCAAACGCTGAAAATAGGATTGAAGGTGTGCATGCATGTGTGCCTGTTGAGGAGTGACCTGAACACAGTAACACCTCTCTGACAGGGGGGTGCAGTGTCAATAATGCACAGTTACTCACATCACTGTTCGCTATTATTTATCAACAGGGTTCAGTGGATATTATCACCAGTCATTTTGTTTGCAGATTATTTATGAAGACAGTGGGTGTGTCCAAAATCGCACACTTGCGTACTTTTAGTGCACGATTTAAGGGCGTAGTGCTTTCACACTGACAACTAAGCTAAAATTCAGTGCAATTAAAAGTACCCAGATGGTGCACTAAAAACGGCCAGAAAACGCAGTGCAGAATGATGGGCACTACTCGCACTAAATGGACGCCATTTTGACTACGTAGCAGAAGGGCAGGGACTTTCAGCACGTTTTCAAAGTTGAATAATGACGGACAACAACACAGACTCGCAAGCCCAAGCGGAGGCAACTGCTTCATATAGATATAAGTAACGTCAATAAAATTATTTTACTGGTGTAAACTGCGGTGTGTAGCCTGTCACTCTATGATGACAGTTACAGATAATCTGTTTGAGTTTGCGATTATATCAACTTAGAAGAGTTTGCACACGTAAATGTTAGTTTTTTAGCTAGGCAGTCGTAGATAGGTCATACATAGTATAAATTCATTGTAAATAAAACACGCCAGATATTTTGACGCGCTGGAGAATCGCAATCAAATGCTAGTCCGTCACTTCTGGTAAGTACAAAACGTGTTCCATTTAGGACAGCACTTACCCATGGTAGTGTGCACTACAGAAGGAAGTGCGCACTACATCTCAGTGCACTGACGCAAGTGCGCGATTTCGGACACACCGAGTGTTTTGATGGGGTTCAATTTATAGGAAACACATTCCATACAATCAAGTAAAAGCTGGATGCTGATGGTGGTCACGCAGACACACAGGGAGGTTAACCTGCTCTTACCTTCCCCAGAACCGTGAGGCAGCTAGGGTCCAGCTCAGGCTGCTCCAGCTTGACCACGCCCACCCAGCCGTAGTCATGGAGATCCTCCTCGTTGTTGCCATTGCAAAGACCCAGGGGGTGGACCTGAAACGGCCCAGACAGCATGTCACACATCCAGCCACCAGGGAGCTTTGGGCGTGCTAAGTGGAAACCCACCAAATCAATACCACAAGGGGGCGCTTTCATCTGACATAGGCGAGGTTATGGGGTCAGATGCCTTTTCGCGAATCGGATACTTCAAACGTAACAAATCCCACCTCATTATTACCTCCCCTTTGAAAACATGCCACTAAGCACAGAACAAAAATAATTAAAGAGTGTGTAAATCAAATCAAATCAAATTTTATTTATATAGCACAATACAACAACCTAAAGGTGCCCAGGGCGCTTTCCAATATAACAGAAAAAAAAAATAAAATAAAAAATGTACCTTCTACTACGGACATAGCCTTCAGCTAACGCGGATAAATCATATCAAATGGAAGCCTTTTTAACCGATATTCTGCAGATGTGCAATTAGTTCAATAACTCGTTAATAGAGATTTTAGAGAAACCTTGACGTCCTTTAGTTTCATAAAGTATTTCACCGGAACAGATTTCACCAATGTCATGCCTTTTAATACATAAATATAAAAGTTTATCTAAGGAACAAGTACCGTACAAGGCAAATTTTCCACATACCCAACCTTAACATCTTCAGAAAGCTACCAAAATACTGAGGCAAGATGAGTACAACCCAAAGCATTTTGCCCTCAAACACACACAAACAGCAGCATAAGAAAGTAATTATGTATTCGCCAAGGACCGACACCACCAGGAAAACAGATTTTTTTAACCTCCATTTTCAGTTATAAAAACGCCCAAATGGTTTATAAATAACTTATTTACTGGCTGTTTTAGAATGCTTACTGAAACAAGCGACGATGATGAACTTTAAGCAGCAAAAGGCTCTTTTATTCCACAATAACCTCATAAATTTGCATTACATTAAATTCTTTGATGGACTGGCCTGAGAACAGGCTCCCAAAAGCCACCCCCGTGCGAGTCGCGGCATCAGGGTGATCGACACCCTCCCCCGGGGGGGCGGAGCCAGCCTCACATTAAAGGGCCACGTCAGCCTATCACGATCCGGGTGTGCAGGTTTCACAGAGTGTCAGGTGCGTCTGCTTGGCACCAGAAGGCGTGCCGGCACCCATCCGGATCAGGTGGCGCAGGATACAAAGGACCACATGTACTCCCAGTGGCCGTGTTCTGCTAATCGGGAAGGAGGTTCTTGCAGAATAAGGACGCGTCCTACCAGTAAAGGGTGGGGGAGAGTCGGCAGATCAAAGCTGTGAAGCCCCCTAGGGGCAGAGCCAAAAATGATCCCAGTTCCGCGACTACTCTCACGCGCACCCCCACCTCGTCGGAGTGCCATTGAAGTCATGCCGGAAAGATGACACACACACCAGACGGACTGTGGCATCGCTGGCGAGGGATTTAAAGCATTTTCCCATAGTCCTCCCTCCCCAAAGGGGATAACGTTCAAAAGAATGGTGCCTTGTGACCTTTAACCTCTCCAGAAGGTCAGTGCCGTTAGGAAACCCCCAAGGCCACCATGCACATGCTGACCCCAGTCCGTGGTGGGGGACTTTGGGATGAGTAGATCTCAAATTTGCTCTTAAAACATCCCACACACAACCACATGTTTTTTTTTTGGGGGGGGGGGGGGGGCATATCAAAGAGTTCCGGGAATGTGACTTTTTTCCCAGAAATTTTAAAAGAAAAAGTCAATTAATCATAGGGTAACTCAAATTATCCATGTCAAGTCTGGCTCAGACCAGTGGAGAACCTAAGAGGAAGTAGTCATCTCAATGCCTTTATTAAAATGGCACTGGCGGCATCATCCCTCCCCCGAAGGACTTTTAACACAATTTAAAAATTCAGCTTAGATTCCAATAAGATCAGTCTGCATGTTTCCATCGGTAACCGCTTGACCAGAGTTCAGATTAACAGGACGACAAAGCTGTGCTTGTAGGCCAGTTTACAGCGACTGAAGAGAGTGGAGGTCAAGGAGAGGTCAGGCCAGCTGACAATCGCAAGTCAAATGGAAAACATTTCGTTGACCTTTGGGAGGAAACTAAATTACAAGATCTCCACACAAACAAAGCAGAGGCTGCATACAGCTGTATTAAGTGTCCCGAAGGTAACCCTACCCACCACAAGTCCTACACTGACTGGATCCAGTCCACTGCTACTCCTGAGAACCCGGCAAACGTGCTGATCATAACACTGCTACCATACACACCATACCACAAGCTCAATGTCTCCATGGCTACAAAAAGCCCACCGCTGCTGATTTTGAGCTGTTGTTGCTCATGTTCAGACAGATTATATGGCCCACGGGTGGCAGCGGGGAAGCATGCATGAGAAAGTCATCAAGAGAAGAAGCCTTCTAAGGCGGAATGGGACACGGGGCAGAACGAAACTGAAGCCTGGGGCAGGCAGCAGCCCAGGAGAGCGAGTGAGAAGTGGACCAGGCTGACGTGCAGGATTGGGACTAAACCAGCCCCGCTCAGTCTCTCTGGGACTGGAAATAACCTCAGAGCAGCACTACTGATGCTGCCACCCGGGATGGCAGAATAAGAGGCTTCGCAATATGTCGATCGTCCAAGAAGGTGCAAGTGAGCTAAAGTGATATCCTTCCTAAGCTTGATCAAGCACTTCCATGGGTTCCACTATACATCACCCAATGCAGATCTAGTCCAACTTCAACACATTAACCCTGGACCTCACCATCAGATATCAAAAACCCCAACCAGAAGACTGAAGAGCCTATAACCATGATAATATTTTGCCATTGGAGAGACAGGAGTGGATTGTGCTAATATAGTACCCAGAAAGTACAGTGCATTCTGGGGGAAAGTCACTCTGCACAGAAGCCCACACCATGACAAACAATGCACTCCCTCCTGGAAGACATTTCAGAGGACTTCTGAGATCCAGCAGACCAATTGGGTGCCTGCAGTCAGAACTTCTCAGAAGGTTAAAAAAAAAAATTCATCCTACATCTGCACTTAAAGCGTGGTTTTGGGATAGACTGGGGTTCTGAAAATCGCCCATATAATATACAAAACTCTTATGAGGTTTAAAATTAATTTTCTTACAATACTAATCTCCAAGCCTTCATAAAGCCTAATCCAGCAAATAAACACACTGTATTGTTCATTCATATAAATCACTTAGTCACACAGAAATGGGAAAATCCTGCAGCAATGGCCAAATGGTAATAAGGCAAGGTCAGGTAGCCCCCTGTGTACAAGCCACAAGAAACTAGGAAGACCTGACTTGATGGATACAGTGGCTTTCCATTGATGAAAACACTCAGTCACTTCTCATTAGAGCAACTGTTGACTAAAGCTGAAGGCCAGAAGCTGAATTCCAGCTGCAATTACGAGTTGGACGTGAATGCTGCTGGTGTCGTTGACGTGTTTGTGGTTTAACCGCGCCACAAACATTTCCTGCTTCGACAAAGTGCAATCCCGGACTGTACATTAAATACTCCCCAACCGCCCTCCCATTAATTGGCTCAATTTACTGGGCAAGAAATTAACCATAATCACATCAGACACAGCTAATGGCAACCCGGAGATGGACAGGGACAGAGAAGAACTCAAAGGGGCACCTAGGTGATAGCTCCTAGACAACCACCGACTGAACGCATGCTTAACAGCGCTGACAGGACTACCTGAAACAAGATGTTCAAAGACATAAAGGATGAGGTCACCTGGTACCTAAGGCAACCAGAGTCATGAAGAAAGAGCTGTAATATAGGTTTGGTGCCGGTGGGAAGCAATTGAATCCTTTTAATTATCTACGAACACAGAAACTGCAGCAGAGTGTGTTACAGCCCACGGCCATAATCAACACAAGGTTCTTAAATGTACCAGATTCCCTTGTTGGCATTTTGTTTTTGGGGTGAGCCCTTATTCATAGTCCTTGAAATCCAGCCCAAACCAGGCTGCACCGGTCTGGCACCCATAAGCACACCTGTATTCTATATCCGCACTGAATTTGGACCTTTCCTCAAGCAAGCCGGGGGTGTGGAGGATGCTATAGGTTCAACAGGGGGCTACTGTCTGACTTCCTACCACAGGGAAATTTGGGGGGGAGGGGGGGCGATGACCAATACGATGCTGCAAACCCACGTGGGTCAAAAGTCAACTCCCAACCCCCTTGCACAGAGCATGGGAGTTTTACACAAAAAAAATGTTCTGAGGTCAATGAAAAATGATTGGTCCACAGAGATACCCAATTTGATTGTGGAGGGAGTGGATCCAAGTAACTAGAGGTGGGACCAACCAGTGTTCTGATCACACCTCCTCTGGTTGCTTGTACCCACCTCCTCTACAAGCTGATTGGTCCAGAGAGAGAACCAATCATTTTTCATTCTGCCCTCAGAACATTTTTTTTTTGTGTAAGAAACTCCCACGAGCTTCAAGGCAACCAGACTAATGGCTCATAATACAAGTTTGCCACAGATAACAGACAAGCACAAGCTCACCTGATCCCCAGCGCCGAAACTAAGCTGAAAATGTCAGTGCGTTGGATTTTTTAATGTTAGCAAACTCAGAGGGGCAGGGTAAACACAGACAGAGCATAGACTCTTCAAATTACCAAATCCACCTGCCGTCTCCAGAGACCACCCAGCAACGTTTCAAAGACCCGAAGAGACTCTTTCATAACACTATGAAAAACGGGAGCATTAGCATTACTTTTATTAGTTTAAACAGACTATCAGGTGTAGCCACCGAACCAGTATTGCAACCAACAGGGGTTAACTCAGAAAGATGTCTGAAAACAATTGGATTATAGAGCATTCCACGTACAGTTAATAAGCAGTTTAAGTCCATCACTTAAATCAGAAAGGGCCCGCTGAGAAGCTGCTACTTTCATGAAAGCTGCCCCAGTGAAGCTTTATTGTGATTTTTTTGCTGGAAGAGACTACTTAGAAAAAAGCCACATTCGGTCACTTAAAGGATCATGTGACTGTACCGCCTCTGTAACGGTACGAGTTCAGCAGCCTACAGGACAAACTTCTTTCAAAAGGGCTCAAAGACGCTGGCTGTAACAAACAGGTGATTTTTAAAAAGCAACATTATCGCAATTTAACACTACTGCTTAACGGCCCATAAAAACTCTAACAAAAATGCCCTCTTAACTTGACTTAACTTACAACCCCATTGGCTCACTTTTCCTTCATCTTACACGTAACAGTAAAATGTATACTTGGCTGAATTTAACACTAATTTACATGCTATAGGCCTACAATAATAAATTTCTTATCGGATGACAGAGAACCAATATTTAAAATGTTGATGCAATCTCCAATAATCGTTTATTTGGTTTAGGAATATCCATTCAACTCCCCAAAAACAGCTGCAACTAGTGAAGCTGACGAACCAGGACCATGCCACACGCCATATTGTCGTCAGAGACGGAAAACTATCCAAAATCATAGGCAAGCAGCGGAGATCACACCGTCTGCTGGCATGCACAGCAAAACGTGGGGGACGGTCACTGTCAACACGACCGGGCTCATCTTTATTTAACATATCAACACAAACCCAATGAAAACAACTGGATTCACGCCGCAGTCTGAAACAGCGGCAAAGCAGCACGAACGCAGTGCTCTAAATCTGCATTGCATTACTGTAATTACATTCAACGGCTCGTGTGCAATTATGGGCGACTATAATCGACAATAAATACAATTAGTTAGAAAATGTTTTGCAACTTGTTTTCACATACTCGCTTTGAATCAATATCATGATTAAAAGTCAAATGCAAAATACACCGGTCATCGAAAGTTGTCAGGTTGAATTACCAAATAACTTCAAGCAGGTTATGAATATCAAATAAAGGACAGGGTGCCGCTTCAAACAAAAATGCATCTTTGAACCCGAGTCGACGTCCACGACTTTTGCGGCAAAATAGGAGCCATCTTGGGACCACCCCCTCCAAAAAAAGTTGGGGGTGGAGGATGATCAAAGTGAAAAGAAACGGCACCGCATGCAGCCCAACACGCGTAAGGATAAGCGGTCATTTCCCTGGTCCCGTACCTGTACGATCTCGCCTTCTGCACTGATAGTGGCTCCGGCTTTGGAGAAGCGACCTTGCAGACCTGTAGTGTAAGTCGTGTAATCCCCATTGGGACTGGACTCGAACAGCACCACTTCGACGAAGGCGGTGTCCTTGGCAAAGGCGCTTCTCGAAGCCGCCACGGTCACCAGGATCAGGAAGGCCACCGGATCGCTCCGCGGAAAAGTCATCATAGTGCCGTCCGGGTCGACGCCGATCGGGACATAATTCCCACTTGCTGGGGGAATGCCCCTGACTCAATCCGAGCACTTAGGAAAACTCAAGAGATCGAGCACCGTGCTTGTGCGGAATGGATCGCAAAAACGACGAGCAAACTGCGAGAAATGGACGGAAACGCACTTATTTGCTCCCTCGCAGCCTTGTCATCTGCAAGGCGCCTCGCTTCTTTTGCTCTTCCCTCGCCCTCTGTTATTTCTAGTCCTATAAAGCGGACCTCTTTTGATCTTCAAACACGTGATTTTTTTTCCCAAAAGGGTTATCCCCACCCACAATATTCCTGACCCTTTACTTCCCACTCCCAGTTTTCCCGCAGCTACTAAAGTTAAGGGCGCGCTACACTGCTAATTATGCTGGAAGAAGAAAAAGATAATCTTTTTAGTTTTACTTTCCTTGTGGTAGATATGGCATTTGATTTGATTTACGTTCAGAAAATGCCTCAACGTGCCTACTGTCTAGGTCTGAAAACAGGTCTAGATGATAACAGGGCACACCAAAGAATGAAACACGTTTTCCAAGAAAATTAACTTTTAATTCTGTAGTCTGTACTATCGAAAACTAATCGCCTAGCTTTTTAAAAACAGCAGTAATATTAATTTTAAAATTACTGTGGCTTAAGTTCATTCTTTTCCGAAATACTGCGATATATTTTTTCTTTCAGTTAGAGAAAAAAATAACTGCAGCAAAAACTACAAAATTGGGAATAACATCGACTAGCAATTTGAAAAATAGGAAATACTTTTCTTCATTTAATTAATATTAATTTCCCTGTTAGGAGAATCAAACAGCGAGTTGACATTTTGATTTTGTGTAGTGCTGTTGAATGCTGTCAATGATATGTGGCATACAATGACACATGGTTATTTTATTATTGTTATCGTTATTATTGTATTGTTGTTGAGTTTTTACATTGTGGCAGTCACAGGTAGATGCCGAATACTCCCACCTTCCACAATCTGCGTAAACTACGTGCTAAAAGATGTTTACATTTGTATCCCTCTCGAGTTTCATTCGGTGGAATGGAGTCACTGGAATGCAAACTAACAGTGAATGGAGGTTTGTTCCTCTGGTCCCAGACTAAACATTTTCCCCCTCCATTTCTTTTCACTCAGAGCTATAGAAGGAGGAAACAGCCAAGAGAGGTGCCCATTTTCCCCCAGGGTCCACGGCTACCCTCCTGAGTCAAAACTGACTGTAAATGTGTTTGTTTGCTGCAAGACTTACAAAGGGTCTGTGCAACTTCAGAAGTAACAGTACTTAGTGGCAGCTTGAAGTCCCATTCCCCTTGTTAGAAGAACATAGTGAAGAACCAATAAAAAATGAACAATTTCTTGTTCATTTCCCTCACATTACAAGCATGTGGGGGACACAGATGAATCACATGGGAGGTTGGACCACAAAACAAGACAGCAGTTAAGAAAATGCTCCCCACAAATACAGAACAGATTGATAATTGAGTTTATTTCATGCAGTGCCTTATGATCAGGGAATAAGCCCCCTTCCACCCACCAATCATGTTGTGCTTGGTAACTGCATTTTCCAGGGTCCCGTATTCCCTCTCCTCCGTACCCCATCCCAACTCCTGATGCCTACTCTACCACATGTCACTGCATCGTGGAATCCTACTTCCCAGGGAGCTCACCAGACCAGCCAATGGCACTGCTGCTGCTAAACAGCCATGGCTGAAAATGTGTTTGTGTTCGCAGTGAAGAACAGCATTCTGTAAGTGAGATCAGGCGCCACATCACCACAAGTCTACCCTACATGTGCTTGTTTTCCCCAGTGAAATTTCAAAACAAGGAAAATAAACTAGTAAACACCACGGTGCTCACTTCACCCATATCCAGAAACACAATGCTGTAACATATGTCAGCTATAAACTGCTTCCAATATACCAGCTGTTTCTGAAAGCTCGCTTTGAAAGTCTTCCACACACGGGAGGTTATTAGTTTCATCTCATTTAACTTGAGAGCTGCCACCAGGACAGTAAACACGGAGTATGCTTAGTGGTATTCCTTAGAAAGTGTTATATTCAAGGTGACAGAGTAGAGTTCCTCTGATAAAAAAAGACAAAAGACTAATGGCGACTAATTGGCTGGAATGAAATTATCTAATATAGTGACCATTACGGTCAATAAAAAGTTTTGTCTACGATATTGTAATCGCAGTTCTGAAGAACAGTGCATTTTAACTGAATCGTATTAAGTTATGCCGCCCTCTTGCGGTTCTGTGTCGTCGGGAACTGATGCGGTTTAACGTCCGCTCTCAGAGCAAATGTTTGAGAGGCGTTAATGGTAACAGGGCTGGTCAAAGTCCACGTGACGCTGTTAATTTGGATACCCCAATATAAGAAAAGCATGAGCAATTTTTTTTTAGAATTTAATATCTATACCATATATACAGACTATGTGTAGTCGGTGGTTTTGAAACATGATCGTATATTCGATTAATCACGAAGGTGTGTGTTAAAAATAGTTTTACAGCCCTATTAGCAACTTTTTTTTCTGATCACACCGTGCTAACCTATGCCGTAACACTGACGGGCCATGCCTCCACTCACCCGAAATCCATTACGGAATAGGCCAAATTCTATACCCAGAATTTTGTATGTCTGTAACTGTATTTGTTATACAAATTACATTACATTACAAAATTACATTTTGTCGGTCTAACGTCCAACCACTTCACTGCATCTTTTAATTACGTGCACATTAGCTAATGCGTTGATAAATTGTTAATGTACTATTTACGCAGCGATCATATTGCAATACTCAATTACGACAGCAGGTGGCACCAAAACCAAAGAGTCATTTGTACTAGAATGGCTCACCAGAATATTAACGCATGTCCTCGTTTTAATTACATTTAGGCTTTGAAGTACGTCATCGAAGAAAGTAGCTCCATAATTAATATTTATGAGCCATCCCTTCAAGCAGTGAACCTCACATACAGCTGGACATTCTTCATAAGAACAAAAGTGCATTACATCAGTGCTACACTGCATCAAAACAAAACTGCAATTCACCAGTTTCCTAGCAGACAAAGCAAAGATCATTCAGTGTAGGGTGGTTTTTCTCAAATTCTATAACTGTGATGTTACTTAATATTAGAATGTTACTTAAAATTGCTGTCCTCTTTGCCCCATTGGCAAAGCATTTGCAATATTAAGCATGTGCAAGCTTGCTTAACGTCATATGACGAAGGAATATAAATCACCAAGCCTTGTTCCCAGAATCCTCCTCTGTGCCCATAGAGCCCAGCTGTATTATTATTTTCCATTGTGTGTAATGCAGAGCTTTATGCTGTTGGTGTTCACTTCGCACGAGGGCAACGCTGGGCAGGTACCATAAGGGGACTTTTGCACAGCTCCCTTCAGACTGTCATTAAATTATATCTGCTGACTGTAAGTTAATAAGTAAGCAAGAAGTGAAATTTAAAGCACTCCCAGAATCCCCAGCAGCTGCAATAACATACTGAAAGTGTCAACAACACTAATATAAATGGATTGAGGTTAAGGAGTTAGCACTGTTTTGCACCAGGGGTGTGCCTCTCTCTGGTGTATGGGGCCCTGTTGAGCTCACTCTTCAACCCTGCTGAAGCCAGTCAAACTGAATTGCATCAAACAGAAGAATCCAGGCATTAATCATACTGAAAATATATGTTGATTTGGCTTGTCACCCAGCGATAGGATGTGAAAGACTTCTTCCCTGTAGTGTCTGCTGAGTTGGGGAAGGAAAGGGAGGCGTCTTGACCTGAAATCATGAATGTGTCCATACAAGGACAAGGGTGTCCATGGCAAGACTCATCTACACCATGCAGACAAAGTATTGGGATACACCTCTTAACGGGGTTGGGGCCATTCTGGAATGCATTCATCCATTCGAATTCCAATCCAAATCAGAAAATGGAACTGGAGTTGGAATTTAAATCTCCCTGTAATTCAAATTCAATTCCAGTTCTGTTCTCCATAGTTTTTTTTTCCAATCCTAACTCCAGTTCCATTTCCTGATTTGGACTGGAATTGATGAATGCATTCCAGAATGGCCCCAACCCCGCCTCTTAATCATTGAATTCAAGAATTTCATTCAGATCCATTGCTACAGGTGAACAAAATCAAACACCTAGTCAATAACACTCTTTAAAAAAAGAAGAGTACCAATTTGTACCTTTTCTTGTCACAAGTTCTTTACCCTCAAGGGTCTGCCAGTTGTACCCTGGCAGCAGGTAAATGCACTTTTAGTCCAATTTAAGGTACAGAAATGGAGCTGTCATTGCTGCAAAGGGGGTGTGAACTCTGCATTTAGGCTTATGTATTTTGAATGGGATGTCATAAAAATTCCTGTAGGTTTAATGGTCAGGTGTCCCAATACTTTTGTCCATGTTGTGTATGTCCATGGCAAAATGTTTCTATTGAGGGGAAAAACGTAGGTTTTTCAATTGCATATCAGTGGTAAATTTGCATTTTGATCAAATGACCATCAGATTTCACCCTGGTGTTGAGCCCCAGTCTTGACCTAACAGTAAAGCCCAGGTCCAGGTGAACTGGCAGCAGAGCGAATCTCTTTGGCCCTTCCTAAGTACCAAGCATGTTCAAGCCGCTACTGTCCAGTTTATACCCCGCTAATCTTTGCAGATTTTCAATTTGACTGTGGACATGATGCAGCATAAGGGGATATTTATTCGACTGAGAATTCGATATGAGCTTGTTTTGGTGCTCTTTAGTGCTCTATCTGAGTACTACATTATTCCAGAAATAATGTACTGGAGGCTGCCTTTGACTCTCCAGAAACTTAATCTCACCTTGCTTTGACTCCCCAGAAACTTAATCTCACCTTGCTTTGACTCCCCAGAAACTTCACCTCACCTCGCTTTGACTCCCCAGAAATTTCGCCTCACTTTGCTTTGACTCACCAGAAACTTCACCTCACCTTGCTTTGACTCCCCAGAAATTTAATCTCACCCTGCTTTGACTCCTCAGAAACTTCATCTCACCTTGCTTTGACTCCACAGAAACCTTATCATGTTGGGTCGGCACAGCTCATGCTGTCATCTTTATTTCCCCCTGCACCCGGCATCTAAGATGGACATTCATTTGGTTCCCTTTTCTGACAGTCGGTATTGAACCCCCACCCATCATCCCTGCTGTTCTGGTCAGATGTTGTCCCACATGGAGACTGTGTAATTAGAGGTACTGACCGTATCCACATATCTGCTATGCATGGTGGAAACCTAAGTAGGTCATGAAGCACCCAGAGAAACACCAGAAAAGATCTGACCTTCCCCCACAACTCTGGCCTTGTTAGCTGGATTAAATAAAAGGTTTCATCATCTTAAAAATGCTATTTCTGTTTCTTTTGTGCTTTGAGACTATTATGTTGCAAAAGATGCTATACATAATAAAATCAAAATACAGTACAATGAAATTCATTAGTTCCTCATAATACTTGTGTGCTTCATAAAGTTTTCTCCATGTTCATTTTTAATGGCTTTCCGCTCATGAGAGGGAAAATAAAACTTTGCAAGGTGTGAGAACTTCAAACTCTGACTGCCTGCCTCAATCTGCTGCCTGTTTCTCAGTTATCAACTTTGGTCAGTGATGATATCTGATTCCCACAGAAGCTCAAACATCCTTACCGTATGTTGTTAAAAGAGTGTAAGGTTTTTTTTTTTTACGTGTAGATTAATGCACTCTTCTGTATTAAAAGTCTGATTTTCATGACACTGTAGAATTGAAAGGCTGGAAATGTAACAATTTATTTAATAAATACACCTTTTAAAAGCAGGCAGTAGCGCAGTGGTCGGGCGGCAGTGCAGTGGTCGGGCTGCAGTGCAGTGCTTAGCAGGTCTGAGTCTCAGCCGTGGCTCCACACGTGTAGCGCTCCTCCCTGTGTCATCAGCGGCTTTTCTCCGGGGTCTCCAGTTTCCCACCACAGTCCAAAAACATGTTAAGGTGAATTGCAGTGTGTGTGCCCTGCAATGGATTGGTGTCCCATCCTGGGTTAAACTCTTAGCTTCTAGGAAGGACTTCTGACCCCAGTGACCCTGCATAGGACAAGCGGGTATTGAAAACGGATGGATATAATACCTTAAATGGACACAATATTTGGTAGTTTATAAAGTCACTGGATGGAAGTCACTATGTATTTTTCCTGTCACATAGCAAACAATGCTGAACAAAAAGATAATTCTGTATTCCAGTGACTAAAGCATACAGTAATAACCAGGTTCAAGGTACTTTCGGATGCCTGGAAATGCCATCCTTCCTGTAGGTAAAAAAAACCAAAAACCATTGCCTTTGAAAATATACTACCTACCACTGATGTACCCACCCCCCTCAGCTAATCCTCAGCAATCCATTTAGCAAATTTTATCACTGGGGACGCCCCACCCCCCTCCCGCCTTGAAGTACAAAAATTACTCCAAGTTTCTGAACCTGTGCACATATTAGTGTGATGTAGCCTCACTGTGAATCAAGAAAGCATGCAAAATAATTACATTTATTCTCAAAACATCTGTAAACCATTTCCCTAGTCTAGAATTAACCCCAAGATTTTCCTCCCCCTCTACACACAATAAGGACGAGTGAAGAACAGTGTGAAGTAAGTGCGTGCCATCACCGCCTGCTCCGTTTTACCCTCCTTTATCAAACAATGTAGCACCGCTGCAGAAGGCAGTCATCCCCTCACTTCCACCCACAGAGCTGTGGAGAGAGGCACTGCTATTCCTGTCTATTCCTTTAAATCACCAATTCCAAAATACTCCTGTCATATTTTGTTGCCCACGGGCAATGGATGTTTGACTGCTTTTTCTTTCTTGTTTAATGTGCTGTGATCGCCAAGATGCTTTGTGATGTTAATGAAATTGTTTGTAATCGTTACATCTTGCTTCCTTCCCTCGAAAGAGACCCCTACTAACTATGTGAGCATGTACATCACGCCACTCTTTATTTAACGGGCAAGCAAATCGTTACGTTTTTCTCTATTAAGTGTATTAAACGGGTTAGTCTGACCTTCACGGTGTTTTCTCATATTTTTACGACCGATAGCGTTTTTTACGTAATATAGCATCTTAATTCTGATGTTGTAACAACCCTTATGTTCCTTGTTTTGTGAAACAACTGCCTGTTATTGCATCACTCATCTGTGGACAGCAGATTAAAATGAGATTACAGGAGAGGTACCACCTATTGGTCATAGCAATGCTAAATCGGCGATGCTGAATCTTTTAGCAATGATAAATCGGTGTCTGAGGTAAGGCTTTGCGACCCTGTATCTAGTTAAGTTGGTCCCATATATAAAAATGTTTCAATTTTAACATGTTTTGTATTTGTCCCGGCAGCTTCCACATTTTGCAACACTAAAGCTAACCATTTATACCTTTAAAAATCGCTAACAGGTGCATATGTGTTAAAAACGAAAAATGATGCAAATTGTGTGAAACTGCGTACAAGAACTGAAAATTATACATGAAACTACAAAAACTGCCATAACCCTGAAAGTAAAACCGATTTTAATATGCCAAGTGTAAGTGCTGTTTTGGCCCCGAAATCCTATGAAAAATATTTTGAGTATCACTATTTTCAATTTTGTTCAATCTTAATTATTTAAAATAAATTACTAATTATTAAAAATGTATCACACATATCACAGACACCCTCAGGCTGTAACAACCATGGACGTTCGAAAAATGTATCGTGATTGTCGTGGATACATAATAGCAAAAAATTAACAGTTATTACTTTAGTACAGGGACGTTAGATACGTTAACGGAATGCTCCTAGCCGTCACGGTGACAAAGTTGCATACTCCGGTAACTGATCAGAGAAGAAATAAATAAATAAATGAATGAATCACACACACATATATATATATATATATATATATGTGTGTGTGTGTGTGTGTGTATTTAATCCAATCCAATCAGCTCACACCTTGCATTGACGTCAAACCCGCATACACCAATCACATCTCACCACGCCAATAGTATACAGCTTCAGACGGAAATTCTGTGGATCATTAAAGAATCGGGAGGTGGGGTGTGTCAGTGGGAAATTAAGGGATATATTACGTTTTTTTGTTTTTATTCTGACTAAAATTTCCTGTTTTTCCTCATAATATAAATTATTAAAGGTACCACTATGGTGGTTGTGACAACAGGGACAGGGGGTGCCCATAAGATATATCTCATCTCCGGGAAACAGTCGGCGGGGTCCGGCGCGGCGGATGGGAGATTCGGCCAGTCGGTGTCGGTCGTCTTGCCCCCTCCGGGAAATCAGGCATCTTCGGACACAGACTCTCAGGGATCTGGGCCGCCGCAGCGCAAAAGACAGCGGCTCACACATCTGAGCCCAGAAGAGAAGTCACTGAGAAGGTTGGTGCTTTCCCCCCTTTTATATTTATCATTTTTTATGAAGTATAACAATTATTGGGAACAAGCTGTCTACAATGAGTGCTGTTATTTATTTTAAATGAGTCTTTTCCTTTATTATCACACTTCTTGGCCGCGGTTGTTGGCCCCTCTCCCCCTCCCTCTCCCCCTCCCCCCCCATCCCGACGCGGTGTCCGCCTGCGTGGCAACATGGCCGCCCTGCGCATCCGAATAAAAGCCTTTACTTTGCGTTTCTTACAGGAAGTTGAAAAACAGGGTTGCTGCCCAGACAGCAAGAGACAGGAAAAAAGCCAAAATGGGCGAACTGGAGCAGCAGGTTTCTGAATTAGAATTAGAGGTGATTCATTTATTTCCCCCGATCTAAATAGCTGGAATGAATTTTATTTCGCAGATATTACACATAAGTGATGGTATTTATATTTTAAGGGAACTTCCATGATTGTATTTATTTTTATTACATCATATACGTGTACTGTCATGTCTCCGTCAGAACCAGAAACTTCACTTGGAAAACAAACTGCTTCGTGAAAAGACTAAAAGCCTCTTGGGTGAAAACCAGGAATTTCGACAAAGGCTTGGGTTGGACTCTCTGGACGTCCAAGAAAAGGTATCAAGACGAGCTTCTCACTTAAGGTTACCTGTGTTTTGTTTTGTTTTGTTTCAGAGTCAGGTTGTGTAAGTAACATTCAGGCCTTCCTATATAGCTGATTTCTCAATTTCAGTTAGAGGTTGAAGTCCCCCAGAGCTGTTGTAAATGTCTGGCCGTCTGACGAGTGTGTTCATGTGCAGCTGTATGCATTTCTCGTGTCGATGAGGGGGGGCGATCGTATACGCCGTGGCTGGCTTAGTCAAGCCTCTGACGATCCCGCTCTCCTCCGTCGAAGTTCCAGAATGTTCCGTCCAGCGTGGATGCCGTCAGCACGGTGATCGGGTCTTCTGAGTCCGCAGCACTCAGGCTACGTGTGCCTCTGCAGAAGGTGCAGGCCCAGCATTCATCAAAGCTGAGGAGCTCCAACTGGATGTGTGCAGTCATGGCTCTGCAGGTCCTGAGGTGAGTGGTTGGGGTGGGGGGGGGTAGCATTTTACCTCTAGGGGTGGTTTTTGGGTTCTCCTGTTGTGCTATGAATCGCATGTGTGGGCTCTGGTTCGTTATCTCTCCATTTGTTTCCCCAGTCTGATCTCCTGCTGGGCATTCTGGACATCCTTGACCCAGAATTGTTGCTCGGGTGCGGCTCCCTGGACCAGGACACCGTGCCGGAGTTGGGCCGGGTCGAATCGGATCCAGTATCCGCCCCCTCTCATACAGATGTGGGGGCCCCACCGACAAGGCTGGAAGGCACTAATGAACTGATCCACTGGGACCACATCTACACGCGGCCCGTGGAGGTACAGCAGGAGGCCACGGCCGAGCAAAGCGAGGAAAGCGGCTCTGAGGTGAAGGTGGCTGGGGAACGGGACCTGGGGGTGGAGCCGTCAGTCAAGGATGAACCAGAGGAGAAGGACTTGGTGCCCCCACTAAGCCAAGGTGACTTGCTTAGTCCCGGAGGTCCTGAGGAGGGCTGCTACCTGTCAGAGGCGTACAGCGACTCTGAGTATGAGCGTTCCCCTTCTCCTTTCGGAAGCATGTCCTCTCCGCTCTGGGATGACATCTTTGCCAGTGAACTCTTCCCCCAACTCATCAGTGTTTGAGCATCCAGCACCATAATCTTGCTCTTGTATGTAAACACTGCCTAAAATTGCTTCATTACACCAGTAATCTCATATTCTGCAGTAGAGCCCACTAAGCCTGTATGATCCCTTACCAGCTGTCTTCAGGACTGCTGTAATGGGTCTCCACCGATGATCTGTAGTTGCAGCGCTTGAGTTGCTCCTGGCTTCGTAATTCTGTAGGTATATGCTTAAAAGGATTATCTGTAATTTGAGTGGTATAGGATTCAGAATGTTGGGAAAGCATTTCTGTACTTTGTGCAGGTGATAAATGCAACCTAAAAATGAGAGCACTGAATCTATTTATTTGTTTGGTTCGTTCTGCCATGTGTATCATAAGATGGAGCGTTCTTGCTGGTGTGATTTAACCATGTTCTTTATTCCTTTGTACATTTTCATACTAAGGGTACGCTTTCCTCACAAATTAAATATGCATAAAGAGAATCAAGCATTACAACTTCCGTGTTCCTTGTCTCCTTCTCCGGTTCTTATGTGTTCAGTGGTAAAGGGTGGGGCAGCATTGTGGTCAGTAATATAAACATGATACCAGGAGGATGTGGGCTCCATGTCCTGAAACATCTTTATGTCTCAGTCTTATGAAAAACAATGGCCGCCCCTGTGTTTCTGACATGTCCTTATTAGCATAAATAATCTTTATGCCATATTGAGATACAGAGGCTTCCATTTTATTGTTGCTGCTAGTAGCTTTTTTGCATAAATGTTCTAGGATTTCAGTTTTCTCCAGAATGCACGCACCAGTGAAACTGACCTCACTCGTAATGCTCTTATTGTTTGATCAGCAGGTTCTCGGACAGGTACGTCAGGTGTTATTGTGGGCGCAGAGCAGGTGTAGCCGTAGCGATGTTCCTGTCCAGCCTGCCTCTTATGTGAACGTGAATTCCACTGAAGTCCAGCTTGGCCCTGGGATTCTCTATGTGCCACTGGACCTTTAACTCAGAAGAACATCCCCCACAGCCTCTTCTGTAAAGTGATGGATCTACGTCTGTCATGGCTGCTCCTGTATTAATATCCCAACCACACATCATGCAGCCCGTTCTGTTTTTTTTTTATCCATAGGCTTTATCTTAAAAAAAAAAAAAAAAAAACAGAACAGACTGCATGATATGAAATTATATGGAGAAAAAAAACCCATTTCCTCTTCTGCTCCTAGAACTGTGTTGCTCTTTGTTCCTGTTTTTAGTGGCTTCCTGTTTGAGGTTTGATCATCATCTGAAAGTTGCTCAAAATCCCCTGCTTGTTTTCTCCACAGCTCTCATCGCCGACAGAAGAGCAACACTGAACAGAGACTCGTAACTTCCGTGCTCTGACCACACTAAAAAGAAAAAAAATAACCACCTGAGCATAACGCGAGTTGAAAGCATTAGAAGTTGTAGAGTTCGAAGTATCTGTTGGGTGATATATTTTAAGGACTTCAATTGAAATACCCTTTTCTGGAAAATTCAGCTGTCTGATGTATTGCATTAAGTCACAATGTTTAAACTCTCGTCGCAGAATAACCACATTTAATGAACCAAAGGTCAAATGAACTTTTATCTGAGTGCCCAAATAAAAACACCCTGGTATGTCTCATGACATACAGTATGAGTCCATTTACAATTTCACAATCAGCATCCATTTTTGCTTGCCTGTCATTTTTCTAAAGCTGAATTACTTTTAATTATTAGTTTTAGTCTCAGACCGGGTTTGGGTGTGTTCATCTGGTAAAATGTTCTTCAATCTAAAAAAAGCAGATTCCTAGAATCCTTGTCTTTCAAGTTTGTCACCTTCCTATGAGTTTGGGCGTTTTCCTGTAACTCAAAGCTTGTGGCACAAAAGAATGAAAATATGTGTGTTATTTCAACAATGGAGAAGACGTGTTAACATTCCAGAGTAGCGTAGCACATAGCCTATGCCTGCTCCTGAACAGTACCTTCATGGTGATTTGTGGGAGTCCTCTTCAATTTCACCTCGATATATTTCCCGATTTAGTTTCCAGACAGCGGCTAGGAATCCGCTGGGTTGCCTTCCTCCCTCTACACATTATAAAGCACAAATTCTTTAAACTGGGGTTTCTCTAACTGGCTAACTAAATCTGGCTGATGGCGGGGATTGACGTGCAAGACCGGCCAGGACGGAGAGCTTCCCAAACATGCTCCGGCTTCCTACAGGATCTTGAAGACTCACCGTAACTTGGGAGTCACAAATAATGGAACATCACCTGGATTTAAATTTTTTGTCTTATGTGTGTCTGGCACGGATTAATGACAGACAGATTCAGAGTATACTCAGCAGGAGTATATGGTGTGTAAGTGGTCAGATATCGGGAGCGTCACATTACCTGCATTGTGATGAGCCATCATTGACGGCACTATGGCCATGTGTTGTAAAAGTGCATGCCCCCCTACCAGACCTAACCAATGTGGCCACAGTTCCTGTTCATCCAAACATTTAAAAACACTATAAGTAAGAATACCGTCAATATGAACAATGACATATATGCTACATTCTGGGCTCTGCTCAAAGGATTTTGTCACTGCCTGGCACTAACTGACTCAGGAAAAAGCCTTGAAACTTTTCAGTCACATGACCTCAATCAAGGCTTTCCTCTGATCCTTTGACATCTGTTGGCTGGACAGCATTATCATGACGAATGGAGGCCGCTCTCTCAGTCCCCGTTCAGGCCTGGCATTCAGCCTGCTCTTTAACACCCTGACAGGACAGGACTCACTTTGAAACCAGAAACCGAAGCTGAGGATTCAGTGGCTGAGACCCAGCTGCTGTAACCAAAGCCTCGCAGCATCGGTGGGTGAACTGCTCTATCAGTTGTTTAACTTATCCGGTTTCCTTCATACAGCTTTATTTCATGTACGTCACTATCGTCACAATGTCACAATGCCTAATACTTCTAACGATAGGCAAGTAAGATACATCAGTGACAATTATAGACATGCACTGCATCCCTTTATGTGATATGCAGGTTTTATTTTATGACCAGATCGCACACAGAAAGTACAATATAGAAGCATCAATAAAATTCCCCTTCAGCACCAGCGCTACGCGGAAAGGCTTGACGTGTGAAGAACATGACTATTTTTGCATTACTATTTTAGCGGGGCTTGTGTTGTGTTTTTCATCTTAATCTGGAACACAAAACACGCATATACAGTTTAAATTACAACATTCTTGCAGACTGATCTGGAAACCTGATCATGCAGCGTCTATAAAAAGGAACTCAAGGAATTGTGGGTAAGAAATGGTCATATTCAGGATAAAATCAACCGGCCCCAAGTTGGTGAACTTGCTAAAATTTAAATGTTGATATACATTTTTGTTATTAAACGGAATTTTCTGAACATCTCAACACTTAGACAATCCCTAAGGTAGGTTTGCCATCCGTCCCTTACAATACGGGATCCTGCCGTATTGGAAAATAAAATGTTGCATCCCGTATTATAAGGAACGGATGACAACAATCCCTTTAGGACAAATCATTTATCGTCTTGCGGACAAAGCTTCTATTACCTTGCTCTTCCAAATACAAAACACAACATGTAAACACAATGTCTGAAATTAACGACTACGGCGCCATCTCCTGGACATATAGGAGTACTTCATTTACTTATTATATAATTTCAGAGTAAACAGCTTGTAAGAACATAAGAAGTTTACAAACGAGAGGGGGCCATTCGGCCCATCAAGCTCGTTTGGGGAGAATTTAACTAATAGGTCAGAGTTGTTAAAATCGTATCTAGCTCTGATTTAAAGGAACCCAGGGTTTTTAGCTTCCGAAGACTATTTCATACTCCAACTACACGCTGTGTTAATAAGTGCTTCCTCAAATTTGTTTTAAAATGTTCTCCCGCTAATTTCCACTTATGGCCACGAGTTCTAGTATTTAAACTAATATTGAAATAGCCATTTGGCCGAACAGCATCTAGACCCGTCAGAATCTTATATAGCCTACCTGGATCATACCTCCCCCCCCCTAGTCTTCTTTACTCAAGGCTAAACAGATTCAGCTCAGCTAACCTCTCCTCATGAGACATTCCTCAAAGATCAGGAATCATTCTCGTAGCCCTCCGTTGCACCTTTTCTAGGGCAGCAATGTTATCACTCAGACTTTAAATAATCATGTGTTGAGCAGTAATGATCTGAGATTCACACACTTCTTTGTGTGTTTTTAAGTGTGTTTGGAGCCTGAATGTTATACTAACACAGAAAGCAGTATTTTGTTTCAATATACCACAATCGATGTATAGGTATGTCCATAAGACACAACATCCTGTGACTGCTTGGAAACTGCAAATTCTTTGCATTTCTGTTTTCATTTAGACAGTTCACCTATTGTGCGGGGCGAAGTAAGTGAAGCACAATAAATATCAGACATGTTTAATTTCAGTGGACCGTCCTCTGCCAGAGAGTACTGGCAGGACGCGCTGTACTTTATCAAACGGCAGTGAGCTCATTCGCTGAGGGAGTTACAACGGGAGAATATCGCACCGTAACTGGCCATGAGTATAAGGTTGCCTAAGCGAAAGGGCGTAGACTGTATTTATCCACAACTTCGGATACTCTCGGGAAATTAGTGTTCTGGGGTTGTACCCAGTGGGCTGGTGAGTGCTGAACTTTCGGTCTGATCGGAGATGTTTTCTTTGAATGGGAGTGATTATATGTTCTTAGATGACCTTATAACTCTGATTTTATATTTCTCTGTGTTAGTTTGTGACTGTATAGATCGTTTGACAATGTATATCCTCTTCGATCTCCAGTCCATTTACCGGAAACGTCCAGCTCTCTTTTTTCTGTCTGTTATAATTATTATTATTATTATTATTATTGTTGTTGCTGCTGTTCTTGTTCTTATTGCTGTTGTTATTGTTCCTCTTGCTGC
>JAODUD010000008.1:25377939-25390380 GCA_026784285.1 Stomatorhinus walkeri | reverse complement strand
GTTCTCGTCCAATATTAGTGCCTGATCTCACAAATGCTCTCCTGGCAGAATGGTCACATAAACACACTACTAAACCTTGTGGACAGCCTTCCCAGAAGAGTTGAAGCCGTTATAGTGACAAACGGTGGGTCAACTCCATATTAAAGCCTACGTATTAAGGGGATGTCATTAAAGTTCATGTGTGTGTAAAGGCAGGTGTCCCAATACGTTTGGCAATACAGTGTATTTTACACAGGACATGTAGCTTGCAAGCACAGGTACATGCATAGTCAATAGTCATTACATTTTAAAATGAATAGTTGTGTAATTTATAAATCTGACATACAGTGGCACCTCAGTTCTCGAACTCATTAGAACTCGAATTGGTCGAACCAACCAATTCGAAAACATATGACCTAGAACTCAAGCTGAATCTCAGAAATCGAATGGTGAACGCCAACCTATGATAACTTGTATGCGCGGGGAAATGAGTCACGCAGCACGTCTCTCAACGGAAACAAAGGGTGACGCTTCAGTCTCAGCCTCGCATTGGCTGTGATAGCATTGTGCATGTTTACACTAGCTGAATACAATTAGACAATGATAGATAGTAACAGTAATTGTAATATAATAAAATACAATAAAAAAAGATTTCTTATTATTTTAATATCATTAATAATAAACCATTCATACGTTTAATTATAATAATATTGTCATGCCAAGTTGTGACAGAATGGAGGGAAAGGCGCAGACATCAGGGTATCAGGCAATTCAGGGTTTAATTGACTGGACTGGGGAAACAAACTGAAACCTGGAATAAACACAGAGGACAAATGATAACAACCAGAATTATACACGGGGTTAACGAGGGGGCGTGGCACATGGAAGGAGCGGATGATCAGGGCAGGACATATTGTTTTTTTTAACTTTACACATTGTTTGGATACATTTATTTTCTTAGTTTACAAATTACTGTTTTGATAAATGTGCTTAGATGTGTTTAGTACCATATCTGATCTTCTTGTTTTATCCAGTTGATTTTGTGTTTAAATGCTAAAAAAAACTTTTAGGTGCAATTTTTTGGGGCCGGGAATCAATTGGTCTTCCATTATTTCTTATGGGGAAAATTCAATCAAAACTCAAACTTTTTAGGATTCGACCTGAGTTCTGAATGGATTAAGTTCGAGTTCTGAGGTACCACTGTATTACAAAGACACTCCTTGCAAAAGCTATTGTTCAACATATTTCTTCTAGTATTCTCGTTATTTTATATAAAATTTAATTTAACATCTTGAGGATTACATAAAGTTTTAGCTTTTTTACTATTTACAAATATAATTGGTTATTTGATTGTTTATTACTCTTGGTTGTCTTGATGTAGCGAATGAACACCAGGTGACAAGAGGACTTCATAATCCTACTGCCATGTCTCAGGCTACACGCTCTTTCTTTGTGGAGGTCGTTATGAATTTGCTTTCTTCCACAGAGCTGTTCTTCTGAACCCCTTCCTCATTTATCAGCGTCACCATCTCCTGACCTTTTGCCGTGGCAGCCTTGCTCTCAGACGACTCCTCAGAGGCGATTGTCAGTACTGCATGCTTACCACACAAGCTGCAAGATCACATGAATCAGTTATCATACTATCTGCTAATAAGATGCTGAGCTTTCAATCACAGTAGCCTTCAATATACACAACTGTGACACCGGTCCATGGGAATGGTAGGTTAACCATGGGAAGCAGAGGAACACCTACCTCTTCCTAAACGAGACAGCGAAACACAGAAGGAGGATGAGAGCCACAGCAAAAATTACAATCAAGATGATAACCCACTCTGTTGGAACATACAAGAATGTAACTATGAGTGTGACAATCTGGTTCTAAGTAAAAGGAGAAAACTACTGGAACCCATAAAATGCTAAATATTTATACTTCCCATTTAAAACCATAAAGTAGGTTTTATCTCAAACAATTAAATATTTAATATATTTATTACATGACATACATTCTATACATTATTTAAGAAACTACAGGCACAGCTACTACATCTTAGCATTATTTCAAGATTACTATAAAAACATATGCAATAAATTTTACTGATCACTTCTTATGCATTCCATATGGTTTTTATCTATTTTTACAGTAATATTCCTTACATTACACGATAAATACATCTAGATATTTTTATTCAAATCACAAAATACACTGGTCAATTGATACAGAAACAATTAAAGAGAGATAGATGTCATGCCTTTGATTGGATGATTCTGTTTTTTGTGTGGATCAGGAGCTTCACTGGAATTTAACTGGGCTGTGGGTTCTGTGATCCCTGGTATGGTTTCTGTGGTCTGCTCAGTGGCTGTTGTGACAAAGCTGACAGGCCTGGGATCTGAAGTACCTCTAGGGTAAACGATGGCAGGACTCGGATCCAACGTGAACAAGCTTCCAGGAGTATCTATGAACATAAGAACATAAGAAATTTTCAAATGAGAGGAGCCATTCTGCCCATCAAGCTTGTTTGCCGTGAGAATTTAAAGGAACCAGGGTTTTAGCTTGCACTACACTAACAGGAAGACTATTCCATACTCTAACTACATGCTGTGTAAAGAAATGCTCTCTCATATTCATTTTAAAATGTTCTCCCAGTAATTTCCACCTATGGCCAAGAGTTCTAGTATTTAAACTAATATTGAAGTAGTCATTTGGCTGAACAGCATCCAGACCTGTTAAAAACTTATATACCTGGATCATGTCCCCTCTTGGTCTCCTTTGCTTGAGGATGAACAGATTCAGTTCAGCTAACCTCTCCTCATAAGACACTCCTCTAAAACCAGGAATCATTCTTGTAGCCCTATGTTGCACCCTATTGGCCTTTTTTATTGCTTCCCCACACTGGTGAGAGCGGGACATGGAAGCATCAACATACACACCGAGGTCTTTCTCATAATCAGCTACCTTTATTTCAGTGGAGCCCATAAAATATCTGTCCTTTATATTTCTGCTCCCTGCATGGATTACCTTACATTTATCTATGTTAAATTTCATCTGCCAGGTATCAGCCCAGTTGCTAATTAAGTCAAGATCCCGTTGTAGCATTTGTGCTGCTAGTTCGGTATCTGCTACCCCACACACATTGGTGTCATCTGCAGATTTAACCAGTTTACTGTATGTATTGGTGTCAATATCATTAATGTAAATTAGGAATGACAGTGGTCCTAAAATTGAACCCTGCGGTACCCCTCTGGTACAGCGCTGTCGCTCGTTGTCTTTATAAGGCGATTTGTCCCATGTATGTCAGGAAACAAGGACAAGAAAGCTGCACAGAAGTAAACAAAAACATTTTGGGCAAAGCCCAAAGATCTGCTCTTGGAATAGTACTGCATAGTAGCCAAAATAATATATCCACATATTGCAATAAAAGACTTAAACACAACCTTATTGAACTTAACAAGTAAAAATTATTGTGATTCATACATCTACTGACCTGTGGTATAACTGTGATCTGGAACTGTAGAGCTGCTCTCTGGTTTTAAGGGGTGAACCACCAAATCACAGTTTTTCTTTAGCAAATCTGGCAAAAAAAAAATCAGAGAATCATTGTTTGTGCTTGAGAAAGATTTATAATAAATGCACATAAAACACAAAGCTCTATACTTGAGCAAATAATGGAATCATACAGTAAATATACAGCATATAGCCAGTGTACTGAATGTATCCTATCAGCCCATAATGATGTAGGAATATTTCCACACTTGAATGTGGAATGCAAATAAATGAAAACGTTTTTTTCTCTGATTATTATTGCACTTTGATTATTAGCTAAACCATTACACTACCCTAGCTCTAAAAGTACATTAGATATTGTGGTACCAAACTCCATTTTGTAGTTAGACAGAAAGCTCTCTTACCTGACTTATTATAGCAATATGCATCATACTGCATATCATCTGATACTTCATCATAAAAAATGGGTCCAGTCAGATTGAATGCACAGTTTGAATGTGATGTGTGTCTAAGGATCACGATAGTCCTGTTGTCTATCCAGCCATATCTGTGAAAGAATGGTATACAGGTCAGGTATATTTCAGATTCTAGATGGCACAAATTGTCCATAGGGTACAGCAATGTGTCCGTGTGCCTGCCCTGCAATAGACTGGCATCCTAGCCAGTGCATCCCCCTGTAAAACTATGTACAGGATAAACAAGACCGATGGATATACTTTTGTTGTCAACATTAATTACACATTCAATTAGGGAAATTTATCTTTAGCATTGGAATTATCATACTTTCTATGTCACCTACTGTATGTATAAGTTTATTTGTTTGGCAAGATCTATGAACAACCTAAACAAACTGATCATATGATCACGTCAGTATTGCTTTACATTAACTGCACTACCGTAGTGCCTTTATAATGCATTTGTATAACATGTCACCTTCATATTGCATTCTTGTAACATTCATAAGCAGCATTAAGTATAGCTAACATACATTAATAACAAACATGATATGATTTGATATGATCAAACATTATAATAATATAAAGTAGGGCTGCAACAATTAGTTGCCATAATATACAATGTTGATAAAAATTTGTTGACGTGGAATTTTAGTGTATATGCTTTGTATTATAAAACCACGTAAATTATTTGAAACTGCAATGCAATACAGGACATTCTGGGGGAAGCATCACTTCCATTGTTTGTCATGTCAACATTCAGTCAAAATGAAGAAGAACATAAGAAATTTTCAAATGAGAGGAGAGATTCTCACAGCAAAACTGAGAGAGAGGCAAAAGGGTAAGACTGAAACCTTCAAAAGTATGGGAGCATTTCATCGAAAATAAATAAAAATAAATTTAAAATAATCTTAGTATTGTAATGTTTCTTAGTTTACCTGTCAGAAAACAAGGTCTTGTCATGGATGATGATTGCTAAGCAAACACTATTTCAGTTATGTTAGCTAATGCATTAAGTGCAACAGTAAATTAGTGAATTATAAGAGTAGCCTCATCATCTTCCCTATTTTTTGTTTGCGTTAATACTAGTGCTCATTCTGAATAATAAACCTCCTCCATCTAACGTTAGCTAGTTAGTCTGTGGGTTTGAGCATATCAGTAATTCAGTTGAAAAATATTTAACCAGTTAAATAGTTTAATTGGCATTAGGAAGTACATGGTACATTACCTTCAGGTTTTGATAATACAGCTTAACCCTTCTATTACCCTAGGGTCGGCACCGACCCGTTTTCAAGTTTTAAATGCCACATACATTTTGTTTACTGCATCAAGGCTTTTTCCATTTTTCTGAAACTTCCATTTAAACAGTAATAGTCAGGTAACATATAAACCTTTGATTTATTTGTATAATTCTCCTGAGGTTTATTTTACCATTTTTTTTTGGACTGGGCCGTTCTATTGACATCATACGTCTCGTCTTCAGAGGGCCACACCAAAAATTTTAAAACCTTTTCATGGATAAGGAAGCCTAAGAAGGTAACCAAGAGGTAAGGAAGCAAACTGGATGATAAAAAAATGTTTCAGGGTTGAGGGAGGCTGATTTAGGACACGGGTTGGCGCCGACCCGACCGGCCACGCCCAAGATAACAGATGGGTGGAAATGCTAGGATAATAGTAGGGTTAATACAGCTCAGGCACCCCTCAAATGGCTGAAGTCTTGAAAGAGAACACCCTCATCATGGTTAACCACAACATGAGACTAATATCTATGGTTGAAGATGAGAGCATTAAGCAGAGGGTCAACACCTTCCACACAGGTTACACTCTACCTTCCAGAATTCATTTTATAGAGGGAAAGCATGAAGCTACTCTTGGTAAAGATTAAGATGCTCTTAAGTCAACCAAGAACAAGAGGCATCACTTTATAAGTGATGACTGGAAGCCCACTAGCTTCTGCCTCCAATCCATCCAATGTTGTGCTGGTTGCAAACATCTTGAAGGAAAATCATGGGTGGGTGTCTGTCTGCTGCACAGGCCACACTTTACAGGTGATCAATCATGCACTAAAATACCCTCAGATCAGTGGCGACCAAGCAGAGAGAAATGTGGGCCTCGGAACTCAAACTAATCCAGGACATCTCTACCAGGGGGAACAGCAATGGCGACTGACTACAACTCTGTCTGATCCAATAGTAGCACAGAGAGACAAGCAATGCTTAGATTTCAAAGCTGATCAGTGGAGCCTATTAGAACTGGCAAAAGCTCTCCAGGCCTTTGAATGCCCCACTGTCCACTTGAGTGGTGAAAGTTGTGTGACAGTCTCTGCCCTGGCTCATCTGGTCAGATTGCTCCTATGCAGGTCCTCCAGACAGCTGCTTCAGAGGGGATCACTGCATGCTGGTCAAGAGGGGTCACCGTCATGATGATAACCCACCAAACAAATCATTGGAGCTGCACTAGATCTATGATTTTGAAAAACTGAAATTCCTGACACCAGAGGAGAGGTTCAGTGTTCAGAATAAAGTACTTAAATAAAGTTATTAAAGTACAATAACGTACAAGCTCTGGCCTTACAGTTCATGGATGGGAGTACAACTGTATAACCAGTGCTGCAGCAGGAATGAAGTCACAGCATCAGTCGACAGGGATGCCACAGCCTTAGCTTAGAGAACTCCGAGCAGCTCTGTTTCAGCTGTAGATTTACTGTTTGGATATGACTCAGCAGACAATGATTGGAAGGTGTGACCAATTAACAGGATGTGCACAACCAAGTGATCACTAATGATCTAAGATTTACTTTTGTAAATAGGAACAGTGCATATTAATAAACATTTAAAATCAAATTGAACATGCCAGATTTTGCCAGCAGGCATTTTCTATGTTATTCCATGGCAGGTGCTGACATTCTTCGGAGAGCAGCCCATCTCAATGAGAGAAAGTCCCCTGTCTTGGTGAAGGTTATTGAGGTAAACTTTCTAACTGTTGCATCATTAGCCAAATCATTTTTGTATATTCCCGCTACTTCTACTACCTTTGAGTGTTTCTTTTAAGCAGCCGGGCACATCACCTTATATAAGAGACCCAGCCTCACTCCAGAGCACATCAATATGCTCACGTTCCTACACTGCAATTTAAAATGATTGTGAACTACTGTTAACAGTCAATTTGGAAGAAGTTATTTTTTATTTACGTTTGAAGCCTTATTTGAACTTTTGGACTTCCAGATCCAACACTATTTCAAATAGGGTAGTTTTTTTTTTTTTTTACTTTTATGGACTTAAATATCACTTTAAGCAAAGTTATTCTTTAGTTTAGGACCCACAGAGTCATAACTTGCACAACCTTGTGACAAGCAGCAGAGATGGAGGGTGTGACAGAAAATTGTTCACTAATCCACTAATCAAAAAAAAAAAAACTGACAGATTAGTAGAGTACCAAAATAATATTTAATTGCAGCCCTGATATAAAGTTTGTTATTAATGTATATCAAAGCTGTTATGATATGTTAGGATGTTAAGGTTTACTTATGCTGCTTATGTTGTATAAATGCATTATAAATACATTGTGAAGGTACAGTTAGTGTAAAGCCTTACCATCACATCTGATCCAGTGATGCAATAGATGTATTCCTCTTTTATGAAAATGCATTATACAACAACTAGATCTTCCTATTAATAGTTTTTTTGTCGTAATAACTAATATGGTTAGTTCAGACATTTAAAGTTTGCTCACAGATGATTTCTTCATTTGTGCCATGTGATTTGCCCTAGATAAAAACAAAACCAGATTGGCAAGACAGAAACAAGATTTAAGAAACAAGGTGCTTGGCCCCAAATTATGTGTTTTAGTATATGTGCTTTGTTTTAATCCTTCATCTCATTCTAAATCTTCTGCAATGTGTCCTGCTGATACGCTAACATCATGTCTGAGTTATGGTGTTTTCAGATAAACAATTCAGACAACATAAACGTTTCATATTCATACATCATTACCACATAATTACTACAACGTCTTAGTAAGGGAGTTAGGCAGGGGGGCACCCAGGATGGGGTGAAGGTCTGCCACAGGGTAAACACTCATACAGGCACTGTGGGCAATTTAGAAGTGCCAATTAGATTAACTGCATGCTTTTAGACTGTAGGTGGAAACCCCAAGAAAATCAACATAGAACATGTAAACTCTCTCACACATACATGCACACAGATGGTAGAGAGATTTTAATCCCCAACTCCAGACACATGAAGACACAGTGATATCTTATAAGCTTCCATACAGTCCTGCTATGGTAATTGTACAATGTCAGAGCCTCCCAGACTCACCTGCACGTCTCCATGCCTGCTTTATAAGCCTTAATGACCTGCTCCTTGTCAGGTAATGTCGCGCTGAGGTGAAGACACAGCTGCTCGGCCTGTTTGAAAGTCAATGAGTAGCGGCCCCTCGCTTCCACGTGGAACACCCCCATGAAGCTGCATCCCCGAGACAGTTCTGTAGAGACAGCATAAGAATGAGCATTCACTTCCCTCCATACTAATTGCTTGCTATATTTAGTTTTGTGCTTATTTTCCTGTCTTTAGCTTCAAATTTAATTATAACAGGATTAGATCACATACAGTAGGCACTTTACAGAACCATTAAAAAAAACAATCTATTCATCCATTTATTTCTATAACTGCATATTTAATACAGGAATCACAGCTCACAATGCTAGGAAAAGTTTGGATCGGTCCATCACAATCTATTACAGGGCATCACAGAGCTTCACAGTCCATCACGAGGTGTCACAGTCTATCACAGGGCTCACACCGACACTAGAGACACCAATTTACTTATCCACATGTCACCTGGTTTGTAAGAAAAAACCCAATGAATGTCTGAAAAACTCACATGAAGACACAAAAACTCCACTGACCCCATAAGCAGGGCATCAGAAATGGGGTATCGGGAAACCCCCACTTACCGTGTCCTTGTGAAACTGCACTCTAAACAGCGTTAGTCTTATTTTAAATGACAACATCTTCATTATCTCTCACATCACAAGATTCTACAACGTGACTAAGGCATGTGTGTTCATTACGATATTGCAATATACATCACCACCACCCACCCCTCACTGCCAGGCCAAATTTGTTACAACCTCAATGTCAAGCTCCTTCTAACGCCACTGCTTATAACCCGTTATCTGAGACTTCAGGCTCAGCTGAATGAGCTGCCATTTCATCCTGTAAGACTAAGAAAAGTAATAATCCATAGAAATAGTTTGCTGTAAACTCTGCTGCAGCATGACAATATCACTAACAATAAAAGGTTTCAGTTACACACAATAAAAAGGCAACATTTTAAAAATCTGGTATGAGTTGCTTACTAATTCCATGTATATTTACACATAAATCCTTTTGCTGTTATGCTCTGTCTATATGATCCTCCTGTTTCCTCCCTAGCATGGCCCTAATGAGCCACTCCTGTTATTCATCATCTTACCTTGCATTCCTAACCCTTGTGTTAATGATGCACAGCTGCCTCTTATTTGTTCCCTTGTTAGTCATGTATTTTAGTGCTCCCCATGCCTGCGTTCCCATAGTCCAGTCATTGACATCATGTTGCCTGTGCTTTCTTATGTTCTGATCCTCCAGTAGTTATCCTGATTATTTCTAGCTTATGTTCTTCAGTTTAGTAAAACCACTTTTATTTCACCACCACACCTGCTCCTGAGTCCTTTATCTCTTGACCTGTGATAAAATGACTGGACTCTACAAACTGCCTGGCAGCTGCTCCCAGGAGTCTAACGTGCTACATGTTTCTGTGTGCATGATTTTTTCTACACCCAGCCTCCTATCTCCACCCAAGCCTCCAGTCCGCACACCTCAATGATTCATGGACAACCCACTAATTGACCCTCTTAGTGATAGTAACTTGGTGCTCGACAAACTCGGTGAACCTCCCGCCACGTGAGTTGCCCCACCAGTGCCAACCCCATACTGGGTACAATGCTGGGGAAGGACAACAGGTGACCAGGGGCTAATCGAGGTGCGGAGAACAGTCTACCCATTCACCTGGCGCCTGGCCTAGAGAGGGCCGATTTACTTCCACTCCGGGCATCCTGGCTACACCCTGCCCATACCCAGGTGTCTTCTGCTACACCCTGCTTGCTCGCAGGTGTCCCAGCTGTGCCCTGTTTGTTACCTACTATCCCATAAGATTCAGCCTTATCCCTAATCCACTGTTGTTCTGTTAGATCCAGCCTTGTCTTCAGGCATCCAGGCCACCACAGTGTTTCCATATGTCATGCCTCATGGTCTCCTGTCATCTCGCTGGCACCCATCTCACTGTCTCCTGTAGTTGCCTTGGTGCGAACCTCACCATCTCCTGTAGTCACCCCAGTGCCCGCCTACTTCCCTGCAGGCTGCCACTAGCCTGACGCCCAACTCCCTGGCCACGGCCAACCTCTATATACCACCATCCTGCTGCTGTCTTCACATCCCTTGGTACCTTCCTCTTCCTCATCTGCAGTTTCTTCGCTGCCCTCTGGCTCCTGACCGGCACTTCCCTCAGTGCCCTTGGTGCCACATTATTGCTCTTGATGCCCATCTGTTTCCTCCCTACACTGTAACAAAAGTCTGAAAAAAGGAAATTTCCGTGGTGCTCAAAAAAATTAAAAGGAACACTTTTTAATCAGAAGCCAAGCAAATCCACCAGACTCGGAAAATTTCCTCCGTTTGAACTTGACCGGTTTTCATCATTACCCCTAAAGGCCAAACCTTGTCTTGCCAGAAATAATGTGATGTCCATTAAATGGAAGATTACCTCTCTGTTTGCCTACCTCTCTCTTTCTTTGGCTGCTTGCATCTGAGAATCAGCTACAGCAAAAGCTATGTGCAGTGTATTTTTCTTAAATGCAATCCACCTGACCATGCTTAGCATATGTGATTCACTGCTGCGGTGCTCTTTTATTTTGACTTTGGCCTGCCTCCACAACTTTTGTAGTTTTAGTAGACTGTGTAGTTCACATTACACATAAATATGGTAAAAATAATTTTGATCTTCAATAGATTACTTTGGCATTAACCTTCCGGTCCCAGGCTAATTTAAATTTTGATCTGCAATTTCCGGCCAAGCTATACTGTTCCTCTCTAACTGCTAAAGTGGTGGGATGAATATTCTGATCCTTTGAAGTAAATTCAGTACTGTTACAAAATATGCTCATACTCAAAATCTTATGAGTTTATGAGTATTTTTACATCTGAATTTGGTGTGCGTGTTGCTTTGTAGTTCATTACAATTGTCAGTAGTGAAGAAATTCTTGGCCACTACTGAGGATATACTGTAATTTTACAGAAATTTCCGCTTTAGGATTGACAAATGGGTCAGTTGTACGTACAGAGGATATACTGTGAGTCTATGTAATTCTCCATTTTGGAATGAAAAGAAATGTCCATGAATGGTACATAGGATAAACTGTGAATCGACAAAATCATTTGTCTTTGATTAACAAAATTGTCCATGAATGGTACAGAGGATAAACTGTGAATCGACAAAATCATTTGTCTTTGATTAACAAAATTGTCCATGAATGGTACAGAGGATAAACTGTGAATCGACAAAATCATTTGTCTTTTATTGACAAAACTGTCCATGAATGGTACAGAGGATATACTATGAACTTATGAAAATGTCCATTTTAGGATTAAAGGAAATGTCTGAAAATTTAACAGAAAAGGTAGTGGCAATTTTCTGCCAGGACGTGATCCATTTTTTTACAGATTTTCTTTACAATGTAGCCTGGCACTAATGAGCCACACCTACTATTTACTGTCTTTTCTCTCATTCTTAACCCTCGCCTTAATCATGCTCAGCTGCCTGTTTGCACCCTTTTTAGTCATGTATTTAAGTGCTTCCCAGTCCTGTGTTCCCCAGTCCAGTCCTTTGTCCCTCAACCCATGACACAGTCCTTTACACTTATTTTATAAGCAAAATCATTTTATCACTGACCTTGTTTTTGTCATAAAACCCAGTCTTATAACGTTTTCTTTTTACGTGTTATTTCAGTTGAGTTCCAAGGCCATGCTCCATGTACTGTCACAGAGACAAAATAAAATATGACACTATTCACATTTTAATTGCTATCTAAATTCCAAAATGGTTGCCTTATGTCTTGTACATTCCCCAAATACCCATGGTTAAGGAATAAATAGAAAATGCTTGAGGAATGGACAGAGAATTTTATTTATAACCAGACTGAAAATCCTAGGTTGGATTTAAAAACTTTTCATTTACATGCATGTTAATTGCAATTGATGAATATTTCAATAAAATTAAAATAAAATTAATAAGCTAATTAAAACTAGTAGTTCAAGAAATATATATATATACACAGTGATCCCTCGCTACTTCGCGGTTCACTTATCACGGATTCATGACTTCGCGGATTTTTAAATATACAGTAGTAGTAGTATTTCCTAGTCTAAGAACAACACAAGTTTAGTGACTATGTGCGTTATAGCACGGGCT
>JAODUD010000008.1:25304261-25315459 GCA_026784285.1 Stomatorhinus walkeri | reverse complement strand
AATAGTACAGAGTGCAGATGGTACAGAGTGCAGATGGTACAAAGTGCAAATAGTACAGAATGCAGATGGTACAGAGTACAGATGGTACAGAGTGCAAATGGTACAAAGCGCAAATAGTACAGAGTGCAGATGGTAACAATATATAGTCAGTTGTGTAAATGATAACAATTTAAAAGGCAGTTGTGGAAATGGTAAATGTAGAAGAGGAGGTTGTGCATAGGGTAATAATATTAAGGTAGTTTTGCAAATGGTAAACATTGATAAGGAAGTAATGCAAATGGTGAACAATAGACTGCAAATGGTAGCAATCATACAGTACAAGTCAAATTCAAATTAGCAGCCGAAAGGTATGAATGTAAACCATTCTTTAGGTAGTCAGTGAATAAATTATTGTCCAGGGACAGGAGGCAGAGTGGGGAGGTAATGGACAGAGTTCAGCCTCCTGACAGCCTGGTGTATAAAGCTGTTTAAGAGTCTTGTGGATCCCGGAGGGTCCGGTACCTTCTCCCTGAAGGCAGGAGGCTGAAGTGGGAGTGTAAGGGGTGGTCGGAGTCTCCAGCAATGCTGATGGGTCTGATGCATCCTGAAATGATTACAGACCTTGTTTCTATACATTAAGAGCGGCGCTGGATGGCTCATTGAGTTGATTGGGCTCAGACGCTGTGTCTGTGATCTCAAACTCACTGTATCATATCCGGTGGCTTTTACCTTTGGGTCCTTGAGTAAGGGCCTCAATTCCAATAGCTCCAGGAAGTGGCTGATCCCTGCTATTCCAATTGCACATTACTTTAGACAGAAGCATCTTCTAAATTAATGCAAGGTGTCTCTCCCTTCCCATGTCTCAGTCAATGTGACGTGTTTTGAGTGTGAGTCTTTCTGGGAGGAGGGGTGAATTTTTTCTTGTGATTCTTGCACAGTACTGTATTAAGAATATAGACTTTGGAATGTGTTGTTTTACACTTTATGTCTTATGATTGTATATGTCTTTATAATAAAAATATGTGTCGTGTGTCTGAGCAGAGGGAAGCTTAGTGTTTAAAGGGTATTTTTTTGAGTCACTGGATTGCTTCCATTGTAGCTAAACGATCATGATGTTTAAATAGGCAAATTTACAGAAGTCACTTTGTATAAAATTTACATTTAACAGGATTTTTTTAGAGTTTACTTATGTGGGACACATGTCTGTGTGAAGGTCTTTAAGTATTTATTCAGAGCAGGACTCAACAATCCTAGAACAGCAAGGTGGCCCAGTGGGCAGCATTGTTCCTTCACTTTTGCAGGCTTGGGATTTTGATTGCCCCTTGGGATTTTTATAGCCCCTTTTCCATGCGTCTGGAGCTTGCATGCCTGCCTTTTGTTGTGTGGCTTCCTTGCAGGTTCTCTGGGTTTCGCCTGCCAGCGAAAAATATATGGTCACATGAACTGAAGAGTCCACATTGCTCCCAATTCATGGGTGTGACTGCCATAGTTTGCTGGTCAGCCTGAATATGAAACCAGCTGCTTAAACTTGTACCAGTTTCTTTCAACAGCTAGATTGTTACCTATTTTTAAAAGTACAAAAAGTTTTGGGCTTCTGGTTTACAGGGTTTATGTGAGACACAGATGGTTAATGAGTATCGGTGTGCCACTTTATGCTCCGCTTACTAGCAAAGGCTCCAAAACAGGCTGCTTCATTATTTACAGTATCTCCTCTTAGCATGTAGTCTGCAGTTTTACTCACCTCTCACACATATCGCCTGGCCTCTGTACCCTGGATGACAAGATGTGGCATTCTCATTAGACTGCATTGCATTCTTTCCCATTTCAGCAGTGGACTGTCATGTCAGGTAACTGATTGCAGTTCAGATGTTTTAAGTTGACTTCAGATGTTTAAGACACTCCACCAGAACGTTTCTTGGTTCAACAAACAGGGCCCAAGGCTTGATTAGCTTTGCATCTATCACAGCCTTGGCAGTGATGTACAAATGTAAGTGCAAAAACCCGCAGATTCTATTGGTGCTTTTGTTTTTCTGCAGGAAATGACAGTAAAGATTACTTTAAGAACACTTGGATACCAGGTAAATCCAGTACGAGAAATGTCAGGGATTTTTTGTTTGTTCTGCCAGCAGCACTGTTAGTCTTCTCATTGCTGTAATGGGATACTGAAAGAATGGTAATGCAGGGACTTTTAGGTAATGCAGGGACTCCCACTTTTAGTTTTTGGAATGGGCAGGTTGGTCGTAGGAAATTTTTTAAAAGTGAATCTTGCAGTCATTAAATAGGCTAAGCTGAGGAAAGGGGGAGAATGTGGATAATCCAATTAAGTAAAAACACACCTGAAAAATATACAAACGACCGCAATCTATGTCACAAACAAAAATTACTCCTGAAATCAGCTTAGGTTCTAAATACTAAATTTGTATTCCATATGGGTTTTAAAGGGAGGGTCCCAAGTGCATTGAGTTAGTGGATTGACAGTAAAAGAAGGTTGAACTTTCTCTGTCTTTATCAGCACATTTAGAACTTTCTCCCCTCCTCTGACTGGCTGCTGAATTAACAATGAGGCATATTCTCATAACAGCATATTCTCTTCTCTTTCTACGGCTGTTTGGCATTTAAAATTTTGTTGAGGCTAAAGATTATTACTGCTACTATGAGGCATTCTAAGAGTTTCCCCACTAGTTCCTGGCTAACTGGGAAAAATTTTGAATAATTATTTTGGATTGATTACCAGAAACATAGTGAATTAAAATGCATTTATTCTTTTTCTTTTTTTTTAAAAAAAAAGGTAGAACTAGGAACTAAAAAGAGAAAAATAACCCTGGGACATACTGCTGAAGAAGCTTCTGTGAAACATCTTCAGAAATCACTGATGGATCAACAAAGACCATCCTATTATTTCATTTCATTAGAACATTTGGCCCTGATTCTGACTTCCCCTGACCTTCCCAAACATCCCAATTCAAAAGACCATGTTCTTGAAGAAAGTGGAGCAGAGAAATAGGTCATTTGATTGTAGGTCTTCCCAATGTGTTATCCAACTCATCTGCTTGATCCAGCCTTATCACTGGCAGGCCAAGGGCCAAGTGTCCCCAGCATTACGAGTCACCTGCCAAAACTTATATACTGAATCTAGTTATCTAATAATAGGGAGACAAACAAAGTAAGGGGGAAATCAAGTGACCCGAAGAGAACACAGTCAAATAGCAACGGTACTATATGAACACAAAATGAAGACCATGCCTTTCTGTGGACCACTACTGGCAAGCCAAGATAAGGAAAAATCTGCTGAGACTCATAGATAGCCTGTTTTAGGACTTCTTTGTAATCACTACAAAACATGGGTTTGTTCAATTCAAATCAGGTGGCAAAGAGTTTACCAGGGGTTTGAATTTGTTAGTCTTGCAACTTAAATGGAAGAAAGAGATTTTATAAGGTTATTCGTCTTTTTCACAACTTAAAAACCCCAGTGACGTTAAGGTGTAACTTAGAAGTCTTATGCTGATGTCCTCTGGCATCCAGGGTCAATATGAAGGCTCCAAGAAGCACATACAAATCATTTCATTAGAATATTTTTCACCTGTAAATATTTCTAAAACCCCTTAGAAACATCATTGTAGCTAGGCATTATTTCTACATTAAATTGCTAGTATCGAGAAACAATATGCTATACTATACTACTTCTACCATGGTTGTATAAGTAAAATCATATTGCACCATTCAAAGTCAAAGTAAACTTTATTGTCATCCCTATGTTCATGAATACAGTGAGAAGTGACAACATGGTTCCAGTTTATACAATTTACAATAATAAAAGCACATACAAAAGAAAGAAACGTAAATAATTGTAATAAAGACTCTAAACAAGAATTTAAGGAAAATGCGCAATTAAGAACTGAGGATATTTTAACATTCAGCAACCAGTGTGGAGGACAAATATAAGCACAATTCAGTGCAATTATGTATTAATTTTGTGTGCATATGGTCAGCAGCATTCACCATTTCAACATTGGTGTGTTTTGTGCATATAGCATATAGCACTGAAGCAGCCTATAGATGTGTAAAGTGCAAAGTGCATAAATGAGGTCAATTCACAGTTCAGGTGTGTGGGGGGGGGGGGCAGTTTGTTCTGGAGTGTGTTCCTAGTCTTAATTTTCAATATAATGTTTAAATGATCAGGCAGCTAAATTTTGGAAAAATTATAACAGAAAGCATCTATCTTCCATATCACTGTGGTGTTAAAAGAATAAAAAAGCACATTCACTGAAATTACATGATGTATTCTTCATTTTTTTACCTTCAAATGACCTCTTATAATGTTCACAGTCAGATTACTTGAAAAATCAAGCAAAGACAAAACCAGTGATCATTAAAAGAAGGTTAATAAATATAACAAAAATAATATTGTTTTCTACTCTATATGACTTGTCATAACCCCAAGAAGACACTTTGTTTTGGTGATAATGTTCGGGAGGCCAGGTGCAGTGGCCCTGGGGTGTTTAATTGGATTCTACAGAGGTCTAAAGGTGCTTTGGGTTTGAATAACCCTCCAGCTGAATAGAGAGATTAGTTCAGACAACAGTTAGCCTTATGATGAAATAAATTGGGGGACAGCATTATACTTGAGGTCGAATTTACATTGGTTCAGTACCTCTCTGATGCACCCTGTCCAAACTGTTTTATTGTGAACATTTTCATGCATGACTTGACTGTGAAGAATGTGTAACCTCTTTTATAAGAAAACTGAGACAAAATGATAATTACATAACACAAAAATAAAACACAGTATAAAATAAATATACACATATACATATACGTAGTATAAAATAAAGCACATATGTACATGACATGTATGTGTGTATTGTACTCAGTTGTCAATAGATAACTGGTAACACTTCTATGAATGCTTTGTGTATAAGAATATATGAACATATTTATAACAAATTATAATACTTTCATAAATCATTATAACGAAATACTTATAATAAGGCATTTACTGTGTCATGTTTATTATGCATTATGAATGCTTTATGAAGCTCTAAACCATAATGCACCATAGATACGTTCATAATGCATTACAAAGCATCTTCATTTGTTATTCCAACCATTATAATGCAGGTATCTGTAATGCATTATAAATGAGCGCTTCATGGGAGCTTATGGAGTATTATAATCAACACTATATTGCCTTATGACTGTCAATAAAAGATGCTGTAATACTTTATTAATGCTTTTATCTAGTATTTTACCATGCATTATAAATGGTGGCTTCAAGTAAAACCAAATAACTTTCAAACTTGTCACATTATGGCATATATTTGAGAAAGAGGATTGTATTTTTGATGCAGAATGCTGTAGTAAATTAAACTATTCTTTTTATCAAAACATACTTTAAATTATTTTTTTAAATTAATTACTAAATATGTTTTCAGTGTAACGTTTTGCTTAACAGAATTATTAATGATCTTGCTTGTAATAAGGAAGCAAACTGCAGTTATTTACAGCACTGCATTAATCAGTTCAGCTACTTATTTGGCTCACTGCAAGAGGAAAGACTTCTTCATTTGTCATATGAGACGATGCTGTGAGTTGCCCTTTGTCCCTCAGATATCCAGCAGAGGCACAATATGGCCAGCCAAGGATCAATGGGACTGCACAATGGTGATTACCCCACAGGTCCTTGTGAGGCTTCAGAACGAAGGAAGTGTGGGTAGTTTCCAGGGTGCATGATGTCTAGGCCACACTGAAAAAATAAGACTATATATAAAACAGGCTACATCACAGGGAAGCACTGAAGCTGTGTGGTGAATATCTCTTGGAACTTGTTGCCCCATCAATCAAAATGTCACTGGAAAATTGAATAATAACTCAGAGCACGGTAATTTGATGGAGCTGGTGAGAAGCTTGTACCCACACTGGTAAAAAAGAGTTAATTTCCTTTCTTCATTATTTATGTCCTTAAAAGCAACAAGCATCACCCTCCTCCAAATGAGTGAATGCTGCATATACCCATAATGTACAAATTTCCTACAAATACTTTCCAATCTAAAATGATGTTATTTGGGCTAGTATACAACTCAGCCAATTAGGGAACTCTGGCTATGTCTGGAGGTTATGGATTTAAATCCTAGGAGCAAGACCCTTATCCCCAAATGCTCCTAAGGTGCTGGTTGCTGACTGACACTTCTTTCTGTCCAGAAGCTTTAATCAGCTCAGTGTCCCTTTGTACAAAAGTGTCTGGTAAATAAATATAATGTAGCCTGTAGCCTATTTACCTTCACCTACCGTAAAAAAATGTATCTGTTTATTCTTCTTTACAAGGTTAAAGAGTAGATATATGTTTGCAATGTTTTCCATTAGTTGTAAGCATAACGATTTCATCCTTTATGTGATTCGGACAGAATGGGATTTCCTGGCTCCCTGAAAGGTTCAGAATGTGCCTGGTTGACTTTTTCTCTGTGGATAATTACAGCATGAATGGAGAGGGGGAAAGAAGAGGCTTTGGAGATTGACCCATTGGGAAAAAAGTCAGTTTTTAGTGGTTCTACATGGCATAGTGAATGCGTGAAGTGGACCTCTGTTTCTGAAACTCCACTTTCTTACATCTTTCCCCATCTTCACGTAGTCCTCTCTGAACAGGTAAAATCTGAACACTTTGCTTAAAAGTCCATCACATATAAAGCAACAAAAATTTTGTAATTTCCTATGCCTGTTGCTCCAGCTTATGTCATAAATTTAATGTTTTATTTAAGTAGTTATCACTTTATTGCTTTATAGCTAAGGTAAAATGTCAGTGGGCACAGATGTTGTTGGGGGAGAGGCAAGGTCAAGGGAAAGGGTCTTCTAATCACGTAATTAACAGGTTAAAAGTATGAAGACTTTTTGCTGTATATGTTCCAAGGGGATGGCGCGGTGGTGCAGTGGTTAGCGCTCCTGCCTCACAGCAAGAAGGTCCTGGGGCAGGTGAAGGACCTTTCTGTGTGGAGTTCACATGCTCTCCCTTCGTTCATGTGAGTTTCTGCTTCGCCTCTGGTTTCCTACCACGGTCCAAAAGTGTGCATGGTAGGTCAATTGGCAAATCTAAGTTGGCCCCATAATAGTGTGAGTGTGTGCATCCTGTGGTGTGTTGGCAAATGCCCAGGGTTGGTTCCTGCCTGGACCCATTGTTTCCAGGATAGGGTCCAGTCTCCCCCACAACCCCACTTGGGATTAAGCAGCTACAGTGATGGATGGATGGATGGATAGATGGAGTGCACTAAGAGTATTGTCCTGTTTAACCCCCTAGTCCCTGAGTCATGTGCGTTTTATCACCTTTTGGAAGACTCTGCAGTTTAACAGGTATGTTGATTATATATGTTATGTTTTGTTATGTAAAGGGAATTTAATGACCTGGAGACTGTACACTCATTCTAGGTGAAACCAAATATACCCACACCAGCATGGGCATATTAAAATCTGAATGGAATATCACTGAATATTACGTATTAACAGTAACAAAGGTCATTGCCCTTTAGTAGAGAATACAGAGCCAAATGCAATAACATAGGTTAAACATGTAGAAAAGATCCTTGTTACTACTCTGTTGTATTGTTTATTAAATCCTGTCTTGGTCTATTTTAGTTGCTGATAAATGTGCACTTGCTACATTTGCAGTTTTTTTGGTTGCAAAAGAACTATATGGAATCCTGACTGCCCATGACATTTAACTGATATTTAATTGCATACAGTGAATTGAGTTTGAGGTCATGTAAGGGAGATTATTTCTCTTTTGCCAAACCAGCAGGTTGACTATCCGCTAAGAGAGACCACAGAAAACCGATGACTATTCAGAGAAAGAAAATCCCAGTTGTGTCATGTTTCCTTTGAAGTAATGTGACCTGTTTTCTCCTGAATTGTTTTCTCAGCACATTAACAATTCCAACTTTATCAATCCCTGAGTGCTATGTCTTGCTAATTTTAGGATATACAATTTTGTAAGGTGCTTTTGCAGAGGAAATTTGAAGGCAGAGAACAATGATTACTCAGCAGGAAGAATAAGCACGATAACTACCATTCTATAAATGTCCACTTCCTTTTTTTATTCTAAAACCATATCTTTGATTTGAGTTATGCTGTTCTCCAGGTTACTAATAGCAGTGTACAATGTTCCATGTAGCTCCATAACCCTCCTTATACAATACCCGAAGTGTTTTTCAGTGCTTATTGTCAGACACTGCACCTAAACTTTTCATGACTTGCATAGCAGTCAGAGGTAACAGAGAGTACTTCCCTTACTGCCACTGAGCTGTTTGCTTTAGAACAGTGAAAACAAACAGCTTTGTACCTCTTAAACAAATCAAATAACTATAGTTACTATTCAGCCATTGACATCACCAAAAAAATCTGAGCAGCCGTGTCAAACAAACATTAAATTACACAATACAGTGATAACTGTTGCATTATGTAGATTTTTGCATCTTGCATTTTGACTCAGACAGCAGGCCACAATAGTTGGCTCTCATATAGTGTCATTTATTGTGCTTTTCCATTGGCATACAGGAAATGAGCCATACCCAACCCGTACGATGAAGAGAGACTAGTTAAAGCACAACTCCAGTTTGCTTCAGTTTTCCACTGCAGACAGGTCGGCTCAGTAAAGGTGTAGCTAGGCTGGAGAGTGAAAGTGATGAAAAACCAATGAGACACTACAAAGATTGTTTACTGTCGCAATTTATTATGTGCTAATTTCTGCTATTCTCCTGTGAGAATCATCCTGTTATGTTAGCATCGAATGGTAGAGGAATTAGCATCATCTTGCGAAACTTTGCAAAAGTAGAACGGTGGAAATTTAGAAGTTCCGATTTATCGAGAGTGCATAAATATATCATGATGAGTGATACAATGAATAATTATATATATAGAGTCCTCACTGCCTCCACATAATCTCTGCATATCAACTCAGATCACTGGTTGTTTCTTTTCCCTGTGTATCTGAATCAATCCAATAGTGGTTACATGACCTCAGTTTAGACATGCTTTCATCACCGATTGTAAGCAGGGCTTTATCAGCATGGGTACGTATTGAGTACGGCTTGTGTACTTTACAATGGAAAACTGTTAGTTAGTGGTACAGGTCAGATAAGGCTTGGTTCCTGGTTGCAGTGGAAAAGCATCATTGGAGCCGGAATGCTATGTGGCCCATATTAGTATATCTGACCTGTAAGGAAAAAGTTAGCAAGTGCAGCAATGGTGCCAAATAACCTAGCAAGACAATATGGGGACTGTAATATGAATTACACAGATTGACATTATAAGCCTAAAAACAGACTGAATGTATGCATTGAACAGTATGTGACTAAGAAAGCAGAATAGGCTAGTTTTTGGTGGAACTGGTTTTTCCTCAGAGAAAAAAAAACTAGAGTTAAGTAGCAAATTTGCTGCAAACCAGTGATTCACTTCACATCAGTGGCCATTTTTAGCTCATTGCCAATGTGCAATATGTTAAGAGTGTATTAAGTATTACGTGGTTGTATGTCATAGATGACTATGTCTACCTAGGATGGATATATGTGTTGGTATATGCAACGATGAAACTGCCTTTATAAACAGGAGGGCGAAAGGCTTTGTAAAGAACGCTGAGAAAAATCCCAATGATGCAGTAAACTACTGCATGCTACACACACACAGGACAGCAAGTACTGCCTTCCCAATGATGAATTGTGCTGTGCTAAAATTGCTGTCTTAGCTAGCATTTTTGGCCATATAAATGAGCTAAATATGAAGGAAAGAATGAAAACGTCCCGACAGAAACAGAGAAAATTGGTGGCAAGACAGAGCAGCTCAAAAAACAACTTAGCTTGCTAGACATTAACATATAATAATTTGATAACTGAGCATCTGAATACATTGTCTGGGCATATTTCCCCACAAAAGCGGATAAAGTCTTTGGATAAAGTGCCAGAAACAATGCGTATATCAATATCTGGAAGACTCTTGAAACTATTTTTTATATAGGTGATAAAAATGTGATTTCTTTATGATTATAATTAATAACCCATTAATCAAATAATTAGCATGTTTAGCGCATGGAGTATTAAGGTACAAATCAATTAGCAGTGGCCTGTACTATGAAGCTGGGTAATAGTGGCTTATCTGGGTAACATCGGATTTAAGGTACCACAGTTTAAATGGACTCTACCTTAAATCCGACAAGTTACCCCGATAAGCCACTATTACCCCGCTTCGTAGTACAGGTCACATGTTTGTTCTGTGAAAAAAAGGATTAGCTCACACACGTAATCAGTGTCCGTGCATTAAAATCCAATCAATCATGGGATCGCCATTCATAAATGAGCAAGCAATTGATATCGGTGCGCAAATTATACGAAGAGAATTTCATACATTGTTTTGCGCCATCGGCAAGATCCTTTATTACTGCCAGAGGAAATTCTTTTCGAAAGATACTGCTTTAGCCGAGGGGGAATATTGTACCTCAAAGATTTATTAGCACCTTATATTCAAAGTCAAAATTGGCAATGTCTATACACTTTTGGGCCAAAAACGCTCCTCTTTCTTTCCATCATCTCAGAACAGCCAAAACTTTTGCAGTTATTTTAATGCAGTAAACGAAAATATTGCAAACTGCGACGTTTGTAGAAAGTCTATTCGATACTGTGGAAACACCACAAATCTACACAAATACATAAAACAACACGAAAAAGAGAACGCCAATCTGCAAAAAAGGAGAGAAGAAGAGGCAAATCCTCCAGACAGACCCCCAGCAGTACCAGCCCTGAGACAGAGGTCACTGGCCGGAGTACTTGGTCATTGTCACAGTTCAAGGGGAAGCTGTGCAGGGTGTCGGCGGCGTGAGGCAGTCAAAATGAGGAAACGCCAGTAAATCCAAAGTAACGGGTTTATTCCCAGGACAAGATGGGGGTATACGGCACGAAACACCACAATGACGGATCTGGGGTTACTAACTCAGACGCGGACTAAATACAAAAGACTGACAGAAAACCAACAGAAAACAGATTATCACAATCAGACAGATGAACAACAGGGAGCGAGCGGGTGTGGCACACAAGAGGCTCGGACGGACTGATCATGACAGTCATAGTTGAACTTGTTACTATCATCATCAGGCTGATTAAATATAGCCTATATAGTCAGCACATTAAAACCTGCTATTTATATGAATTATTTTGGAATTTAAAAATATACAGTGGTGGCCAAAATGA
>JAODUD010000008.1:25267918-25283638 GCA_026784285.1 Stomatorhinus walkeri | reverse complement strand
ATCAAGTTAACAACATTTTTCAGAGATAAAACTTTTAAAACGGTCAAAGTTGACCGGAACACAGCAAGAGGGTTAAGCTGATGAGCCACTCACTGCCCCTGATAAACTGACTTCTGTGAGGGTTGAACTCATGACTTCAGCTTAGTCCAACACACTTACGAGGCTATTCAGGACACAAATGTCTCTTTCAAATGTGTCTTGAATTGATTAATTGCTGATATTCACCAACAGAGGGGAATATTTTATCAACTATCGATCAACCCAACCAGTTCTTGACACTAGCTCAGCAGTGCATCTCATGAACCTTCAGTTGGTGAGCATATACTGACAGAGCACAACACAGTGTTACAAATTCTGACAATGGAAGAACAACAAGGTTATGAACAAGGTTAACAACCCACAAGAAGAGGAGTAAGGCTGCATGGTAGAAGAGGAGGGAGGCAAAACTGTAGAAAATGTAGAAGAGGTTGAGGACGTAGACATGCTCCTGTTGAAATAATGGCCACAATTGTCGACTTTTGTGAATTATGCCTTTACATGTACACGGTTGAGGCTGGTTAACGGGCACAGCTGAATGATGGGAGAACAACTATGTCCTCAATCATTCTAACGTTTCATAGAATGTGTCAAAAAAATTATTTACAAAATTTTGGGGGCACTTTTTAGGAATAGTAATTAATGCATACAATTCCTTTTTAATATAGAAGGGTCCCGGATTAAAATGCATACAGTATCTTGTTCCAGCATGTCCATAAATAAAAAGCATAACCAAAGCTATTCCAATCATCTGTATGTGTACTGAATACCTTCTATACTTGTGAGAGAAAGGAGGAGACAGATTATTCACGATTTTAATTAGCTAATATTTTTAATTAGCCTCTGTGTATCTAAATGAAAATAATCCGTCTTTCAGATGAATTTATGGGCTTATTTGAAACATACATTATCCTCCTGAGACCCCACCCATTCAATTATGTTCATTGTAGTGGACATTTTGTTTTTGCATCTATCTTTTCACTGATGTAAGGAAACATATTTATTCCTGTTGTACACTATATAGGACATGCTGTGAAATTAAAAATAAAAATAAATTTGAAAAAATCTAAATTGTAAGTTGTCTTATTTTCCCCAAAGACAAATAACCTAAAATTGAAGGATATTTTTTCGTTGAGTCTCAGGAGGACATAGTAACTGTTGAAGACCTAGTAAAAAATATTTGGGAAAATAAAAATATTTTACAACTGCAAATGCAAACTTGTCTATGCAACAAAAAGCACAATTTTTTTACCTGTGAACTGTTAGGCACGGTTTTAGAACAAAATTAAACATGTAATAAAATTTCTTTGCCTCCGTCAAACACCCCGTGAAAAGCTTACTGAATGGTTTGATTCCGTCACAACTGAAGCTCTCACATTGTTTACACTGAGGAAGGAATACTATTAATTTTCATACAGTAAAAGGTATATCAAGGTAAACGTTGTCATCCTATATCTCGTTTTGAAAATATATCGATCTACCGTGAAAACTTGATATAGGCCTACTGCGCAGCCCTTGTCGACTGTAAAAATTGTTGATGGGTGACTGCCGAAGCCATGGATAGGCAGACCATCCTTATCTGAGCTCCCAACAGAGATCAGCTTATATGTATTTGGATGAACCCCATTATTAAAAATAAAAATGTCCTCTGCCAGATATCATATCTGCATTAGACAGTAGTATATGTAGTTACAGATACATGTTGCATAAAGTTAGGTACGTACGTGATGTGAACAACAGCACTATTTTTAGGAGTGCGTGTTTAAAGCAGGCGTGACACTTTCAGACTCTCATGCTCGCGCAAGAAATCTTTCGGCAAATCTATATTATTCCATTATGAACCTAAAATTAGTTACATGAAAAGTGTTGGGGTAATTTTTATATATGTATAATGAAATCTTGGGGGCAATTCTTGCCCTTTGATCACAGACTTTAGGGAAATTCTGAGATTTATTTATTGAATCATTTTTACCCTCTGCCCCCGTTAATTTCTGATGCTGGCTATACTGTAATACTGTATACTCACTGAGATGCTTCGTATTACAGTATACCACTTCCATTTCACTTTGTACAGTAAATATACGGGTACTGTACAAACACTAGCATACACATATACAAAAATACGGTGTGTGTATACACACACCATATATATGTATATACATATGTGTGTTTGTGTATTACAGTATATGTACACTATATATAACTTTGTACTGTTGAAATTGATATATGCCACACAGAAAAAGCAAAGCCTTGTGTATGTTCAGTCATCGTCGCTACAGTTTTTCTTTTCTTTATTTTCACTGCCAAATGGAAAAGTTACTGCAATTGACTTTTAGGCTTATTGTGAACTGAGGAAATGTTTGGTAACAATTATGTTAACATGAATTGCTATCATAAGATTTTAGGTCTAGAAACCAAACGATACATATTGCAGGAATAGAAATGTTTTTGCCTTTGATTTAGAAGAAATACTTCCTTAAAAAAAAAAATAGGGTGGAAACAAACGCATATGTATACATGAAAACTGAGTTTGATTACTTTTTCATTTTTAAGTGTCAGAACAACACAAATGTATTAGTGTCATTAATTCAAGTTGCAGAATTACTTTTATAATTTTAAAAATGAAACATTAAGAAGCAATGACTCATACTGATCATTATTTTTTAGAAAGACATTATATATTCCAAAAATGATGAGGAAAATAAGCCCTGCCAGTGTTTTGCCAGTCGGCTTGGATTTAAAACATAGTGTACTTGCAGGACACGATGACTATATACTTAAAAGATTGAGCTCCAAACCATCAGGCCTAATAATTATTAATCCCTGAGATTTAGGCACTTATTTCCTGGGACAAAGTGCCCCTAGGCTGCAAAAAACTAATTTTGGTTGGAAAATAATCTACCTTAAGAAATTGAATAAATATAAAAAATAAATGAAGTCACAAATGAAGAAATGAAGAAATGAAGTATGAGATTTAATGAAGGTAGGGAATGTAATAATGAAATCATAAATTATAGACACAGAGTCTCTCTCTGCGCTGTAGAGAGAGCCGTTCCCAAAATGTTTTAATGTATCCAGGTTTCTCCGCTATAGCATCATCTCAATCTCACTGTGAAAGACTGAGTAACATCACCATTGGCTAGAAATCCCAAGGTCTTTTTTAATCCATAAGCTACAATTTTCCATGCACCTGCTTAGTCCTCCACTATTTCCCACTGCCCTCAATACGGATTGTAATTTAAGGTTAAATGGTGGGGGCGAGGATACTAACCAAAGGCAGTTGCTCAAAAAGCTGGAAGCAGATCTTGGAGAGCACCCAGCTCATACTGTCATTGTGAGAACAAAATGGAATTCTGGTATAACCAGAGTTATCCATTTAAATCCAATAATCACAGGCAGGGAGAACAAAGGCATAAATAATAAGCAAAGACTCGTCGTCTCATTTTAGCCATTGGATTTGAAAAATGCCACGTCAGGCATTAGCTCACCTGTACATGCGGAGATTTTACTGTGTTTGTGTCTCACAGCACTTTACATCCTTGAGTAAATTGAATCTATTCCTCCGCAAACAGCAACATAATGAACAAAGAGAAGATTCCTAAGGCATTCATCCAGGTGCAGAGAAAAGGAAAAACGTGAAAGATTTTGATAAGGAATAAAGTAGAGTAAGTCAGACTAGCTATTGTGAAAGACATTGATGGAATTAAATTCAATGTCGTGTGCATATCAAATTTCTTTCCTTAAATGAAATTAAATCAGGGAAAAATAACAAGGTTTTTATCAGCTGTAAATGGCAAGTATTTCTTTTTATGATAAATTAAATCCCAAAATGTTGGTTTGGTTGTCTTGTAAAGTAAATTTTGTATAGCTGTATCTCTTATCTTCGAAAAGGTAAGATATTTAGTTGACTCATTGAGAATTAGGCTATAACACTCGAGATATTTATGTCATATTCTTTCCTATAAAGGTGTTAAGTATTTGTGTTTCCAATTCTGGCTGACATGCCTTTCCCAGTAGTACCTTAATTAGCAAAAAGAAACCTCAAGTGTTTGCATGCTATATAGATTGGGAGAACAGTAAACACGTCTTTACAGAAGGCATTTGATTCTGCATTCAGATGCAGCATAATATTGATACATATACAGGGCATCACTAGTTGTTGAAGTTGTTAGTTATTACTACCACCTAACTTTGTGGTTCCCTTGCTGCAGAGCAGGAAGCTTCATTTCAGGCATGAATCGTCTGCTTCTGTTGATTATATTTCTGGAAGGGTGCCAGCCACAGCTGGCCCTTAGGGGTGTTAGGGGGACTGTATCCCAACCCAGGTAAGTGATCCCACCTTAAAAGTGAGAGGTAATTTATTTTGTGAAGCCAGCAACACACAATAGTGTTATGTAATAGGAGGCTGGGATTTGCAAAAAGCAGAGCATATTTATCTAAATTTGAAATTTCATATTACTGCGAATAATGGAAAATTGTATGTGCAAACCGCAAACAATGCATAAAGAAACATCTTAAATGGAAGCATGAAATAAAACTGTAAATATAAAGTAGTGAAAAACAAATATATTTTATATGTGATGGGTGGTTCACTGCTGGTTCACTCAAAGTAACATTGCTGCCTTACACTTCCAGATTTAGGGATTTGCACATGTTTTGCAGCCCTCTGTGTGTGTGAAGTGTCAGAGGTCTCCTTTAGTTGTGTGATTTTCCTCCTGCTGGCCAATGTCTCGTGAGTAGATGGTCTGGCATGTCTGAATGCCCATTTTCTTGCTGCCTTAACATGGCCGGCCATCCAGATTGTTCACAAGCCTCGTGCCCTATGCCTCCTGGGCTGAACACTGGGCTCCGCCCTCTTTGACCAATCGTTGACAAGTATTTGGCTATATGAATAAATTATTACAAAGAATATTAAATGTTACTTTTAATCAATTAAACGAATAATGTTTTAACAATTGAGATTTACTAATTAAGAACTGTAGGTATACTTAACACTCAGAGGAATTTTTACTTTTCTGTTGACCCTAATTACCCATAGTGTTTGACAGATAATGGACAATTACGGTAATATAGGTCAGATATAAACACCAACACACAAACCTCACAAAAAACAAGACACAAACATGCAGATATATGATGGCAGGACATTGTGACAATGTTAAACACATTACTGAATATAATGGAGACATTTACATTTTCTGAAAACACCAAGTATCGATAACAAATTTCAAAACAATATCTGCAGTCCTAGATAGTACAGCATTACAGCAAACAGGTTATTTTGGAGCATGTTCGGGCAGGAGAGATTTTGAGAAAAGGTATGGTTTTCTCAGACCTAGGGTTTATTCAGTTTCTATTATCTCTTTTATAGCCACAGAAAAAGGGTTTGGGTTACCTGTATAGGCCTGTTCTAGGAGGAGAATCAACTGAATGGAAAAAAAACGGATTTTGCACAAAAACACAATCATATATGCATGTGGTAAAATCCTTGAACAAATATGTTAAAGTAGGCTGTGTTCAGTGGAAACATCAAAGGACACACTATCTGTGGAACTGTATTGATAAATGTTCAAAAAGAAACAAAGTTACACCACTTCTGTAATTAAAAATATAGACCCCAAAGGCATCCTCATTTTTTAACTTCTTGTTTTTCAACAACATCACCCATTGGGTTGGGATGTCGTTCTGTTAAAAGCATGATATATTTTTTTTACCTTATGCACCTGTATGGTAAAGTGATCACTAGATTAGTGTTAATTTGTTTGTGTCCAAGAAAAATAAATGCTAATTCTGTTAATGCTGATGATTTTTATGTCAGATTGAAATTTGCTATAACAATTAATTGTAACAGTATAATAATTTTGATAATGCTTTACATTAACTGCACCTTCATGATGCATTTATAATACATTCATACAACTTTCTGTGCACCTATATAATGCATTTATAGAGCATTCATAAGAAGCATACGTTAATATCCTAACATACTTTAACAGCTTTAATATACACTAAAAACAAACATTATATGATAATAACAAACATTATAACCTAATCATTTAATCTGAGAATGTCATTAATGTATATTAAAGCTGTTACGGTATTTTAGGATGTTAGGGTATAGATACATGCTGACTATGAGTGTTCTATAAGTGCATTATGAATGTATTATGTGCAATAATAAGTAATAAAATCGATTTTCAAAAAACACATCCTGAACACATCAATCTCTAATTGTATGTGGTGTTTTAATCATAATTTTTTAAATAATTAGTTTAAAAAAAATTGTATATCAGTAATTACTAGACATTTCAGGGGACTCCATTTGAATTCCAGGTGACCCCACATGGGGTCATGACCCCAAGGTTGAAAAACACTGTATTAATGGTTCTATCTGTGTACAGGTCTCAATCTATGCACCAGCCAACTTTGCCACTGTAAAAAATACCTTCTGCATGTAAAGGTATACAAAAGTTTGGACATAACAAAATAAAATTTAATCAAATTCAAGAAGAACTTCTCTTAAAAATTAAAGTGCTCACAATGGCCAAATGACCATACAGATTCATGAATGTCATATAAACATAAACATAAAGGATTTTTCAGCAAGGAATTCCAATCTTCTTCAACCAATAGTATTATGTGGTTCAGTTTTTTGCCTCGAATATTAGGAAAACACATCAGGTATTCCTGGATGGAATCATGTTAACACATGATTAGTTCAACATATTTTAAACATACCTGAAGCTGAAGCCCAAAGTATGGTTACAGGAAAAACAGTCCCTGTCTGATAATGTTTTAATGACCTATTTCTACTCTTTATAATTGTTCGTCTGTTAGAGCAAGGCCATTTACAGGGTATTAATATTCAGAATACTGTAAATGTATTAATTCAAATCATAATCACAAGATCTCATGCAACATGGGCTCTAGGTGAAAATGCTTGCATACAACTAATTAAGATGTAATAATCACACACTGATACAAATGGTAGTGTAACCGGAGAACCGGACATTTAATTTACTGTTTTGGCTTTTCATAGTAAAATGTATTACACTAGTCTGCAAATTTAGCTGACTGCCATTAACTCAAGATGACACTTCACTCACAGCAGATTATTCCCTCTTTTTGGCTAATATATGTGAACTAAAACAAATACTTCTGAAATGGAACACTTATATCTCCATAGACCCTATGGCTACTATGTACATAAAGGTTCCTTGATAGTGCTTAAAGCCCCACCTTTTGAAAGATGTAAATGACAATTGATTATCAGATCTTGTTTATGATTCATTCAAAAATTCTGTAGTTGGAGCTTTGCTTAACAAGCCAGCACACAAACTTACCTCTCAGTCAGTCCACATCAATGCTTAGTTCATAATCTTCTCTACAACAGTTTTAATTGAGTAAACAAAGACAAGCCAAATATTACATAAGCAACAAACAACATAAATTTATAATAATAATAATAATAATAATAAGAAGAAGAAGAAGAAGAAGAAGAAGAAGAATACACCTTAAAATTCTCCATTCAGACAGAAATATAAACATAATTTTCCAATATCTGTCTTTTGATATTTAAGTGATATAATCCAAAGTATATTTTTATCACTTCAGAACAATGCAGGATACAGTGTACTACCTTGTATTTGTTTACTCATACAGGCGTTCGTTTGTTTGGGCTTTAAGAAATAGGATCATTGCTCATATAATCTTCAGCTGTAGAGCTTGTAACCTGTGGAACCAATGTCAGAGATGACCCCAACTGTTATAGACTATCTTATCATAACATTTTAATTAACACTTATGGCTCAAAAAGTGTTTGTATGACTAACTTGATGTGTTTTATTTTGGTAGTTACTTGACAAATTTCAATCACATATGTTCTTTAACAGTATATTTTGATCAGGATATCTACTTCTAGAAAATAAAGTTGAAGTAAATTTATACAAAGTTATGAATTCTAAAATGACAAATTATATTTGTTGTGTAAAACACTGGATGAAATTCAGCTTTTATCTTCTGCCTCAATGGGTTCTGTGAGCAGCATTTATTGTCAACAAAAAGGAGCCTCATAATATGAATAAAAACGAGACTTACAATGGTCCTTAACCTGGGTTGCCGATGTTTCCTTTAAGCAATTTGATTTGCTTATTTGAGGAATCCCAGGACCCCAGTTGGGGATACATGTTAGTCTTAGTCAGGGGTTAAATTCTGATTTATTTTAATCTGAATCAAGAGTTTTGAATTGTTCTGCTGCATTGCCCTCAAATTTTACACTGAAACATTTTTACTATACTGTGAAGGCACTGAAAAACCCTGTTCTTGCATGCTATTGGCAAAAGATTAAAAGAATGGCAGGAAACAATGCCTGGCTTTAAACTTGATGAATCTCCCTTTGTACAAAGTGTACAAAGCGTTAGGAAAAAACACATTTTTAGTTGTAAGAGTTCAGGACATCTGTACTTTTCATTTGATTTTTCCCTGTTTCTCATTAATGAAGGGCTCCTTCCTTGCTTTATGGGACTTCAGTCCTGCTTTAGGAGCCTGATACTAACTGTCCTAGCAGTGCACTTCACTCCTGCACTTAATGTTTCCCATTCCTTTTGAAGGTCACTTAATGTCATCCTACGATTCATGAAAAACTTTAAAGCTCAATAAGCATTAGAAGGTCTCTCTGACATTAGGATGCCGCTTCTGCCCTTTACCTGACTGGCTTCTGGTTGTTCCCAGTGTCTCCTGCTTCACTTTGTTCTTGTGTACTGCTGTCTTAGAAATTTTGAACCTGGAAGCAACCAGCTGCTCAGGGTGGCCTGCTGCCAGCAGGATTAAACCAGAATTTAAAAATGCAGATTTATTTTAAAATAAAGAATGATCACTTATTTTTTCTACTACTGTGTGGAAATTAAGCAGCTGTGTTAATGTGGCAAAATTATCACTGGCTAATCCCAAAAGGCATTTTGTTATTCTTCTGTAATATATGTAACTGCATATAATGCAATTTATTGCAAAAAGAATTTTTTGAGTATTTCTTGTTGCTGTTTTTATTCATTCATTTGTTCATAAACTCGTTCATTTTCATTCATTTTGTTTGCCTGCTGACACCCAGGTAGCCAGCAGTGGTGATGGCAGGCCTATAGTGGCTTCTTAAGTGATGGCAGGCCTGTCGTGGCTTCTTAGGTGATGGCAGGCCTATAGTGGCTTCTTAAGTGATGACAGGCCTATAGTGGCTTCTTAAGTGATGGCAGGCCTTTAGTGGCTTCTTAAGTGATGGCAGGCCTATAGTGGCTTCTTAAGTGATGACAGGCCTATAGTGGCTTCTTAAGTGATGACAGGCCTATAGTGGCTTCTTAAGTGAAGCAAACTGTAATGGAGGTAGAAACATTTTAACTATTTTAGTCTATTTGAAATTAACAATTACCATATACAACACAAAATATAGTATAAATATATTCATTTTATTTATAATGGTATTTACATTAAGCTTATCCTAAAAAGTATATGTATATTAACAATAGGTGGAACAGAAGTGCACAAAATAAAACAAACCTAAAAACCAACCTAAAACCCTTCGATCCTTCACAGAAAGCTTTTGCTTTCCATGAAAGTAACTCAAACATGAGTATTTAAGTTTAAGTCTCGTAATGGAAGGCAACCCCCCTTGTCAATTAACATTACTTCACACACATTCAAAAGTGGCAGTGTCAATAATACAGAGATTTTCATATACAAAAATAAGTTTTCTTGTCGTTCAGTGTGATGTATAATACAAACACAAACATAAAAAATTACATCGATTTCAAATATAGGCCAATGTAAGAGGTTGGCATTGTTTTCTGCAAAACCTGAATACAGTCTTTTAAGTCCTAGCCTCACTGTAGGTCCTGGGACTCCAATATTCATCTGGTGTAAAAATTCGACATTCTTAGGCCGTTAATTACATTGACTTAATTGCACTTAGATTCGCTATGAAGAGTGGCCGTCCGTTAAACCTTATCTTCTGAGTCTTGGTGATAGTGAAAAGAGGTACTCTGGTCGTTTATTCTCCTGCTACAACTTTCTGCACTTGGAAAAGCTTAAATGGGCAAAATTGCATTATGATTCAGTTCTGCATATTATGAACAAATTTATCCATTTACATTAATACATTTCTAAAACATCCCGCTTGCATTTGCAAATTCAAATGTACATGTGACTGGTTATTAATTGGTATTTACCTGATCAGTATCTGTCAAACCAGGTAGTAAAATTTAACAACTCTTGCTCCTCGTAGCTTAGAGTCTCATAGCCTGCTTCGTCTGAGGAATAAGTGGAGTGAGGCGATTCTGGTTCAGCGGAACAGCTGTTCGAATGAGTAGGAGACGGCACCCCGCAGTGGAAAGCCGCTGACACCGCGTCATGTTCGTCCAGAAGCTGCTGGAGCGCACGGATATACTCCACAGCTGACCTCAGTGTTTCCACTTTGCTCATCTTCTTGTTAGTCGCCCCGTTGGGCACGTGCTGGCGCAAGGTCTGGAAGCCTATGTTGACCTGTTTGACCCGGTTCCTCTCCCGCTCGTTGCGCCGCGCTACGGCCATCGGCTGCTGTTGAGGGATGTCGAATCCTAGTCCGTTGAAGCTGAGCCTCCGTTTGCACCTGAGGAGCTCGGGCGTACTAGAACGCTGTCTTTTCAGCACTTTGTTTTTGCTGTGATGGACCCCAGTGTTGGTGACGCTACACGTTTCTTCCGAGGATTGCAATGCGATTTTGGCGCAGTGTTGCCCAAGTCCAAAAGAATATACACTATGTATTATCTGTGCTGTTGTGACAGTAGTACTTGCCATCTCTTTTTTTAATATAATTTACTTAAATATGATAGTTGCATAGACACAGCGCTTTGACTTCGTTTCTTTCGGTTTGGACGTGTTCCTGCTCCAGAGAAGGAAATAAGATCCGAGATTTGTATAGTATGAACCCCACTAGGGGATGTGTGACGGCCTTTAGCCGCACTCCTCTTTTCTATACGCGTCGCGCAGCCCACCCCTTCCGAACAGCAAGCTTTTCTATAAGTCCCCGCCCCGCTGTGTGCCTCTTCAGTTCATTGGTTTCGTGAGCCAGGCGCGTGGCTCTGTTCGCTTAATAATAAACAATGCAAACAATGCAGAAACTTCGCAGCGGTTGGGCCACGCGCTTATCTCATTTACATTCCAATATGCGTAATCTGCGAGCCGATTCAAACTTTCGGTAACCGGTAAAAGGGGGAAATAAACATAAAAAGTGAATGATTTGGTTCTTTTGAATCTGACAATGCACCCCTGGTTGCACATTAATAGTGCATTTTTTTCACCCCTCAACCTTCACCGATCACTCCTGTCAGGTTTCATTTCAATGTAGCAGAAACGTTCTCTCAATATGCTCTATAACTACCCATTTTGAAAATGTGTAACTATATAATATTTTTCGCTAAACATTTGACATTATACGTATGCTTTCCAAATGAAAAGTAGACCAGAAAATTAGTGTAATTTCTCTATAATTTTTTCTTTAATAATTCGGTTCTGCTTTTTGAGTGCACATCCAGTAGCAACGCGCCATTTCACTGCAATCGGACATTACCCACTCTGTTATAACTTACTACACTGTATATAGGCATCATGCTAGAAATTCTGATTGTGAATTAGGGAAGAAGACGATGTAAACAAACATGCACAGACAGCATCCTCTTGCGGTTTTGCAATGGTTTTGCTGGGATACGCCATTAGTTTTCGACGGACATTTCCAGTTTTTTTGTTTAACTTTTTTAACCAAATTAATGCCACTGTGGTATTAGTAGGCTGGCTGAAATTGAAATAGCATCTGAATAAAATTATGGTACTGTTTTACAGTATATTTACCATACAGTATATAGGCTACCGTAAATCGTGTTTTTTGTCCAAAATGTATGATCAAAATAGGTGTTGAGAAAATAAAGCTAATATAGATGTCATACATACAAGACGTTTTTACGGCTAATGGCACATAGTGTTATTCTTAGACATTTATTACTGCTGCTATTTTGTTTGCCGGTGATATTAATTCTTTCCTTTTTTGTAACTTATTGTCTTATTCAGGGCCACGGGGATAATATTAATGAAAACAGACAATTCTTTTTTAGAAGGAAGTGGCCGGCCAACTATTGAGTATATGTTACACCTTCAATGAAAGCTTGAAAAAAACTGCCTCAATAGCAGATTACCGCAGAGGTCGACTATTCTTTAATCAAGGTCAGTGTATCATCTTGTCAAGTTTGAATAAAGGATTTAATAGAGCTGAAGTTCATGGATATAGAAAATGGTGAGCTGGTCACATTAACATAAAAGCTATTGAATAACAGGCAATTTATAATCCTGAAGGATTTATATAGAATAAAGCAATTGTTTGCGGTAGGTAATCAGTTTTGCAACGTCATATGTTGGCGTTAAGTCTCATTTTCTTGATGACAGAAGGAGGAAGCAATCTTACTTGTTCACCTTGTTCTTGAATAACATTTTGGTTTCGATAGGGAGAATTTTGAATAATTTTAATTAGATGAATTCCTGAAAATAAAGTCACATTAAATGCAATATTTGATGGCACTCCATTCAGCTATTTATTATCATGGTATGGTGCATGCAGGCAAAGGGTGACGATCCACTTGCAGTTCTGAGATAAACAAGGATTGATTTAATTAAATTGAACACGCTAGGGAAAGGAACAAATTAAAAGGACCACACAGAGTCAAAAACAAACAGGGAAAAATTAGAACCAACTAAAGAAACCATAAAACAATAACACAAGGGAACAAAGAAATGCAGGGAGCAGCGCTAGGAAGTACCCAGAGGAGAGCTGCTCAACACAGAGACTACAAACACAACACACACTGTGTTCCATCTCATTTATTTGATCAATTTAATTCATGTATAATAACTCTGAATGAATTGATTGATATTATGGTTATATATGCAGCAGGATGAGCGACACAGGATTAGATATGAAAGACAAACAAAAGGTTTTATTTATCTCAAAAGTACAAAACTGAAAACAACCAGAATCGACGAGGAAGCAAACAATAAGCAACTGAAAGTGATTAACACAAGAGACGGAAAGAGCAGTAAGACAAACGTGCACCAGCCATAGCTAGTTAGAACCACGCCAGGGAGGAGACAAGAGGGTCAAGCAGATATGCTGGGTAGAACATGGTATGCTACATGTTCTACCAAGCATATTATGCTCATTTTGAAGAAATGTATATTTTGCAGCAGGGACAATATCCCCCTGGCAATTTTTTCCTCTGTAAATCCAAGGATTTGCATCTGATGCCAGATTTTCTCATCATAAGTTTAAACCATAATAAATATGTTTGTTTTCCAATGAGATTGATGAATCTATCAATACTGTAAGGTGTTTCCGTTCACTGTGATGCCAAACAGAAAGAAAAGTTTGATTAATAAATCATTAGTCATCCTTGTGCCTGCAGCTTCTCCGTGGATGGATGGATGGATGGATGGACAGTGAATCATTAATGGTGGCTATACCCACAATGCTTTGGATACAGACATGAAACAGATATATGGAAAAGTGTTTAACCAGTCTGGACTCTAACCCAGGGAATACTGAGCAGAAGGTAAGGGATACCAAAGATGGAATAGCAGTCCTTAGTAGGGTACAATATGGGTAAGTACTGGGTCACCTAAGCACATGTTTTTAAAAAGAAGGAGTACACTGGAGTTTTTGTTGTATACCGACGCAGCCTCCGCAGCCACAGATGACAGGAGTCAAACCCACAGCCCTGGTGGTGTGAAGTCATCATGCCACAGTGCTAGTTGTGTGTCTTTCCTAACCATCTTACAGCTGCTTATCCTATATAACGTTGTATAATGTTATATTTCACCTCAGGTAATAATACTTTTGCAATACAAATTTCTGTAGTACAACACAATGTCCACAACGAAGGGTAAGCTCAGCCATTCATGTGAACAGAACAATGCAGTGTTTTCTAAGAGGGCATCACAGTCCCATCATTTCCCACTTAGCAACTTAGAACTGTACAGGTGTGTACTGGTGGTCAGATAAGGCCAAAATAACTACTGCAAATAGCAGGGATGGCACCCCCCAAACCAGACACATACAAAAACACGCCTGTGATTTGATATTTTATTCATGAAAATTACAAATTTGACAAGGTGCATCCTCAGCCACCACCCTCTCTAAACAACCGACTTTGTGTCAAATATACAGACTCAACTCTAATTACAGTCATACAGGGGCAAAATGTACAAACATTACTTAAGGTACCAATGAAAACCAGCATACCCCACCCAGAATAGAGTTACCAGGATCCACCCCTGGAGCTGGACCAACATCTTAACATAAAGGTTATATTGTGTCTATCTCTGAACCGTCATCAGCAGCCTTCATCCAAAAATCCTGGGTGGGCCAGAAAGTTTTAATTTAATTAAAACAAGCGAGTAGAGCAAGCTTTCGTCTGAGAATAATTACGAAGCTGTAGCTCGCTTCCTTGTACATAAAAACAATATACCTCATCTATTGCCCTGCCCTTTTTTACTTTGTCTTAACACCCATCTCACTGTTTACACAGTCCATAAAGTGCAAGGCACTTCCATCACATTTAGGCTGTACCAGGGTCTACTGCCCGGTGCTGCCGGCAATAGACTTGTAGGATAAGCATGATAAAGTGGATGGATGGATGAATGGTTTAGTCTATTGGGGAAAAAAAATCTGTAAAATGTTTTTTAAAATAAAATCACATGTATTCACAGTTACTGTAGTAATTCACTGAATGTATTGTTTATAGGAGTTTTCAATAAATACATGTTTTTTTGTGCAATCGGTAATTAAAATAGCTATTATCCTAGTAGACGAAGAACACATGCATTGGACAAGGTACAAATGGGAGCTCCTCTTTACATCCACAATGGCTTCCTTTTGCAGTGCTTCTCCTAACTGATTGAAGCATAAAGAGAGATGGAGCATTGCGTTGTGTGTACTCAGTTTCAGGAATATGAGCTATTCACAAATTTTGCAAGCAACATAACAGGTCACAAAATAATTTAAACAGTTCTGTTAATCATTTTTAAATATTCAAAACTTTAAATATTGCAAGACCCTTCTCACAATTATGATACCATTATGCAGATGTGGTTCCTTGGATTGTCTTTTGGTAGCCATATTTGATACATCTTCTGGTAGGTTGCATCAAAGGGTAGGGGATGAGTCTGAAAATGAGTTTATAGCAGCCCAGATGCATTTATTAGCACAGTTGTCATCAGATGCCATTACCCAAATAGATTTGAGGTACATAAAAGAGTATAGTAGCACATGGGCTAATAGACAAGGTAGGACAAACCCATGTGCAGAGGGAAGTGAGAGTCCAGGGGGGAGCTGATAAAGAGGCTGGAGTCATTTCAAGCAAAGTCATGTGGGGTGTCACTGTTAGAGTCGGGAGACATTTTCAAAGTGGCTTTGGGAAGTCGAGTTCAGCTGCTGGAGCGCCTTGGTGGGTCAGGGAGATTTCACACAAACACGCCTTCAGGGTTGAGGCTAGAAATAATAGGATGGAGCAGGTTCCGCGGGTGACCCAGAAGCCGCTTGGCCGTGGGGTGAGGGGGCAGTGCTGCAGAACATGAGCCAGAACCTGTCAGACATACAAAGGGCAATAAGGAGGGCAT
>JAODUD010000008.1:25238004-25248802 GCA_026784285.1 Stomatorhinus walkeri | reverse complement strand
ATGACAAAGAAATGAAAAGTCTCAGAACAGTATCATTTTAATGGTAGGTTTATTTTAACAGTGACAGATAGCACATCTAAAGGAAAAGGAAGGTCCCACCACAGAGGAAAGACTACACCCACCCCAACATTCAGTCAATTCCCAGACTACATAAGACAAGAGTCACCCAGGCTGAGTCCATCCTCCTCCTCTATTGGATCCCCCCCCCCCAGTAACCTACGTCTGCCGGCACAGGCTCCCCCAACAATGCTGCCTGCAGCCGCCAGAAAAACACCACCCAAGAGCCACAAAAGTCCCATCCAGGCCAGCACCGCAGTCCCAGTGCCAAACCCCCCAAGAAACCCACCGCCAGGGAACCCCCAGACGCCCCAAGCCCATACGCCCCCCCACGTCAACAACAAAGACCAAAGCGGGACAAAACCGTGACCTCCACCCCTTCTATGTGATGGAGCTGATCAAAGGAGGCCAGAGAGATTGATCTAACATGGTGGCAGAAGCTGTATCAAGACTAATATGGTCCAACAAACTGTCTCTAAATTGGTTGATATTATTCTTTTTTTCCAGTTCATGAGGACAGTCTTCTTAGCAATGCATAAAGCGGCGATAGCCATGTGGATTGTGTTAATCTCTGTAGTGACACCATCTAGGTCACCCAACAAGCAGACTGAAGGAGAGGCTGGAATTGTACATTTCAGACACTTTGATAAGTCCTTACTAATCCTGCGCCAGAACCTCTGAGCAGGTGGACAGAACCAAAGAGTGTGGATGTAATTGTCAGGTGTATCGTCTTGACCATGTGAACGTTGTTAGAAAACATAAAACCCATCCTGAACATCCAATGCCCTGTATAGTGCACCCTATGCAGGATTTTGTATTGTATTAATTGTAAAATGGGATTTCTAATCAGTTCAAAGGTTTTTAAACATATCTTAAACCAGAAATTGTAGGAGTTGTAGCAGTCCCAGATGACTGATAGATCTGCCTCCTATTTTGCAATAGGAAGGGATATCGATTCATCCATTTTGGAAAGTGTCCTGTATATTTTAAACAATATTTTAGACTTGAATTTTAGACTTTTAGACTATATTCTAAAAATCTATTCTTGTTAATCCCATATCATTTAATTAATATGTCAAAGGGAATAAGGTATATTCCTTCGAATATATGTTCCAAGTATATAATACCTTTACAACTCCAATCTGGGAAATTTACCATATTATTGTTTAGTAGTACGTCAGGGCTGCCTCTTGCCTGATGTTGCTGGGATTGGCTCCAGCTTCCACGCGACCCTGATGGATAAATCCGTATGGATAATGGATGGATGGATAGTATGTCAGGGTTATGCATGGGATTAATGAAGACTCAGTTGTTTTTAGAAACTCCCACCATGCTGTCAGAAAAGAGCTGATACTGATGCTTTTGAAGCATTCATGTCATTTGGTGTTTGAGCTAATGAATGGTAGATCTGAAATCTCTATATTATTGGATTGTGCCTGTTCTACGTCTAGCCAAAGCTTATCTAAGAGGGTATGTTTTAACCACCCTGAGATGTTTTTAGGTCTGTTGGCTAAGAAATGGTGGTGAAAGTTAGGCAGATATAGTCCTCCTTTGTCCTTTGCAGTGTTTTTATGCTAACATGCAGGGGTTTATCTTTCCAAATGAATTTAGAGACGGAGGAGTTCAGAGATCTAAAGCAGTCAGGTGATGGTTTGCTCGGGATCATTGCAAATAAATAATTTATTCTTGGCAAAACTGTTGCAACCTGCGCAAGAGAAGGAGCAGGGAACAAAGAAGCAGACAAAGGAATCTGTGAATACGGGCAAACGAGGTTTTATTAAGGGAAACAGGGAGCAGCACAAGACGAACGTTAATGACAGATTACAGCACAAGGGCAACAACCAGGACAGAACCTGACACAGAACGGGAAACACAGATAGGCAGATGAGGAAGGGAGGCACAGGGGGAACACCAACAGGCAGAACAAAAGGGCCAGGAGTGAACGAAGGAGAAACAGAAGGACGAGGAGCAGACACAGGATGGACAAAAACAGGAGGCAGAAAGGCGAAGGGCAGAGGAACAAGGAGAGCCTGAGGGAACCCTGGTGGGCAAGGGAAGGCAGCCACAGGGGCCACAGGTGGATGGGAGGATGGAACCGGAGGGGACCATACAGGGGAGGAGGAGACAGATGAAGGGACCGACGAAGGAGCCAAGGAGGTAGCAGGAGGGGACATCAGGAAAGGCAAAGAGGAAGGAGGAGGGGACCACAGCGCAGGTGAGAAGTACGGGGAAGTCGCAGCAGGCGACGGGGCAGCCAGAGCCGGGGATGGTGCCGTCTGATGCTGAGTCGCAGCAGAGGGACCCGCAGGCGGCCGATGAGCCGAAGCAGGGGGACCTGAAGGAGGCCGACGAGGCGTTGGAGGCAACAGCCAGAATGGAGCTGAAGGACCTGTAGGCAGCTGCCAAGCCACAGCCAGGGAGAGCGAGGGCGAGCCAGGGGGCAGGGTGGACGGGACTCGGTCCCTGCGCCTATGTCCTCTTCCCTTCCGGGGCACAGATAGTCGAGGACCCGCTCGGGCTTGCTGAGGCAATGGTGGAGGAGTCCTTCCACCATTCGAGTCCCTGGAGCCCAGTAGGTAGATCCCCGAGGGGTCCCATTCAAGCTCCTCCTCTCCCTCCACCAAGGGAGGAGGAACGATGGTAATACAATAACCATCTCCAAATTTCAACTTATCTTGAAATAACTATCTCCAAATTTCGAGATATCTTGAAATAACGAGATAACTATCTCAAAATTTCAACTTATTATCTCGAAATAACTATCTCAAAATTTTGAGATATTTCAAAATAACGAGATAACTATCTCGAAATTTCGACTTAGTTATCTTGTTATTTTGAGATATTATCTCAAAATTTTGACTTAGTTATCTCAAAATAACGAGATAACTAAGTCGAAATTTGGACTTAAATTTTATATTATTTTTTCCCCAGGTGGCAGAAATGGGCTTCCATATGTATCCGAACAATGTGTAAAGTTAAAAAAAAACAATGTGTCCTGCCCCGATCATCCACTCCTTCTGTGTGCCACGCCCCCTCGTTAACTCCATGTGGAATCCCGTGTGATCAGCTGTTTCTGCTTGTTGTCATTAGTCCGCGTTTCAGTTTGTTTCCACAGTCCGGTCATTGTATTGTCTGTCTGTGTTTTGCCTGCCTTACCTGTAATTAAACCCCGTATTCCCCGATACCCTGATGTTTGCGCCTTTGTCTCCGTTCCGTCCTTGCTCGGCAGGACAATATAATTATAAGTAAATGTATTAATGTATTAACTGATTATTAATATTAAAGTAATAAGAAATCTTTATTTTTAAATGTATTTTATTGTATAATAATAATTACTGTTACGGTCTATCATTGTCAAAATGTATTTTTACTGTCTAAATATATGCATTCAGCTAGTGTAAAGATGCACAATGCTACCACAGTGAATGCAAGGCTGAGAATGAAATAGTACACTTTGTTTCCGCTAAGAGATGTGCCGTGTGACTTATTTGTTATCTTAGTTCGCCGTTCACGGTTCAAGTTCTGAGATTCAGATCGAGCTCTAGGTCTTTTTTTTCAAACTGATTGGTTCGACTTTTAAGAAATTCGAGTTCTAATGAGTTCGAGTTCTGAGGTACCACTGTAATTCTCCCAGGAATCCTGTCAGGTTTGCAAAGTTAGCTTACATTGAAAGTTAAGTATGTGAATCAAATAGTAATCTTAGAAATCCTGTCAGATTAGTGCGTGTAATGGTAAAAATGTTACATGAAATCTTCTCAGAAATCATTTCATATAATATGACATACATAGTTAGACATTTTATACAACATTTACATCACCCATCTCTAAGCTGCTGCTTCCCTCAATGACAAGTAATGTCTGCGAGCTCACATCGTCTTTTTCAAATCTGGCGCCCTGGGTGCTAGGCGCACGTGTTCTGTATCAGGGACCAATGGATTAAGTTCATGTGTCAAGTACTGATGGAACACCCGGATGGGCTCTCGTTTATTGGATTTAATCGAGTACACACTGGAGACAATTTTAATGGGCATTCAAATTTAGAGATCAGTGTTGATAGCACACCACAGCACACAGTGCACAACAAAATGTTTCTTCTGCATTTAACCCATATGCCCTAAAGATTTTTATGGTTCTATAAAAAAATTACCTTAAGGGAACATTCACAGAACGTTAGTAAAAGTATACAAAAACATAACATTAGTAGAACCTTCAGGAAACGTTCCCTTAAGGTTCTTCCAAGGTTCCACAAAATGTGCCTTGTAGAGAATGTTCTTGGAATGTTCGTAAAAGGTTACAATAATATAACCTTAATAGAACCTTCAGGAAACGTTCCCTAAAGGTTCCACAAAATGTGACCTTTACAGAATGTTCTAGGAACATTCGTAATTGACCACATTTTGTGGAACCTTAGAAGGTTCTCTAAAGGTTGGAACCTTTGCGGAACCTTTAGGGAACATTTCCTGAACGTTCCATGTTTGCTGGGTACCTACAGGTGGCATGTCCTGGCTGCATAAAACTGGCTGTAAATAATGTCCACCACACTGAAAATAAGCAGCAGTATCTGACAGCATGAAACTATGAGTACGAAATATTTAAAGTATAGGAAGTTATTTTGATAGCATACATGATGTCCATGAAAAACTATGAGTAGGATATTACTATAGGTATTACTGTAAATTTCTGCTACTGTAGCAAATCCTGGTAAGGTAACAAAAGTGGCAGAATATTCACTATGATTGTAGGTGCTCCTTTGGTCTCTTTTGCAGACTAGACAAGATCCATAGGGTTGTTGCCTATATATGCATCTGTTTAATTTCCTTTTTGTTGTAAATATCGTTTCTCTTCATTTAAATCAGTGCCTTGAAATTTTCACATTGAAATTAGGGTCAATGTATTATTTAAATAAAGATACATTTCCTTATAGACATTTCCCAAATAAATGGCCAACTTCTTACTGAATATATTTTTACAGTAAAGAAATAGTCAACTACTTCCTCAATGTTATTTGTATCAGCAATTACAATAGACCTAACCACTTATTCAGATGGATGTCTTCTTCTAAACAGTACTAACCGCATGATGTAAATTCTGCGTAGTGTCCGGAGATAAGATAGTACAGTACTATACCTTTCATGTAAATTCGTGTCATATGACCATCTACACAAAAACATAATTATATATTCCTTTTACTAGCTTGTTTTATAATGGAACTTCGAACAATGCTTTTCCACACTGAAATTCCAATTTCTGATTTCTCTGTGTCTTTATGGCTACATCTCAAAGCTTTAAAAGGAAACTAACCAATAATGCCCATGGCAACGGCGGATAGACATGAGACATGGATATTGAGATACGGTGTTAAGCCGGGGCGGGTCTTTCGTATGGGGTTGGGCGGGGGTTGCAGCGTTCTCTCGCTCTCTCTTACGCTCTCTGTCTGTGCACATTGTTCACTGCATTCTGACCTCACTGGGAGCTATGAGTAAATATTCGGTGACTAGAGCATTTTTGGTGAAAGTATCGGCTGGAGACGCATGCAACGGAGAGGAGCTGATTTTATAGTCGTTCCAACTGTGGTTGGGAATCTCAAAAAAGAAGAAAGGACTGAAGGGTTGGATGTGTCTGTCTTCCGCCGGGTTTGCCTGCTGAATAGAGTACTCCGCCTGCCTTCAGAGGATCGGACCGTTTCTACAAATTAGCGGACCCGTCGCTGTTTATATAAGTAAGCGTCGCTTTGCTGTCTCTCCGCCACGCTGCCGTTAACTGAACAGCTGGGCGCATTTTAATGTTTGGTCGAGCCTGGTATCCGTATTTTGGAAAGGTTTTTTTTTTCTCAGTGGAAATGACGGATCGCCTACGTCTGAAAGCATAACACAGTTGATCGCGGCGTCGAAAATGCAGCACGCCTTTTTATTTCTGGGTTTTAAGTTAATATTCCGCATTTTAATCTGCCAAATCGTAATCGACGCAGTTCTATATAAATTGAGTTAGATCGACTATAGCCCCACCTCCCGCAAGTTAAGAGCACAGTGAATTTTGTAGTTTTTATTATCTGAAAACTTAAATCAGTCCTTCCATGAAAATTTCCTGAATCTTTACTGCTACAAAAAGCTGCTTGCATGCGGCAAATTAAGATATTGATTTTGCACATGTGCAATTGTGCCATGTTGGTGAAATACTTGATAGATCATTTCTGCTAGTTTACTTTTTATTTTATTCTTGATTGCGTCTGACTGTCAGTTGCATGCAGGCTAGCCAGGGGTGACGCCCCGACACTGTAAAACTGAAAGCTTGAACTGCGGAAGTCGCATTCCAGTACTGGTGGTTGATTTCCACTAAGATCTGTGCCCTTACTGTTTTTAAAGGTCTGTTTATGTTTTGTCTTTCTGACCCCCCCCCCGGTTATTAGACACACGATGAAGTGCTTCTGGCCGTCTCTATTATTTAGAACTCAGCTTGATTTAAAACAACGCTGCACATACGTTTTTATATGGATTATACTTAAGTGCCTTTTACAAAGCAAATTATTTCTACAGGTATTAATGAAACAAAATAATAAGCGTGATGTAACACGTACCCCGTTGCGAATGGCATCATTTTACTGTCTTTTGTAAGAATTTGACTTGTATGGAGTTGATACACTGGAATATGGTCACTGCCACCACAAAATTGTAGGTGGTTGTTTGATGCAAGGGTTTGTAGTTCATTGAGTAGTGCCCATTCCAAGTAATTCACTAGGTTATATAGTTACAAAATTAACTTATGTTGAAAGACTCAAGAGTAACAGTATCTGATTTTCCAGTGCATATCTATAGCTCTGTTGGTTTCTGCTTACATGCTCACTTTGTGCAGAACAGAACGTAAAGGTATCCTCATCAAGATGAAGACCTTGGTGCTGGCTTTCAAAGCCATTAATCGAATGATACATACCTCTGCTGAGGTCTGCTCATCCAGACTTATGTTGTATCTCTCCCTTTTTGGTCTGCAAGATAACAGTGCTTGGTAATCCCACTGCCATATTAACATGTCTAACTAGACATTTGTCATTTGTGGTTCCTCTGGAATCAGGCTTCCCATCCACATCCCATTAGCAGAGTTCCTCTAAGCCTCTCTTGAGAAACACCTCAACTATAACTGCACTTATACCCAAATTAACTCCTTGACAGCTATATGTGTGTGATGTACCATCACTTTGCTTGTACTTCACTTTGGACAAAAGTGCCTGCTAAATAAACATGAAATGTATACAAACAAACTAGTGACTGTATATTTTATTGCTGTCTCAACTAGTAACCTTTTAAAAGGTCCTTAAGTTTTTATTGGTTTTATTGGATAAAAATGTTATTTGAATGGACCCTAGAATGTCATGACATTTGACTTATATCATTTTCTTGATTTGAAGGACAGACTGGGAGGTATTTTCTACATTCAGGGAGTCTGTGAGCATAGGTAGGCTTTTAGGAGAATTTTCCCAGATGACTGTTGCACACGTGCGCAAACACACACACACACAAATGAGAAAAGGGAAAAGCTTTCCTGATCTTCTTTGTAATTGAATGAAACTTCTGAAAATTGTCCAAACATACTGATCACAGCAGAAGTCAATCTATTGATCTAATCTGTGTTTGAGGTTGAGTGGTCTCAAAGGAGATGCTGGATGGAGATGGGGTATGAGTGCAAATTACCAAATCAAAAGATTAGATGAGACAAAGGTCTTGCATCATCTCCTATCCTTACCATTGATCTTGTTACGAAGCCAGTGTATAGATATCATTTATGGTCCCAGATGGTCTCTGATCATATGAGCAGGCAGCCATGAATTTGAGGCAATGTATTTAAGGTAAAATAATTTTAAAAAAAATTAAGTTTGGGAACTAGCAGTGTACAGGACAGATTAATGCTGATGAACAAAGCTGTAGCAAACTAGTAATAGCTTAAAAATAATGGCCTAACTTCCAGGCAGCTACGAGAAATTTAGTGTCATAGGCTATGTGTTCATGTACATGTAAGAATTTCTGTTTTTTTTTTTTTCCCCCTTTGTGTATTTCTGCACCTAGAGGCTGACTCAAGCAGTGTTCCTATCGTCACATTGCCTGCCAAGCCATACAGAAAATGGATTTATGCATGATGCAAGGATCTACCTGTTGCTTTGTAGTTTTAAGCAGCTACTCTGTGGCAAATGTATCCAGCTGCCGGAATGAAAAATGCCATTCGGTACTCCTTATACACTCCAGTACTGACATAAGTGTGTCTCCTTCTTCTTGGAGTTAGTCTTCCATGGGACCATATGCTTTTCAGTATGTTACAGTTGGCAGGTGGGTGTCTCCCTGGTTTTGGTTGCAGTGCTATAAATCTGAATGGATATCCAGAAAACAACACGTGATTGTGGGGCTGTGCCTGAAGGGAATAATATTAGAATCTGAGGCATTAGCGTAGCCTTGCTTCATTTTATTCTCAAGTGCCTGATCCGTTCCAGACAGTGTGTTGATGAAGAGTTAATTAAGGTCCTTCTGGGTGAAGGCGCTAACTAGTAATATGCAAGCCTGCTACTTGTGCGTGCACTGATTAGTGAGCTTCTAGGGTGTTGTTTTTTTTAAAAAATTTTTTATTAAGCATTCATTTGCATCTATTTGGTTGAACTGTTAACCTCTCTCTGGTTTGTGTAAGTATCTGAATATAGAGGTCATATTTCAGGCAGGTAATTCCCCACCTCATCACATTACCTGTTTCAGGTTTCAGGGTTTTTTATTGTTTGGTTTGAGTCATGCTGTATTGGGCATTAATTTGGAATCAAAACGAACTTCAGGCCATCAAGATTAAAAGGGAACTGACTCTGTAGACTTCAGTAGATAAAAATAGCAGTGGTAAAATTCAGATAATTATGAGCTAGAGGTTGAATAATACATTCTACTTCCAGGTATTTCTTTTACCGTCAGGTGTAGGATACTCTCAGGAAAAAAGGGTAAAAATTTGGACCATTGCTTGTCACTGCGGCTGTACCCCAAAGGATCTGCCAATTGTACCCTTAGCTGTCGGCAAGTGTACCTTTTAAGGTACAGAAATGGACTCAGAGGAACATTTCTGTATCATTGATGGTACGTTAATGCTGTTTGTACCTGTTGAATGTACTTCAGAGTCCATCATTGTAGGCTGAGTCCTTCTCAGTGACTACTTTTGATTTTCATAGAAATGGAAGGGAAAACATTCAAAGCTTTTTGTGTATGAGGGATATTTCGAAGTTTGCTGTACAGTGAGTGAATAGTGTCCACAGGTTTCCTGCAGCCCGATGTGCCTCGTATCAAGCCGGAAGTTTGCAAGTTATTAGTCAGGAACCAATTTCGCAGATACAGAAGGATCATTCATCTAGGTCCCACGGGGCATGATCTTCTGGGGGCACACCACTTAGTGGGAATTGTCACCCCAGTCTGGATATGAGAACCTAAGGGATGCTGGGAAAGCTTAGTGAGGTTGGTCACTGCTTCCTTTCATTGTTTTATGGCATCTGTGCGTTGTTTTAAAATGGAATACAGGAATATGGGATTTTGTGTGCTGCAGAATGTAATACTTTGTCTGATGCATCGTTTTAAGGTAAAGGTACCTTTCTAGGTTTCCCTTGATCCTATATCTAGTTAGAACAAAAATAATGTTAATGATAAGCAGTGAAAAACATGTGACAAGTGGCAGGACAGGGGAGTGCTATTCTATCTGCATCTGCTTTTCTTCCTCTTGTTTCTGTTTATTAAGGTCAACCTTGTCTTTTTTATTAATCAAGCTTTGAATGCCTTATTTGTAGCTAACGTTTGAATAATTTCAGACATCTTTTGTTTAAAATGGCAAAGGTGTTTGAGTGAAAATAGCATGCTTTTATTGTGTATTGAAATTCCCAGGTTTCTTGAGACTTGCCTCCTTATTTGGTACAAAGCTGAAATGATCTTATTGACAGAAGCATTAAAGATGGTGAGCAGTGAGGTGAGGTTCAGGGGTTTCCTGGTACTTTCATGGGTCAGCATGAGTTGTGCAAGTCGTTGCTGACAGTGGAATGAGAAGCTGAAACGGGCACTTAAGTTAGCTTTTAAGCCAATATTGCATAACACCTCTGTTCATGCTGACATGGGATCTATAATGTGGAGTCCAATAACAGGAGAAGGGTGTGTGGCTTTGTGGGTTAGCAGGGTGATATCACCATTGGGCCCTTGAGTGAGGCCCTAAACCCCAATTGCCCCAGGGACTAACAGACCCTCCATTCCAACTTTTACAGTATGTTGCTTTGGATAAAAGAGCTTGATAAGTAATCCTATGTAAATTAGTAGATGAGCAGAATTAAACATGATCAAGATGCTTTGGGTTGGTGAGATAACTGTTGTGTTGATATGGCCCAGTTCCTTAGCCATACAAAGGCAAAATATGGTAACCACACTAACTGTGAACCTGAGAAAAAGGGCTTCCAGATGTAGGAGATAGGTAAATGATAGTGTTTTCTTCAAAACCAAGCATAGTTTAACTAAGTCACAAGATATTCGAAGAGACCCAATTTTGGTCATAACTCAGTTTTAATTTAATATGCAGTTAAGGTGTTTTGTATGGCAGAATTGTTAATGCAAACACATCCATAAATTTACTGTAGTCTTTGTGATCCGGAGCAGTATAAACAGTTAAGACTGCTAGAAGATTGATTGATTGATTGATTGATTGATTGATTCACTAATTCAGTCATTGGGTGTGAATAATTAACTTTACTTTGGGT
>JAODUD010000008.1:25223060-25236130 GCA_026784285.1 Stomatorhinus walkeri | reverse complement strand
GTGAACTGTGAGAAATTAAACTTCCAGTTGGCATTTTAGCCACAAACAACAATGCTTTAGGACGTGGCCGCGTTGTGTGCCGCGCCCCTCTTATACCGAGGGCCGCATCAACAGCGCTTTAGGACGTGGCCGCGTTGTGTGCCGCGTCCCTGTTATACCGAGGGCCGCATCAACAGCGCTTTAGGACGTGGCCGCGTTGTGTGCCGCGTCCCTGTTATACCGAGGGCCGCATTCCCTTTCAACTGTTTTGATGAAGCTCAACATCAAACAAATGTATGTAAACTTCTGTGAATAAATACTGGGAAAATATCAAGTGAATGACTTCCTAATGAACAGAATGCTATGTTTTGTTTTTATAAGCTATAACAGGTGTTTTGTTTGTAATAAATGAGCTGAGCTGAGATATAAGTTGGACCGTTTCAGTGAGTTATGGAACTCCATACGAGCTGTCAGATAAGGCAAAGGAAGCAACCTGTATGAATACAGCATAGAATTTGACTTAGCAGGGCCTTTTGATGCGGATGCTTGATTTGTGTGTTTTTAAGCATACACAATTATTCATAAGCACTTGTTTATACATTGATAGTGCCATCAAATCTGGCATCTTGCGATTCTGATGATACAAGTCTGATTTATGTGTGTCGAAGCGTTCAAAAGTTATTGATTTTAAACTCAATCAGCACTGTGTGGGGACTGAGTCCCAAAGGTTAAATTGTCAGTCAGCACATTTACATGAAGGGAATTAATTAATTGTTCGACTGCCATGACAGGTGGCGATATGGCTCATTTCAACTTAATACTAAAAGACTTTTTCCAGTTTACCTATTATATCACAGAAGTAAAAGAATAAAATTATTATTAATAATAATAATAATAATAATAATAATAATAATAATAATGGGTGTGTTGACAAATGGACAAAAAGGTAAACTGTAAACTGATTTTCAAACATATACTAGATCATTTTGAAAGGAATGAAAAATCAAAAATCACAAAACTTGGCAAGTTTTTTTCTCTAGGACAGAGTAAAAATGTTTTAGCGAAAATTAAACTCCCTGCGCTATAATATCAAAACCAAACTGAAAGTAAGAAAAAGCCAGATTTTAATCTAGTTCATTAGCGATACAAGAATTGCATGTGCATAACATGCAATGTTGGTGTTAATATTGCACATTGTCCTGTCCTGTGACATCCAACAGCCATTTTTCAAATTCAGTACAAAATACCCTGTGTGATGTCATTCAGCAGCAATGTAATGATTTATTCCACTATTCTTTTGTCTCTCCACCTCACCCCTACCCCCTACAACAATCACAGCAGATCGACGAGAATGACAGAGTATAAGCTAGTCGTGGTGGGAGCTGGTGGTGTGGGCAAGAGTGCCCTGACCATCCAACTGATCCAGAACCACTTTGTGGATGAGTATGACCCCACCATTGAGGTATGGCACCATTAATCAGAGTAGTGATAGAAAAATATTTCTGTTTCGAGATATTTTTATATGGATGAATGGAAATCATTCTAGTGATTATGCAAAATCATCATCATCTGGCGATTATGTAATAATTGTGACAGGCCTATATATATATCTTTCCTTTATATTATGTGGTTGTGCGTATCGTGACTCTCTGGGTGCTGCTGCTGCCCCACACCTCCAGAGTTGGGTATTCCTGGTTCTATATCTGTGAAGTTTGCATGTTGTCGCTGAGCTGTTTCTGTATGTGCCTTGGAATGGACTGGCATCCCTTCCAGGATGTACCCCAGCCTTGTGCCCTATCTGTCTGGGAAAGGCTCCACGCTCCTGTATATTACACTGTGGTTTGGACATGGATGAATGGATTGTATGAATATGAAATTAATGGTGTACCCCAATGGAGGTCAGGAGATCTCCTTAACCGGACATTATATAATTTCTCTGTTGCAGGACTCCTACCGGAAGCAGGTGGTTATTGATGGAGAGACATGTCTGCTGGACATCCTGGATACAGCAGGCCAGGAGGAGTACAGCGCCATGCGGGACCAGTACATGAGGACAGGCGAGGGCTTCCTCTGTGTCTTTGCCATCAACAACACCAAATCCTTTGAAGACATTCACCAGTACAGGTGTGTGCAGCAAGACAAATGCTACTGGCTAACTGAGGAAACTGTTATTGTAGTTGTGAGCAGAAGATATAACCTGAACTAGTGCATCACTTGTACAACTGTGTAAATAGTCGGCAGCAAAACTGTAGAATTTGTAGGATGATGTAGGTAGAATCTAACAATGTATTAAATACTCAAAACTCTACTTTCCGTAGCTTGTAATTCTGGCATAAGCCTATTTTCTGAAAAATGTCCCTGGTATAATAACGCATGTGGAATAATCTATCATCTAAACAGTGTTCAACCCATATCAGGCTATAGCTTTGTCCAATCAGCGTCAGTGGGGCATGGATGGGAGTATGGTGCAAAAAGCTGCATGGTGGAAATACAGCTGGGCTAAAGGATCTGTGCTTTGGGTGATGGCATTTTAATGGGGTGGTGCTTAAAGAAATTACTAAAAACAGGCATTAAATTGATCTTGATTAATAAAGAGATGAGTAGGGTCCTTCAAATACAAGCTCGTGAGAAAGGCAGGGCCAATGTCTGATGAAAACAGGATTGGGAAAGTTAGTCTGCAGATTGTTTGTTTCAAAATGCTCTGAATTTCCTGTTGTGCAGGACATGACAGGCCAGAGGTCAAGTATAGTCATGAATTATAAAGTAATGGTCAGACAGCCTTCTGGTTTCACGTCTGGTTTCAAGTAAGCTCCTGAACATCCTAAATGTGTTCCCAGTTTTATATTGGCGCCAATCCATATCTATTAGATGGATCTGTTATAGGCCACATGTAACTGATCCACTTCCGATACTTACCTATTTAGTTTTCGGTAGTCTGTTAAAAGATAGCTCCTATTTCCTTTTAAATTGATTTGTACAGTCAAATGCATGTTAGCTCTTTCCCATTTTAGATGTTTTTTTGCATGCTAATGCTGGCACTCAGTGTTTTTTTGCCATTCAGTTGATGTGAGTGCAGTGACTTCCACCTACTGTGATGTATCAGATAGAACATCCGATAAGACGGTGATGGTCTGGAAGGATTTTACGCTTTTAACTACAGCTAGTAGCACAGCACTTTGCAATCTTTGTAAAAAAAAGTTTTGAGAGGTGAAAATAGTGTTTAATGGAAAACCCACTAAACAAAGCACACACAAGTGTGCGAAACAACGCGAGTAAAATGAAAAAAGCAATGGATGCTTTGTGAGTTGCTAGCTTATGCTGTTTTGTGCACTCGTTATAGCTTATGATACACTAGGGGTTGCTATTGCCAGGGCATTGTAAGCCTGCACCACCTATGTACACTCTTCTGGAACATATTCAAATTGAACTGCAAATGCCTGAAAAATGCTTCAAACAAAATGAGGTGGAAAAGTACACTAAGATTTTTGGGATATATTTTTTTCATTTGTATTTGCAGGTTAAAAAATATTTATATAAACTATAAATAATTATACATTAATAATATTTAAAAATGTAAGTAAAACGATCTCTTGTGTCAGAATATGTATCATATCAGCAGTTATGTATCGGAGTTGCTTTGGAACTGAAAAAATGTGAATCGGTCCATCCGTAACTAGGGATGCACTGATTGCAATTTTCTTCGCAGATCCTGATTACCGATTTTTTGGTATGTGTGATCACCCGATACTGATTTTTCCGATACCGCTTTTTGCCCTGAGAACAGCAAATACATTCAAAAATCACATTTTCTTCACCTCAAAACTTTATTTTCATAATAAACTCTTATTAAACTTTACAAATTCAAATAAATTAAACTAAAACAAATAAATAAAACCCCACCTACAACTAAACATTAATATATTATTTAAAATAATAATAGGTGCAGCAAGTAAACATGTGTGACATGACACTAGATTAAACAACTCCGGTAGCCTGACGTACGAAAAGTAACGCCTACTTACTATTTCTATATTTTGGGCTGAGGTAATTTATCAGATATCTGAAGCCTCTATCCTCAACTACAGAAAATGGCTGGTCATCCAGTGCCATGAATTCCATAATTTTGCTCGTAATTCCTTTCCTCTTTTCACTGCTTATACCAGGGGTGCGCAATACGTCGATCGCAATCTACTGGTCGATCACAAAGGTCTACCATTGCTATTCCGAAAAAGGGAAATGTGGAGTGGCATTTTCAGACTGTTCATAAAAACTACTACATTAACTTCCCTCCGAAAAGCGAGCAGAGAAAAAGAAAGGTGAAGGAACCAAATCCCAGTTCAATTCAAAAATACTTTATTTATCCCAAAGGGAAATTGATAATAATAAAGTATACTCAATATATTTACAAATAAATATATGTTTTGCATTTTTATAGTAGGTAGATCATTTTCATTTGGTCATTTATAAGTAGCTGGCAAGCTGAGAAAGTGTGGGCACCCCTAGCTAATACCAACGAAAGACAGCAGACTGCTGCTCGGAGACGGCTTCCAACATGCTTTGCTAGCAGCTTTCGCTTTGCTAGCTTCTTCAAACTGAGCAGCTCACTGGGGTGACGTGTCTTTAAATGTCTAATTAAGTTTGTTGTGTTAAATGTCTTTGTATCGGTTCCCTCAGTGTACCTGGTCCTTATACTTGCTGCAGATGGCGAATTTTGTGTCTGCTTGGCTCAAGTTGAAGAATTTTCAAATTACGGACATTTTTGTGCGTCTGAAAGTGCGCGCGACTGCACATATAATTTATTGCACTTGTACAAGATTGGTTCGTAATCGGGAATATGTGAGACTGATCGGGTGATCACCAATCAGGCTGAAAATCAGCCCATTCGGATCTCTAGCTGATGAATCGGTGCATCACTATCCGTAACCAAAAAATTTTTTCTGAAAAGCTATGTACGCAACTCTTTGGTCTATAGCTTTGTCCCTCCTTTTGTTTAGTGGAATATTTTTGATTGAGTTTACTTGCTACAGGGAACAGATCAAGCGGGTGAAGGACTCGGATGATGTGCCCATGGTGCTGGTAGGGAACAAGTGTGACCTTCCTGCCCGCACAGTGGACACACGGCAAGCCCAGGAGCTGGCCCGAAGCTACGGTATCCCCTACATCGAGACCTCTGCCAAGACGCGGCAGGTAGGGAGCAATTATTGGTGGGTTGTGATCAGTGGCGGCTGGTGAAAAATATTCTAGGCGAGGCTGTTTGTGTCATATTCAGTCAGTAACCATCCAATACGATTTAACACAAACTGCAGGATACCAGTGCTCTGAGAAACAGTAATATTTCATTAGCATTAAAAATCAACAGATTAGTAAATAATGAAAAATATCATTATGGGATTCGCATATTTTCTGAATCTTTAAAAATTTCACCTGGAAACATATCCAAAAGGAAATTCTTATCCTTTCACATTAGGCAAAACAGCCACTTTGTATGACAGGCAACATTATCTGGGTGCCAGCAGCAAACTTGAGATGCAGCAGTCTGTCAGATGAGCATCACAGACATCAGAGCAAAAAAAAAAAAACAACACACAGTTCCTTCAGCTAAATGAAAGCTGCACATCCAGGGATAAAATAATTTGATCAGAAAGTTACTTGCTTTTATTTGCTTGAGTGTTACTCAAGTCATTTGAAAAAGCATATAATGAACAATATCCTCATAAAGGACAGTAGGCAGCTCTCAACCATTTCGCTTTTCACAATGTGTATGAGTTACAGCCGGTAACCTCTGTTCTCATATTTAAAATATGGGGTATTTTAAAGTATTAAATTAAACATTGCGGCAGGGTGTGGCTCAGTGGGTTAACCCTGTTTAATTGTAATTAGATGGTCACTGGTTCAAACCCAGCTTCAGCATATCTGTGGGTCCTTGAGCAAGGCCCTTAACCCCCAGCTCCCTGGTGCCCCAAAAGGTGGCTGCCCCTTGCAGACAGCTTACTCTACAAGTAGAGGGATGCGTTAAGACAATTTCCCTATGGGCATCAATAAAGTATTAATTATTATATCATTGGCTTTTATATCATTTTTAATTATTTTGCTTTTATAAAGTTATTTTGTGTTACTGTATGCAGTGCAGTAAATAAGGCAACTGCACTACTGCAGCTCTGCTAGTGCACCCCTAGTGGTCTCATGCCCCCAGCAAATGCCAAGGACTGAATGGGGTAATAAAGATGTCACCCTTTATGCATCCATTTCGAGGATGCTGATTGGCTATTTTTATCTTGCTATGTGGATTTCTTGTATCAGTAAATGGCTATACTGCTGCACAGAAAGAAGAAATATTTGAATAAGACTGAGTGAGAGGGGAAGGACCATGGAGCTGATTTTTCCCTAAACATAAAGATTTTAAAATATATATTACACATTTCCAACAGATACACACTTATAATTAGTAATTGTTATTTAAAACTATATATTTTAGAAAGAGAAATCCCTTAAACCAGGGAGGATGATGCCCTAGTACCCACTATTGACCAACCATCCAGTTTACTGCATCACAACATCACTGGTTCTTGTTCACTGTTAACAGTAACAGTTACCCCTGTTGCCCTGCAGGGAGTGGAGGATGCCTTCTACACCCTAGTTCGTGAGATCAGGCAGCACAAGCTCCGAAAGCTCAACCCTCCGGATGATGGTGGGCAGGACTGCATGAACTGCCGCTGTGTGGTTGGTTGACCAGGTTTGTAGATCTCACTATATTTCCAACATTCATGCAGGAATGCATTTACCACCACTGACCACCATTCTTACTAACTAGAATTTACCACTACTGAGCACCACCCTTGTTGACTAGCATATACAATTTTAGTGGGGATATAATTACACAGTCATCTCATGAAAAGCAAGGGATTCTTTGATCAGTACAAATAGCCTTGGATGCTACCAAGTTATTATGTTTGCAATATGTGGACTAAAGGATCCTATACCTATTAATTTTTGTCAGACTGTGAAACTAATTAGAAACGCCGTATAGGTTTGTGTTCATCCACATTTCTCTCTATTCTATCCTCAAGCATATATGGGCTATACTAGTTTATTATAACAATACTACCGTACGACATGTTTGCTCATCCTGTAAAGTTGTTGCACATTTTTTGTAAATATACTGGTACAGTGAACCATGACAAGACTGCCCTTGTGGCGTGATTATGTGACCGAGCACCTAATATCACCCTGTCTGTTAACTACCTGCACACTGGCTTTTCACTGTTCCCCATATCTCTATCTAGTTTACTGAAATATACCTTGATAAATTCTTTCTGGTAATGAGTCTTCTGTTCTTTTTCTTGCAGCACAAGACAGAGTTGTTCAGAGCTATGTGCAGCTAATGGACTTTTAAGTAATGAAGAACTGCTAAAATTAAAAAAACACCAACAACTTGCAAGAAAATGATTAGATGAGGCTAAACTATTAGTTCTGGGGGAAGAGGATCTTGCCTTTTTTGAGATCTCCATTTTTATTTTATTTTTTTGCCAGGTTGATACTACCACTGACTTCTTTCTCTAAGTGAACACTGGTTGAAATGAATTAAGTTATTATCCCACAGGTTCCACACCAGTCCATACCCTGACTGTGTCACCCCTCACACCACGCTTTGTCTAGTCTACTGTACCTGCTCCCCTCCCATTAGCGAGCACCAGTCAGCTGGCTCCTCACCCTGACATTTCCATCAAAGGCTCTACCCTACACTGTACATCGGACAATCCCATTTAAAAATAGGGGTATAAACCTGAAACTTTATTCAAATTGGCAACAACTGGTTATATTTATCCTTGCATAATATATTAACATTTTATTAATTTTAAAATGTCCATAATACTCAATTTTCCATTTTTCCCTTTGTGTTTGTGGAAAACCGTTATATAGTCCAGCTTCTGTGAGGAAGGAAATCTGGAATGTGACATGGTAGTGATTTTTATGAACTGATGGATCCCTGTTCGTGACATGGCCTCTGGAAGATAAAAGAACGGATGTAGCGCTGTAGCTTCAGGGAAGAAAAAAGAATGCATACTGCCTAATGTGTAGGTAATGCAATGAGAACAGACTGCTATACTTTCTATTTATTTGCACAGTGTAAATTGTTATGTAAATGCTACAGATCTAGTTCTTATTGTGTATGAGTGTTGTTTCACACTGGGGCAAATCCTATCTGTTTGGATGACAGGTACTAATAGGTAATGTCCCTCAGTTTACAGTTTGGCCATATTTGTGGAGTGATGAATTTCTTGTTAAATATGACTCTAGAACGAATGTTTTCCTGGGTTTGTTCCTCTCGCATGTTCTCACTGGCTGGAATAACATGGATACAGAAGAAACAAATGTACAACATTTTGCTTAAACCGTTCCTCCTGCTTTCCTATGACTTAGTTGAAAGTATGGTGTGCAGTGTAATTGGACAGCTGATACTGCAAAATTTGGAGGGGACTCTGATACTGGCCATCACTGTGTTTTGTTGGGGCTCAGGAAATTGCGTTCTTACTATATGTTCAGTTTGTTTAAACCTAGATGAAATTACCAATTCAATTTAGCAGTCTGATGAGTACCCCATACAATCAAATCACCTATCAGGATAATGTACCTGTGTCACTTTCAGGAAGGTGAAATATTGAAAAATCCCAAGCAAATTGTAAATAAAAATCAGTTTAAACTGAAAATATTATGCGATATGGTTTGCTAGTTTTCCATTTTAGTAATTCTGTCATGAAAAATATGTGCAGCTTTCAACTGCTTATCCTGAACAAGGTCATGTGAGGTGTTGAAATGTGTTGCCTAAATCACGCTCTTTCTACTGCTGTGGTCTTGCTATGAACTGAATGGGCGCAGTCTCATTCTGCTAAAACTGCCTTACTTGTAAGCTACCTTTGCCTTGTAAATGCAGAGTTGAACACCCAGACAGTTTTCTTATATAAGCAGATTGCTTTTTCCATATTTGGTTTGATCTGTGGGTTACAGATAACCATGATTAAAATAACCATTGTTAAAAACAAATAATTTTTAAAGTCATAGTGTACTCTAGAGTGTTGACTACTGAAGTCAAGTTAGACCTGGTGGTCTTTCCTAAGTTAATTCGGCTTTATTCCAAATAGAAACTTCCATATGCTCAGTGATTTGCAGTGCAAAGTTGCATGTAATCTAAGTGTCTAAGAATTTTCCTTAGTTTCAGTTTGCTTTCTCGAAAGAGCTTCTCAAATCAAACAATTTTCCCATCATAAATTTATCTCCTAGTTCTTATTTCTCCATATGTTGTATTCAGTATTATTTTATTAGACTTTTTCCTCAGATTTTTTAAATAATGCCCTTTTTTGAAATATCCTGCTGCTAAAATATATGGGGGGTTAAACTCTTGGAGACCTTTGCCCCCCCAGACAGGAAAGTTAATCTTTACATGGTGTTCTTACACCTCCTGAGGCTTTCTATTCTGCTACATCCATATAGCTGCTAGATTTCAAAAGTGCATAAATGAAATAATGGATAATCTGTACATGGATCCTTGTGTCTAGCTCTTCACTCGGTTTACCTCAACATCCAACACCGGACCTCATTGTCTTTTAAATGTTGCTAATCAGAGATATAATACTTTTCTTTGAACTGCTCTTTAAGTTCTGGAGAAGCTGATCTCAGAAATGTAGGTGAAACTGCTCTGGACCAGGGTTTTCTAATCCTGGTTTGCTGTGGACCCAATGTCTATGCTGCCTTTTTGTTCTAAACTTTGTTAATGAAGATATTGATCTAAAAAAAGTTAGATTTTTACCTTTATGTTTTCTAGCATAAAGCAGAAATCTTTGGATCATCTTAATATCAGCACATTTCCCCCCCAAAGAAGTCATTTATTGGTTAGATTTACCAGGTACTGTTACATTATGGCACACATTTATATGACTCCTTAATTTTACATTTTTATCCTTGCAAATGGATCTAAATTTTTCTCTGAGATGACAGGAAAGCATGGCTAGAACAAAAATCTAGTGGGTCTCCCAGGTCAGGATTAGAAGACCTTGTTCTAGCTCTGAGACTGAAAACAAGTGGCAAAATGGGGTATGTACTGTGTTCTACAATTTCTCATTTCAGTCTCATCTCATTTTGTTGTGTTTGTGTGTTTTATTGGTTAGTGATCAATTTTTATTTTGTGTGGATTCTGAGCCAGTAGAGAACTGACTGTACTAATGTATATTTCTAGAACTTGTCTTTATATTACAGAGAAATGTTCCATGTAAAAACTGCTACTGCAATATTCAATTTGCATTTACTAAATGTAGAACAACAAAACAATATAATATGGAAAATAATTGATTTCTGGAAGAATACATTGCCTTAAGAAATCTCTTGGTTTTCCTCTTTCTTTTTTTCTGTGTTCATGATTGGTGAAGGGAGGTGAACCTTAACCTGGATTTTGTTGTATGAACAAGAACAAAAACAAAACCAAGCACAGAGGGAATGTGCAGAAAATAAATATAGTTACTTCAATGAGTCAGCAAGGACACTTGCAGGGCCAGTCAGGTAAAACATCATAGCTGATGAACTTCAAATTACTGCTGGAGTGTTTTGCTCAGGCTAGCCAAGTATTCAGTGGAATGATGTGTCTAATGACTTACACTTTATATCCCTTTAGAAAATCTGCCTTTTATAGTCAATTTTCCAGGTATTGCCTTGACTCACACATTCTATCTGAAGGCTGTATTAATATGACAGTGTAAAATCATCTGTGTCTCAAGATGCAACAGCTTTTTCTTGCTGGGAGTGGTGTAGAGTGCACAAGGCATATGTTGTGAGCAGGTGGTTAGAGAAGCATGGTGTTGAAGTTAGCCATTCTCCAAAGCTCTCACAACTTACAATTTACTCTTATGGCATTTATAAAACACCACCTGTCATTTGAATTAGTGTCACAAAACTGAAGATTTTATCACTGAAGGCTAATGCCAGATTTCTGTAGTTTCAAATACTAAATGTGCCTATTGATCAGTTCCAAATCGTTCTTGACTGTACCACATTTTATGTATGGCATCCTAGCTGTACAGTGCAACTGCCAGCTCATTTGTCATTGACAAACATTTTATTTCTTTTTAATGTGCTATTTACAGGTTGTTTTGTTTTTGGGGGGGGGGGGGGAGTGGTGGTGATGCAAGCACTAAAGCAAATGTTTCCCACTTCACATATGCTAACTGCAGGTGCATTCATGTTTAGCGAACATTAAAACCACAGCAGGAGTGAAATCTTACTTGTGGGCAAAATGAGTTATAGGTGCAAATCTTCAAGACAAGTAGGTTTATAAAACTGTATGTATTACATTGTGTAAAGCAAAGTTCTGACCCCATGATGCGAGAAATTACGAACTCGTCATGCAATGGAAATCACTGATTTAGACTATAGGGTATTGGACATATTGGTTCAGGTACATCATTTCCTCATTTGCTAGGATTAGGCCTATAAGGTAAGGGAAGTATAAAAAGCCAGTTATTGATATAAAGTGAAGCTGAAATAACAGAACACATCCTTTGCCAGTCACTCCATTTTAAGGTCAGATACTGCATATTTCCCAATATTAAACATTGTAACCCTTAACATTATAACTCCAACAGTAAGAAAATAATTAAATAAAGTAGGGCTGTGTGATATGATGATGTATTTCGGATAGCGAAATAAAATGTCTATCGTTTTATATCATGCTCTATCATGTATTTTGTGGTGTTGCAAAATACATTGTTTCATCATTTGGATGACTGCAATGTTACATGCCACCACATGGGATGTGGCACTTCTTTGTGAGTTTTATTGAACTTTATTATTAACCCACAGACAACAATCCACAAATATGTACCATGATACACAAATGTTTAACTGTCCACAAATATGTATTTTTAAATTTGTGTTGTGTAAAATATCGACAAGAATACGGAGCGATTTGTATACATGAAACATGTTTTGCACGAATTTTAATTAACATTGCAGTGTTTGTGGGTGCGCTTCACGTTCACTAGCCTAGCTGTCTTGTTTACAGCAACTGGCAGTGAATGAATAATGTGCAATTATTAATGAATGCGTATAAAATACATATATGAAAGGTACATGGTGTGCATTGTCCCCCATAGTTTAATGCTTGAAGCACATTTAGCTGGACATGTCTATGTCTGTATAGTTTAGGTTTATACTTATTAGTTCATTAATTCTATCTTTTTGTAATAAAAATTCAGTTATCATTAGTAACAGAATAGTGTTGCGATTTTAAACAGACAATTATTAGTAATGGACATTATTCCCACCCTGACCTCTTAGGGGCTCCGTTATACGTATACCAAAGCTGATCTGTATACACTATATCAAATAAATAAACCGGCATTTTGCGTACTGATCACATTGAAATCTGCAAAGCTACAGCACACAATGACGTACGTCACGTAGACGGGCGCACTCCCAATTTTGGTCAGCTGCATGGAGTAAGATTTTCAATTCCAGATAAGTCTACACACATGCACACGTATTTTGATATATGAAACTAGTATTATTATCTTGTAAATAGTATTGAGTTTGCAAACTACCCCAGAGCCTCTGGTGTAGCTAATGTTAGACTTTTGATGGAATGATAGGCCTATAGCCTATATTTGCTTGCGTGGGTCTGAAAGAGTAAGTGGCGCGCCAGATTTGGAGATTTGGCAACCCTGCTTTTTGTGTTCGTCTGTCTTTTCCTTTCGATGGCTAGCGATTCAGTATTACTCAGCAAAGGAGCAACTTGCATTTATAATAATTTATTTATTTTTTCCCTTTACAGTCTGTTGCCGCGTAACATTACGAAAGCAGCCCAAATACCCGCAAGTGTATTTTCAAGAGTCTAAATGGGCGGGAAAACCGCGGACCTGGCAACTTTGCGTGCACCTAATGTCCCGTTAGTTATTGCTTGGTCAAAAAGTGTTGGGATATTGGAACATTATTGTAACATGTATTGATAAGTTACCAAGCTTGGCTAAGGAATAATGAAAGGTAATTGATGGAAAACAAGTGATCAGGAACAAAGAGATTGGAAAGTAGATTGTAACCTACTCGCT
>JAODUD010000008.1:25176411-25199518 GCA_026784285.1 Stomatorhinus walkeri | reverse complement strand
ATAGTGTGTGTGTATATATATAAATATATATATATATATATATATATATGTTTGTTGTATGATATCTTTTTACATACATCTACTATTTAGTGTGTTTCGCTTATCTGACATTTGATTTGAAATGGAAAAACCACCCCCATGTCCATTTCTTGGCCACTGAAATATGAGGCTACTTTCTGCCCCATTAACCTCATGTAATAGGGTGTCTGTCTTTCAATTTGAAATTACTAACTGGGCTTCATAAAAAATATTGCATTGTTACATGTTTAAATAGTTAAAAGCACATTAGTGTTGTGTGTGTGACAGTAAGTCAGTATGCTCTGCCTCCTTAAATGGTGGTAGCAGTTGGTACCTATGCTCTTTTTGAGCTCCAGCACGTCTGAGTTTGCAAATGAATAAAATATAGTAATTATTTTAACATTATTTCCAGAGTCTCTCCCTTCCAAAAATAGAGTTATGGAACATTTGAAATGGCTGATGTTTCTAAGGGAAGCTATATGACGAAATAACAGCCCACGAAAACTAAGTTAATTGTCTATGCAAGTGCAGCCTTCATTGTGGCTGAACAAAGTCACACAATTATAATTAATTCACCTTCATTAATGTAGAGCATTAGCAATTATCACTTCAGATCTATACAAAAATATTCATAAACATAAAAATTATACTATTAGGGACCTGTGGTTCAGTATAATGAGTCAAATCCTTTGTGGCCCAGGGCAAGTGACTCAGCAATTTTAATAGTCTTCTCTCACATGTATGTGAGGGGCTTTGAAATGCCTTGCAGTTGTTCAGTTTTAACAGGCAGAGCTGACTGCAAACATGTACCTTTTTGGCAGCATGGCTTGGCACAGGACGAGTGACACTCATTGGCAAGATTGACGGAACAGGGCTCAAATAGCCATGACCCGCCACTTGAAAGACCTGCATGTACTGAACTTAATAGGTTAACTTACCACTAGCAATATTGACTTTAGCCTTAGAGTGTATTTTGGACAGCACTTAATAAAGCTGAGAATATGACTTCAGGGACTGAAGATGCTTCCCAGCTGCCCCCCATCGCTGCTCGGGTGAATGGTCCAAATCGGCAATGACAGCTGCCACCTATCAGTCTACTTCAAGCTTCCAGAGGCCTGGCTGGAAGAGTTCACTTATTGACATGTCAAAGGTTTGAGATGGAGAGTATTGAGGTGAGCTAAAGGTCCTGTTGATTTGTTTTATATGCTGACCTTTTGAACTTCAGACTGTTTCTTTTTACGGTTTCTTGCCAGTGTAAATGTGTGATGTGTTATAACGTTTTGCCCAGGTTACAAAGATGGTATTTCAGTATAATATGTGTAATCTTGGCTAGTAATTTCGGCCTTGTAAATTTACTTACTCCCTTACTTCCCCTCCAAGGATCTAAATAAAAAACCAGCATGACTAGACTTTGTTGTATTGTTATAATTCTACAATGTTTTTCAATGTAATGTAAAAAGGAAATGAAAATATTAAAATTTATGATTTTATTGGGAGAAAACTGAACTTTGTTAAAAATTCACCTACAAATTATACCTGTTGCTAGTACAATGTATTTGCCCTTCATTTTTCACACAGACTAGAGAGCCGTCTGTTAATTTATGTTTCATTTGTTTTCAAAATCCAATATAATTTACAAGTTTATTATTTGCTCATTAGTAAATGGAAGGAACAATATATAAAAGAGGTAATGATTCCTCTGTTTCAGTACACTACCCATAAATTATACAGCGCATTCAGAAAGCATTCAGACCCCTTTCAATTATTTGTCATGTTGTGGCTTCATGCCAAAATTATGTAAACAAACTTTTGTTCCTCATCAATCTACACTCAATACCCCGTAATGACAACACAGACACAGAATTTCTTGCAAATTTATGAAGAAAAACTGAAATATCAAATGGACGTAAGTATTCAGGCCCTTTGCTCAGTACTTAGAAGCATATTTTTTGAGCTAATACAGCCATGAGTCTTCTTGGGAATGATGCGATGACACCTGGATTTCAGGATTTTCTGCCACTCTTCTGTGCACGTCCTCCGCAGCTTTGTCAGGCTTGATGGGGAGCGTTGGTGTACAGTCATTTTCAGGTCCCTCCAGAGATGTTCAATTGGGTTTAAATCAGGGCTCTGGCTGGGGCACTAAAGGACATTCACTGAGTTGTGTCTAAGTCACTCCTGTGTTGTTTTGTTTAGGGTCATTGTCATGTTGGAAGGTGAAACCTCAGCCCAGTCTGAGGTCCTGAGCAATCTGGACTAGGTTTTCATCCAGCATCTCTCTGTACTTCACCACATTCATCATTCCTTCAACTACATTCCTGTCCCTGCAGCTGCGAAACACCCCCACAGCATGATGCTGCCACCTCCATGCTTCACTGTGAGGATGGTATTGGGCAGGTGATGAGCAGGGGCTGGTTTCCTCTGCACATGCCGCTTAGAATTAAGGCCAAAGAGTTCAATCTTGGTTTTGTCAGACAAGAGAATCTAATTTATCACAGTCTTTAGGTTCTTTAGGTGTTTTTTGGCAAACTCTATGCGGGCTTTCATGTGTCTTGCCCTGAGGAGAGGCTTCCGTCGGGCCACTCTGCCATAAAGTCCAGATTGGTGAAGACCTGCAGTGATGGTTGTCCTCCTGGAACTTTCCCCCATGTCCACCAAGGATCTCTGGAGCTCAGACACAGTGATCTTTGGGTTCTTGGTTACCTTTCGCACCAAGGCTCTTCTCCCCTGATTGCTCAGTTTGGCCAGGTGGCCAGCTCGAAGAAGAGTCCTGGTTGTCCCAAGCTTTTTCCATTTAAGGATTATGGAGGCCACTGTGATCTTGGGAACAATAACTGCAGCAGAATTTTTTCGTAGCCTAGTCCAGATCTGAGCCTTGCCACAATCCTGTCTCTGTGCTCTTCAGGAAGTTCCTTCGACCTCATGGTTTAGCTGTGCTTTGATATGCACTGTAAGCTCTGAGGCTTTTTATAAATAGGTGTGTGCCTTTCCAAATCATGTCCAATCAATTTTATTTAACACAGCTGGACTACAATCAAGGTGTAAAATCTCAAAGATGATAAAGAGAAAGGGACAGCACCTGAGTTAAATATGTCACAGTGTCACAGCAAAGGTCTGAATACTTACGTCCATTTGATATTTCAGTTTTTCTTTTTTAATAAATTTGCAAGGAATTCTATAATTCCATGTTGTCATTACAGGGTACTCAGTGTAGATTTATGAGGGAAAAAATGTACATAATTTTAGCATGAAGCTATATTGACTTCTAAACTCATACATTTCTGATGGCAAGAAGAAATTGTACCACCATCATACCACCATAATAATGCACTATAATGCATAATTTATGAAAGGACTATGATGGTCTTAAAGTAGGCACCATTTTCCCTTTTAATGTGCAGTTGATGTCATAATTTACAGATGTTTGCTTATGAAGCCATCGTCAAAATCTTATTTGGGCACTAAACAAAGAAGTTTTCTTTAACATGTCAATTTGTAAAATAAAGTTTTCAGTGAAAATCCCTTTTAACCATAAATTTTTTTAACCTTAAAAATTTGTGCCAAATGTCAAATGGAAGGTTAGAACAGTACCCTTACTTACTGTATCGTATTTCAGCCTCACTGCTACACATGCGCACATACGTCCTAACATGAAGCTGGAAGTTGTTAATGTGAATACAACTACAACACAGGTATTTTTTTTAATGCTGCACCATAATGGATATTAATTTTGTTATGCTTTGTATTTTTTGAGAAAATATTTGTGTTGCACAGTTGAAGCTGAAAGCTGCTAATGTGAATACAGTTCAGATCAGGTACATTTTTTTATTTTTTCTAAATGTGCACCTTAATGGATGTTTATTTATTTTGATTTACTTTTAAGTAAATGTTCTTTGTCAGTAGGTTGCAGCAGTGTTGACAGAGACTTTTTATTTAAGAAAGACAGTCATATTTGAGAAACAGTCAGCCACTGTTTAATAAAGAAAAAAGAAACAATTAGCATTTTTTGTACCGAAAACGTACTTCAAAACTGAGGTACGTACTGAACCATGAATTTTGTGTACCGTTACACCTAGGTCAATGTACGGCTTTTAGTAGACAAGGAACGAAATACTCTACATTCATGTTTTATAACATTATTATTTTACCTTAAGATTAGCAAAAAAGAAAGTCCTTCAGTTAGAAGAAAAAGAAAATATTTTTTCCTTGCCTTTTTGAGAATGGATACTGGATATTGACACCAATACATACAGTAATCTGGTTAAATTTCCAGACGACACTAAGGTGGGTGGTGTAGCACATACTAAACTAGCAGCACAGAGGCTACAATGGGATCTTGATTTAATTAGCGATTGGGCTGATACTTGGCAGATGAAATTTAACGTAGATAAATGTATGTTAATCCAAGCAGGGAGCAGAAATATGAAATACAGATATTTTATAGGTTCCACTGAAATAAAGGTAGCTGACTATGAGAAAGACCTCAGTGTGTATGTTGATGCTTCCATGTCCCACTCTCACCAGTGTGGGGAAGCAGTAAAAAAGGCCAATAGGATGTTGGGTTACATCTCTAGGTGTGTGGAGTTTAAGTCAAGGGAGGTGATGCTATGATTATACAATCGAATAAGACCCCACCTAGAATATTGTGTGCAGGTTTGGTAACCATTCCTTAAACAGGACATTGCTGCCTTGGAAAAGGTTCAGCATAGGGCTACAAGAATGATTCCTGGTCTTAGAGGAATGTCTTATGAGGAGAGGTTAGCTGAGCTGAATCTGTTCAGCTTTGAACAAAGGAGATCAAGGGGGGACATGATTCAGGTATATAAGATTCTAACAGGTCTGGATGCTGTTCAGCAAAATGGCTACTTCGATATCAGTTTAAATACTAGAACTCATGACCATAGGTGGAAATTAGTAGGAGAACATTTTAAACTGAATTTGAGAAAACACTTCTTTACACAGCGTATAGTTAGAGTATGGAATAGTCTTGTTCATGTAGTGCAGGCTAAAACCCTGGGTTCCTTTAAATCAGAGCTAGATAAGATTCTAACAACTCTGAGCTATTAATTACGTTTTCCCCAAATGAGCTTGATGGGCCAAATGGCCTCCTCTCGTTTGTAAATTTCTTATGTGCTTTTGAATAACCAATTCTAACTGTGGTGAGACAGGTATACATGCTAAATGTCTGCAAATCCCTTGCTATCCAATGCCATTGTTTTAGTTCATAACCTCAATTTCATCTTTAGAGTACCTGTCAAAGTCCGTTTGTGGAAGTGCAACTAGACACATTAATACTTGCAGCCAAAAAAAAAAACAGACATGCATACTCTCAGTAATTGCTTTTCCAACTTGAACACTTGCCCTTCTTCAAGGCTGGTGTTGGGAGGAATTAGTTCATCATCTGGGTTTTAAATCTAGCTGGGATAATGGGTTCCTTACTGTTTTGTTGCCCACGGGGCACAGTGACCTTCATGCAGAAGAGGGAGACATGTAAGAGTAGACTTCCCATGATTCACAGCAGGGTGAATCTGAGTAGGGCACACCAGTGGCACCTGACCCTCCTGTCCATCCTCTTAGTGTCATTTGTGTATCACATGGTCCTTTTTTCTTTTTTTCCAGTTAAAGTGAATACTAGCCTCAGAAAACAAGATTCTTCACTGGCCTTTATGGTGTTTTAAGGCTTATGATTAGGATATGAAAGGGAACCTAACATTGCCCGACAAGGAAAAGATGGTTTGCATGGTCTGCTTGACTGTTTTAATATTCTCACATATTTCTTGCTCTTCTGGCCCTGATTTGCAAATGAAATTTCTTATGTTTCCACAAGGAACAGTTTGTTTTTCTTTTGATGTGTTCCAGTTATGTTTTGGTCGGGTTTAAGTTTAATTTTTTCCGCTTAAAACAAATTACATTATATTAACTACATAAAATGCATTTATTTGTCTATAATGGCAGAACAAAATTTGATGTATTTATATTTATCTTGAATATAAAGAGTGTCTTTGGCTCTGGGTATAAGGTGGAGGAGGTGGGGTTCTGATGGACCTCCAGTGGCACTAAACGAATGTCGTAGAAAATGCCAATATTTCTGGTGCCTGCTCAAGAACTGCACTCTTACTTCACTTTACTTGCTCTCTGTAATCTGTTTAGCTGTGCCTTGATTTCCCAGCATACACTGCTCAGTGCCTGGGTGTGCTCTGACAGACTATGGTGAGAAGTTCCATGTCAGATATCTCTTTGTGTCAGTCGACTGTTTTCCTGCTCAGACTCGTGTGACACGTAAAAATACCAGATGTAATCTAAACTTATTGCTGCCAGTAGGCAACACATAAAGGAAGAAAATAGCATAACAGTAGTTCATAGTAGAAATCTATATGCAAACTTTCAAAACATAAAAGAATATTTTAGGCAGTTTAAAAGACCTTCCAGTGTGATAGCCATATGGGAAACCTGGATAACCCCTGACAAAGATGAAGACTTTGAATTAAATGGATATGAATTCCTTCATTTAGATAGGATAAGTAATAAGGGAGGTGGGGTGGCACTTTATATTGCTAAAAATTTAAACTACAAAAAAGTCGAAAGGATGACGATTATTATTGATGGAGTGATAGAATGTTTAACAGTTAAAATTTGGATGGAAAGAAAGAGAAACACAATCTTTAGTTGCATATATAGAACACCAGGATCTAAGATTGAAATTTTTAACAATAGTATGGAGGGGTTATTTTTTAATTTAAGTCATAAAGAGATGTTTATTTGTGGAGACTTTAATATTGACTTGTTGAATCCAAATCATAATCAAAATACAGATGAATATATTGATGCCATGTATAGCATTGGGTCTGTTTCCACTGATAAGACCAACTAGACCAACATCACATAGTGCCACTTTAATATTTACAAATGTAATGGAGGATATAGTATAAAAAAGTGGGTTATTAATCAATGATATAAGTGATCATCTACCAGTGTTTGCAGCTTATAATGGCAATCATAAAGATAACAGAGATGGAAGTAAGATTATGTATAAAAGAATTAGAAATAAGATGCTAAATATAAAAAAATGAACTATTAAAGTAAAATTGGAAAAAATATATATGAAGAAAATGAAGTGAATGAAGTGAAGGCATGTGAAACATATTTGGGGGTATTAAAAAAATTATTTGATAAAAACTGTCCAGTAGTAAAAGATAACAGAAAACACAATTACACATTAGGACCCTATATCGTATAACACCCCATATCGTAAGTTCTTAAAAAATGGAACCGCTGAGGTGGAAAATATTATAAAAACAAGCTAATTAATATAATGTGAACTTGTAAAAGAGAATATTTTATCAATAAGTCGAAATACCATAAAATATAAAAAAGGTACATGAGTGTATTAAACGGTATAATTAAAAATGAAAGGAGGAACAATAATTATCCTCAGTATTTTATTTATATTGAAAATAGTATTAAAGATATGAATAAAGTAGAGAATTTATTTAAAATATTCTTTGCAAATATAGGAGCAAAACTGGCAGATGCAATTAAGGTTAATGGGACAGAAATGGCCACGACAGATTATATGAAAAGAAATGATAGCTTGATGTTTTTAAGAGTAGTGGAAGAGAAAGAAATTTATGATGTTGTAAAGGGGTTTAAGAATAAAACTAGTACAGACTGGAATGATATTGATATGGTGACAGTAATGAGTGTTATTGATGGTATTGTAAAACCTTCAACTTATATTTTTAACTTGTTGTTAGAAACTGGGATTTCTCCGAACAAAATAAAAATAGCACCACTTTACTAATTATAGGCCAATATCAGTACTTTCCCAGTTCTGTAAAATATTAGAAAAACTATTTATTAAATGATATGATACTTTTGTTGAGAAACATGATTTGTTGACAGACAGCCAGTATGGATTTAGGAATAATAGATCGATAACTTTGGCATTGATGGACTTGGTAGAAGAAGTAACAGAATGTATTGATAATAAGAAGTATGCACTTAGAGTGCTTTTAGACTTAAAGAAAGCATTTGACACAGTCAACCATGATATATTGATTAGAAAGATGGAGAAGTATGGTGTCAGAGGTATTGTATTGGACTGGTTAAAGAGCTATATAACTAACAGGCAACTGTCACACCACAGGGGCGGGACCAAGCAGGTGTGGTGGAGACTACGTTGATCATCCACCTGTCATAAGCACTTCAACAGATCTCCCCGTTGCGAAGAATTGCGCTGATGAATCGAGCCCTCACTGAGCATTCTTTTGTCTATCGTCTCCCCGCTTACCTGCACCGCTTCCGTCGACCTGTTGTGTTTTCCTAACCTCTCTCCCTTGCCTCCCCAGCCCAGATCCCGGTCCTGACCTGCTGTCCCTGCCGAGCCCAGCTGTGTGTGTCTTCCCCTTCCCTCTGTGTTCTTGTCCTGTGCATCCCTGTCGGACGGACCCCCTCGGAAAAGACCTCTTGGAATGACCTACGACCACGACCCTCGCCTGCCGCTTGGATAACGAGCCTCCTGCCCGGTACGGGGGATCGTCCCCGCTCCCGGGGCTCATCGGTTACGCTCCCCAGCTCCTGTCCCCATACCCTCCTTGCCCTGTTGCCAACCCATATTAAAACCCGCTCCTTACCCACATCTCTAGATCCATGTACATGGGCTGCACATGACAACAACAATATGTACAAATAAATTAACATAAATCTAGATTTATGAATATAGTGTCATACCCTGCCCGTACGAGCCCCGTGTGTGCCACACCCCCTCACTCCTCGTGTGCAAACCCTGATTGAAACCACCTGTGGTCCATCCGTTTGAGTGTGATCCTCTCTTTTCTGATTAGTTTCCTGTCAGTCTTGTGTATTTAGTCCGCGTCTGAGTTAGTAACCCCAGTTCGGTCATTGTGATGTTCTGTACCATTTACCCGTAAGTCCTGTCAATAAACCCAGTATTTTGGATATCCCCACGCTACCAGCATCCAGGCACGCTCACCCAGCTGATCGTGACATATAGCATGTGAGGTACCTTAAGGACCAGTTTTATGTCCGAAATTGTTCATAATGTATATAAATGATATTTGTAGAGCATTAAATTTATTAAAATTTGTTTTATTTGCAGATGACACAAATACTTTTTGTTCTGGGGTGGAAGTGCAGCAGGTTTTGGTGGTGATCACAAAGGAAATAAATAAAAAATTTTAATGGTTTGATAGACAATACATTGTCATTAATTTTATAAAAAAACAAATTTATGTAACTTGAACAATATAAGAGAAATGTGGAAGTAAAAATGTATATTGGTAATGTAAACATGGAAAGGGTAAATGAAATTAAATTCCTTGGTGTGATGTTAGACCACAAAATCTGTTGGAAACCACACATTAAATATGTTCAGGGGAGGGGCACGGAGCCTGGCCACCCTGGGGTAAATAAGACATATCTTACAGCTGAAAACACTGTATACTCTATATTGTACATTACTTTTAGCATATTTGAGCTATTGTGTTGAGGTGTGGGGAATTTGATTTGATTCAGTTTAAAACAGCACAGATAATATTTAAAGCGAGAAATAAGTTACTTCCAAATAACAAAATTGTTTTTGAGAGGGAGGATATAATCGAGGGAAAATGAATTTAAACATCCATTGTGTTAGAACAACATTAAAAAGTATGTGTGTTTCAAAAGCAGGGCTTAAATTTTGGAACAGTTTAACATGAAGAATTAAAACAAAGTAAAATACATATGTCAGTTTAAAAGAAAATATAAAGTACAAATTCTAAATAAATATGAGGATGAAGAAGAAGCTCCAAGGTCTGTTTTTGAGACATGTTTACTTTGAAAACAGAGGCATAGCTCTAATTCCAATCCCTGGCAAAATGTCACCTAGAGTTGGGGGGGGGGGGTGGTTGTTACAGATGCAGAGCATGGTGCAGGCGGGAACAAGGTGGACGGTTCACTTGTGATTCTATAACTAAGGGGTTTATTAATAAACAGAGCAACAAAGGGGAAACCACAAAATAACAGAAATATGAGGGGTCAAAGCTGGACATGAGGAAAAACAAAACCATAAACTAACCTACTGAAAGAATCAGGTAACACAGGGAAATAGGGCTGCCATGATTTGTCGACACAGTCAATGACGTCAATGCTGAAAATGTGTCAACATCAGCATTTTAAATTGATGCATCTTTTCATATTGCTTATATTTTATGATTTCTAAAATGCTTCAGTTCATTATAACAATTGCTTTCCTTTAATATCACTATGTAATTATGGGAGAAGTTCAAATTATCAATAAGCAAAAAGGTGGTTTTTCACACTGCAAAGTTTTGGTGGCATAACACTTTTAAAAAATGTTGTGGCTGTGGAGCTGGCCCTTTCTTCACCGCCGCTTCAGCACTTATTGCTTCCACGATTTACCAGAACAGTAGCATGTGGCTCACTAGGGACTTAGACACACTGGGGCAAGAGAGAGGGAGGGGGACAGGATGACCTGTAGGCCAAACAGGGAAGAGACACAAAAGACAGGGTTGGACGGGCGCTGACTCTGACAGGGGTATCCTGAATAATTTGCCATGGTATCCATAGCCCTGCAGCAACCATGGGCTTGAGTGTGCCGGTGTGGTCTTTTCTCAAGTCCATGTCTTCTGCACCTGCATTGACATTGTTGACATTTTATACTATATATTTTGAGATGGGAGGAGAGCTGCACTCCTCAGGACCCTGTTTGAGTTATAGCTCTTCCATCCGACAGGCATCACATGTGTGATCTGCATGTTAATCAGCCGGTGGCGTAAAGCCTGGGAAATGGCCCCACAGGAGCTCTGCTGAGACCTGACACACAGTGCTGCCCTCAGATGAACACGCATGTCAAAGCCACCAGTCATTTTCCTTCACATGCAGCCCGGTTATTTACCACTACTGATCCCTCATGTTAATCTATGTCACCATCCAAAAAATCCAAATACACATGGAAAACATAAACTCATCCTTCTGTATGTGCAATCACGTGATGCAAAGCAGAATGTATACGAATTATAACAATATAACACAACTGCTGGAAAGTGTATGCTCAAAAGAACACTGTATTTGGACTGTAACCTCCTGAGACCCCACCCATTCATTTCTGTCCAGTGGACATTTTGTTTTTGCATCTATCTTTTCACTGATGTAAGGAAACATATTTATTCCTGTTGTACACTAAAGAGGACATGCTGTGAAATTAAAAATATAAATACATTTAAAAAAAGATGTCTTATTTCCTCCAAAGACATAGAAAATCACAATTAACCTAAAACTGAAGGGCACTTTTTTTCCTTGGGTCTCAGTAGGATAATATTTAAAGCTAAATGCTAAATAAGAAATAATTAGGATTTAGAATGTAAGAACCATTAATGTTGACCACCAATGTGTTCACATATTATATCTTTCCTGTCTAGTTCTTCAAAGAAGTAATTTCTGAGCACCTTTTGATGTGCACATCACATATCTGGCCTACTTAAAATGTAAATCAAAACGTAAGAAGTACACTTTTATGCAAATACATTACCACAAAGTGTTTCTCTACATAGCAATGCAGATAATAAACCTATTTTTCACACTTCGTCCATCATTATAGTTATTTGTATTTCTTAATATCTTTTTAATACTGTTCAAAAACCATTATCAAGATTATATCCTGCAAGCTAAATCATTTAGGATAATGTTTTTTTATGTAAGAACAGGAAACTCTAGGAAAGAATGTGTCCACTAAGATTTGCTGGATATATTGGGTTTCATTTATGAAACGTCAGCAGAATGAATTTGTTCATAAAGTGTTCATAGAATGAAAATCTGATGTTTATCAATGTTTTCATTAGGACTGTTTGTTTGTAAAAATGTACAGATATTACACATGCTCAGGACCAAGTGTAGCGCGTGTGTGAATAATAGAAACCCAATACATGAATTCCACTTACACAAAATACATTTTTAATGAATGAAATAAGTACAAATTTTGGGAGGAACAAGCAAAACTTCATTTGGTGTAAAAAGGACACTACATATCAACATCAAAACATCATCCCTACAAGATATCACATCCTTCATCAAAATGTCTGCCACATTAGCTACTAGTTTGATGATTATTCAAGAACCCCTGTGTCTTGTTTTGTTTCTGAGTAAACACATCACATAGGTCTATACTTTTTTGAGTGTATTTTCCTGTAAAAGGGCATGGATTTGAACATAACAATGACATTTTTTTATGCTCAAAGTTTTACCATTTATGCATATAAATTTACACAACAAAAACAGAATCAGCATTTTTTTATACCATCAGTTGCCTAGATATTTCTTGGTCACGTAAAATCAAGCATTCTTTATATTAGCTATATGATTCTCGGTGTTAAAATGATTTGGAAACATCTTCTGCATTATGTATTATCTATTATCTATTATCTATTGCATTATTCAGTCTGGATGCGCGAAATACAGTTAGATCAGGATTAAAATAGCACTGAAGCAATATTGTTACATCATGATCATTTTATTATTATATTTTATTCAAGTTTGCACATGCTTGGTCATAAGAGTAGCAAGGCTTGAGAACTGAATAACAGAAGAGCAGGAAGGAGAGGTAAGACACACATACCAGGCATGGCTCGTCAGGAAATAGGAGGGGCAGGAAGGCAGGGTGTGACACGTGGATGGTCAAAACCATGGATAATAATGAACCATCTGTGGACTCCATATATAACATGATTTTCATGAACATATGCATGGTAAAGTTTAATTGATAAAGTATGCACAGTTAGACATTATCAACATCAAGTTCAGTAAAAATAAAGAACTTTATACTTTATTATACTTTTTATTATACTATTGTACTCATCGAATGACAGGGATTCTGAGGTTTTTACAACACTGTGACACTGCCATATCGCAGCTATGAACGTGATCAGTGAGTATACTAGTAGACTGAAAGAGAGTTCTGCGGGGAAGTGTGGGTATGGAGACAAAGGGAGATGTACGGGGGGAGACTGGGCTGGCAAATTTCATGATTTTATACCCAATACTTGCTCAATGCATGATTTCCTTTCTTTTCAGACCACAGAAAACCACAGATATGGGGGTTCCATTGCATGCTGCAAGTACATTAACTCGAGTGGATAGTTTGACCAGCGAGAGCATCATCAGCCAGTCTTTTGCATGTCATGACACATCTGGGCCAGACTTTCACCATTTTGATGTATCCTGATTAATATCGTATAATTAAAGAACAATATCTTTAAAAACATAACATTCATAACATTTGAGTGTCTTTAAACATTCAGTAGTATTAACTTCATACTGACTTGATATCTCATAATTAATTTTAATTTGTAAATGTTGTCTTACATTTATGTGGCAAAACATCATCCTCAATATTTTTTGTGTTGTTCTGTTTCCTGTGTGCCAAGCATTGTGGGATACTGAAGCCCTTCATTTATGAGAAACAGAGGAGAACCAGGTTGCAGTGTGATATATATATATATGCAGAGAAGTCTGGGTTTCCCTGCTTAGATTGCTGCCCCTGCGACCCGACCCGGAAAAGCGGTACATAATGGATGGATGGAGGTCGGACAGCATGTGAAATAGCACTGCTTCAAATGTTGTGAAATCTTTCAAAATCTAACGTTTCTACAGCTGAGTATCCAATCACGAGCACTTTTTCTGCTTTGGCAGACCTACTACAGAGATCAGAGAACCTGTTGCTAAGTGCATTAGCCGACTGGCGTGCATGAACTCTTAATGCTTAAATCTCCTAGGGCCACGATTTCAGAAACTGCCATTTGTTGCCAATCAGTCCCACTGTACTGGAAGAGATCGGGGCTTCTCAGCATCAGATGAATGGTGTAATACATAAGGGTTTCTACCCCGTGTATACACACATATGGAACTTCCCAGATTCCAGTGTGTGTTGGTTCTCTGAACCCGTGATGTCAGACAGCGGGAAGCATGACATCGGGTGATGCTTTCACCATACCTGTTCCTGGACAGGATCCCCTAAATAGCAGACTGTGAAATGAATCTGCAAGCTTATACAAAATCTGCAGAGATGTAAAGTAGCCCACTTAAAAAACACTTAAATCCAGGATTAAAATCAGAATGAGACTGAGACTTGAGAATGCAGACAGATTAACAATATCTTTTCCACTGATAACTTCCATTGACCCAGGTAACCAGAATCAAATGCAACAAATTTGCTAAAAACAATAAATATAATCACTGGTCTAAAGCAATGTTTTTTGATCCAGAAAAATTCATTTAAGGTATTAAATTAAATTAAATTTTATTATAATATGTTGTTAATAAATGAAATTTTTATCGGATTCTATGCTTAATAGAGCACAGTACCATTAATATTTGTACTTAAGTAATACTGTTTTCTTCTGTTTTGATTAAGTTATTCCATAATTATTAATTATAGGCACAAATTGGGTGTACTAACAGAATAAGTATGATATATAATGATCACATTAAGAAGTGAGAAGTTCTGGTTCACGTGATATACTGAGCATTTTAATAATTGCTCCTTAATATGTGATTAAGGGAAATTGGTGTTTCTAAATTACTCATAGTGCATATACCCTATGATGGACTGGCGTCCTACCCAGCTGGAATACTTCCGGGGCGATCATGTAGCCCAGAGCCCCCACTCGCTGTTTGAAAATACCACAAGAGATAGGCCCTTCCAGAAAAAAGAAATGCTTAAAACATCCCTAAATAATTTTGAATATAAATCTTGACAGTTGTACTATGGCAAATGCACATTCAGCAAAACAACACCTGGCTGACCAGGTAGCAGAGGTTGAACTGAAACACCCAGATTCCCCATTAATAATACTGTGAGACTTCAACCACACTAATTTTGACTGAGGAACTGCCAAAATATAAACAATTGATGATCAGTCCCACCAGGGAAGGGAAAACCATTGCTATTGCATCATTAAGAAGGCATATCAGACAAATATATGTGCCCCGCTGGGAAACTCAAACCACTCACTCATCCACCTCATCCCCTCATATATATATTGTAGCCCAAAGCTACAATACACAAAATCAAACTGGTTTAGACTCCACTGACTGGGAGATATTTAAATCCACCAACAAAAACCTGGACGATTATGCTGATGCAGTCACTTCCCACATCAGCCTTTGTGAAGAGACATAATAAAGTCCATGTATAAATGCAATAGCAACAAATATTGATTTAAAGCTGAGTTGAAGGCACTACACTTTGTCAAAGAAGAGGCCAAGAGGAGTGGTGACAAAGTGGAATACAAAAAGGTCAAGCATGTTCTCAATAAGGCAGTCAAAGCTGCAAAACGCAAAGACAAAATAGGGGAGTATTTTTCTTCCAATGACTGTTCTTCCACATGGAAGGGAATTCCTACTATCACCAACTTTAATCCAAAACAGCAAACCAATCACTGATTGAGAAACAAAGAACTGATGCCCCCTCCCCCAAAACCTGACCATAATCATCTTGCAACACCTTTTTTGTCCCCCTCCCCCACTACCAGTTCTCTAGTTCTCTCTTCAAAGGTTCCCATGAGCCTACATTCTCCAGAAACAAAAAAGCAGCTAGCCATGTTTACATTTCACCCGCCACACTCAAGCATGCACCAACACACCGACCGCCATTTTTGCTGACCTCTTTCATTGGAGCATGAGCCAGTGCACAGTATCCGTCCACTTTAAATCCCCAGTCATCATTTCAGTTCCAAAAAAACTGAAAATCTCCTGCCTAAATGACTACAGTTTCACGTCGAGAAAAACGAAAGTTGGTGTATCGCTACGCACATTCTCACGGCAGCTCCAGACATGGCATACGCACGTTTCTGTAAACGGACGGCACCCAGTGACAGTGGCTACTGTGGTTTCACTTTTTATACTCACAATCATAACGCTGACTTTATCCAATACACCAACATTAAATGTATGTTGTTTACAGCATAAATGTATGTTGTTGGCAGCTCTTATTATATAGCATTATTGGAAGACATATATTATGGAAGAATTAGAAGAGAGCGAGTATTCAGGGATCATAGTGATTTCTTGGCCCCATGATAATGACTGGCTTCTCGATTCTGTCGATTCAGATTTCCAACAGCAATCCTTTTGGAGCAATGTGCACTGGGACCAGCGTTACAAAGGCACATGTGGAGGAACTGTGCTATACCTGTTCCTTTACAAGTTCTGTCCACTCTGAACATAAAATAATAGTTTTATGTCAGTGTGTCCCCCCCACATTCAAAATACTGCTGACGCCCCTGCATTAATGTTGTGGCTAGACGGCCTGGCTCAACCCTTGATTCGTTCATTCTCAGAAACAGTAGTGTTGGAGACAAACTTGAAAACGGGGTGGTACGTGATGGCTGGTTGCTCGGTGAGAAGATTTTTCCAATTTTATAATTTGGCCCAATGTTGTAAGCTTTGTTTGATTTAACCATTTGGCAACTCGGGACAGTGGGTAACCACTGAAGTCGTGGCTTCTCACGCCGCTCGCAAACCCACAGAATGAAGAAGAATGACACCCCTTCTCAGGCTTGGCCGGGGGCAGAGTGCACTGTAGGGCAGCTTAAAGGCTGCTGGCATATCTGCGTCCGACTTGTTATTCATAAACAATTCAAACAAGTCTGGTACAAGAAAAACTCACCCGCGTTGACATTGGCGTCCACCTCACCTAATAAAAGTATGATACTAGGAACCCTGCTACCTCCCCCTGTAGTGTAAAGCCTCTTATGGTGAGTGGCCACTCATTTTTTCATGGCGACTTCAATGTCTGACCACTTCTTTTTAATTTCAGTTACCATGCAAATTTTGGAACCAACACTTTTACTGACTCCGCCATGCTGTGCCACTCTGTCAACTTTTGTTTATTAATTGCTGATGCCACTACTTAAACCATCAAATTCTCCTGTACATAAACTTTTCTCAATTTCCATTAACATGACCTGCTAAACATGACTCCGCACTTGCTGAAATACCTTTTTCCCACATGGTTAATCCAATGTTGTTTAAGAAAAACATAGAACAAAGCAGGTATTTATACAGATTTACATATGCAAATATACATAATTATGGCGGGTTGGGGGGTGACTGTGGGCTCATTCACTTACGCAAAATTTCACACTCATTGGGATTTATAAAGGGAATGTGCATAGGTCTGTGCTCACGCACAGTTTTGTGCATTTGGATTTTTTTCCTAGTTTTGTCCGTACGCCATGTTTTAGTGTGAATTCTACGCACATCGTTATACATGAGGCCCCAGTAGTCCTAACCACTGTAGTAATAAAGTGTTTTCATAAAATCATCCAGCAATTTCTCAAAACCACTACTAAAGCTTTTCATGACAGTTTGCTTGCAGATCAAATAGATCTATTCACAACACCATCAACATGACACCTGCACTACACTCTGCAATACACGGTTAGCCGTCAGACTTATGCTTGGATTCTTTTTGTGGATTTCAGTTCTGCTTTCAACATGATCAACCCAGATCTACTTTTTGAGAAACTCAAGAGTTTCAGTCTTCTGCCATTTCTCTTTTACTGGATCCATGGCTTCTAAACTGGCAGGAAAAACAGGCAACCACATTTCTGTTTCCATCCTCCTCAGCACTGGTGCCCCCCTAGGATGTGTTTTCTCACTCCTGCTTTACTTCTTGACCACAAATGACTGCACTTTACGAAATCACTCTGTAAAACTCCTCAAGTTTGCAGACGACACCACCCTGACTGAACTCAAAAATGGGAATGAGTTTAACTACAGAGAAGAAGTTAGTTCACTGATGTTATGGTGTAATGGAAACAAATTGACTTGAATGCACAAAAATGGTGTAAATGACCACTGAGTTCTGGAACCCCCCCCCCCCCAACATAACCTCCTTTGGTCATACAGAACACTACCATTAGCAGAGCAGGAACCGTCAAATTTCTGGGTGCCACCATTAACAAGACCTCAAATGGGAAACAAACATCACTTGCATCACTCAACTGTGCTTATACTTCTTGCGTCAGCTAAAGAAATTTAAGCTGTCGTGGAAGTTCATGGCCAAGTCTACTCAGCCACAATCAGTAATCCTCCATTTGTGTCTGGTTTGGCTCTGCAACATCGCTCTCTAAGAGGAGACTACAGCATATTGTTCTATGTGCTCGGAAAATCATTGGCTGTCAGCTCCTCCCGGTTGAAGCCCTGTACTCATCTAGGATGAGGAACAGAGCCAAGGAAACAATGTCTGACCCCCTCATCCTGGCCACTCCCTTTTCCAGTGTCTTCCACCTTGGCAAAAGTAGACAGTAAGGGTGTACTCACACTAGGCATGGTTGGCGTGAACCGGGTCCTAGTACAATTGTTCCCCCTCCCCACTCCCCCTCTGGCCTCCACATAGAGTTTCAGCATTCGTGCCAGAGCACGCTTACGTAATTATGGTACGATGGTTTCAGGATAAACAGGAAGAGCGGCGCTCTCGCTGAACGCAATGGAGTTCATCGCTCTGGTTACTTTGTTGATAGTAATTTTGAGTCGTTTGGTCCACGGTGGTCCACAGCCAGTTGCTAGACTGGTCTATCGCTTTCGTGGCACGAAAATTTTCACGCAGTCGTGCTGCTTGTATGAGGAGGTTTGCAAGGTACCAGCTGAAGTGCATTATGAAATTTGAAATACAATATGTTTATAATGTTTTTTGTAATGATGACAGTAGCGTTCTATAGCTAATAATCATGTAACTTACTATCACTTGGAGCATCGCAAAAACGTGACGTCACGCGTCCTGTTTCTTGCTCCATCACGGTTAGCGCTCACACTACATGCAAACCGCGCCCGAGTCCAACTGAACCATGCTCTGACCAGGGACGGCTAAACGAACCGCGCCCAGGCACGGTTCGGAGCACTCACACTAGTCAAACGAACCGCGCTTTGGTGGTGAAACGCACTCAGGAATGGTTCAAACTGCCTAGTGTGAGTACACCCTAAGAGCCTTGAGCACAAGGACCAACTGTCACCTTAACAGCTTATTCCCCCAGTTTGCTTATGTCATGACACCACCTGCACCAAAAGAAATTCCTTGTAATTCTCTGTACTCAGCAAATAAAAAAAGATTCTGATTAAGAGATGCTAACCAAACACAAACTAATTTCTAAGTTTACTTAAAAGGATAAACAAACTCAACATGTTGTTCCTTGTACTTCCTGTAAGTTCCTTACCTGTGTTTAATTGTAGATTTTTTATTTTTTACTTAATTCCATTCATGGCTTTGTATCCTAAATTTTACAAGTCATTATGTATTGAGCCTGTCCTGTGGCCTTTGCGATTGGCCTATGCCAATGCCAGTATTATTCTTCTGTGTTGGTGTGTTTGCGTTGCTCTGCACTTATACCGCTAAAATGCTATGTGATATGTAGTTTTTGATGTTACTTGATGTGATTTGATTTATTGTCTTCCCACTTTTCGATATATTCAATTGTTGAATCATGCAATTGAAACAGAAAAAAAACATTTTATGAAGTTTCTTCATAGCTTTTTCATAGCTTCTGCACTGAGGCTATTTAGCATATCCCGGCATGCTTGCAAGCCGTGTTTATAGCCTTGTAAATGTCTTGTATGTAAATGTGTATGTCTTGTAAACAGCCCCTGTCTGTATTTGTTAGTGTAAAAACTTGTTATTCTGTATACTTGAATTTTGTGTGTGCCCTTACCTGTGTCTCTACTCCGTCCTCACCTTATCCCCATGTGTCTTTAGCCATGGTGTAATGACCTACTGTGTGTGAGCCTTCCCTTCCATTATGGGACTTCCCTGTGTTTTCATGCCATGTGAGGTTGGAGTGTAATCGTTGCTTATTGTGTGGTACTTTTGAGGACTACAAGTAAAGAGCAACTTTGTGTCAAACTGCCTTGCTCATCTCTTCTCGACGACCCCACTGGCACTGCTGGAGCGAGTTCTCTCTGACATCAATTGGCAAGTCCACTCCGGCCTGGCAGACCCCCGGGCAGCAGTGAAGCAGCAAAGCAGGAGAAGCAGCAGCTTCATGGAAATGATGGCTTGGACGGGGAAGCTCGTCTGTTGGGACTGCCGCGAGGGGGGGCACTAGCTACACTCTGACCCAGGAGCCTGCCCCAAACATGCCAACAGATGAACGGCTGCAACCATGACCGTTAGAGGCAGCAGGCAGAAGTTGCTCTGTTCGAGCAGGAGGAGGTGGAGCAGCAACAGTAGGATGTGTTGAAGGAGGGGGTACGTGAGGAGGCTGCCTGCTGGAAGTGCGAGCACAACTCGGGGGAACAAGAGGCGGAGGCGGAGGCTGCGTGTGTGACTGCAAGGAGGCAACTGGGAGGCCTAGATGACTCAGGATTGCTTCAAACCAGAGGAGCATGACCATGACCTGGAGGCCCAGCTGGCTATGGGGCACCGTGAGCCGCAGGACGAGATGGCCTGCTAGGAGAGGTTGTGTTACGAGGCTTTTTTCTGTTATGGGATACAGTATCTTTATAACAAGTCCTGGTTATGTTTTTGCTGCTCCAGACTTCAAACAGACAAATTTGAAATAATGACAAGCTGCTACAAATTCACTTTTAATCCATCTTCTAAAGTTAATGTCAATACTACTTTTTACTTTTTTTGTCTTGTAAAGTATGGATAAACTTAATGCAGGTTAGTGAAACTGGCACTGACCTCGAGTGTTTTTTAAGCCTGTTGCTACGATGCCTACTGTGGGTATAAATTGCACTTTAGTTTCAATCAGCGACGTAAATACACCTAGGAAGTACACTTTGTCCACTCCCACACAAAAAAAATGTGCTACTGTTGCAACCTAAAAGTATTTGGTAATCTACATGTATCATGATCCGCCCATCAGAACCTCATGTGTGCCACGCCCCCCTCGTTACCTCGTGTCGAATCCTGATTGTAACCACCTGTTGTCTATCCGTGCCTGATTGTCTCGTGTATTTAGTCTGTGTCCAAGTTAGTCTCCCCAGATCCGTCATTTTGTATTTTGTATTTTAGTCAGAGTGGTTGTCCCGGTGTCTCCTCGAGAATAAAATCCCTGTTTCCTGCATCTGCGCTGCCTCCTGCTTGCTCTCTGCTCGCTACCCGGCAGCGGTCATAACAACATGTTATTAAACCAAAATAGATTTAAGTTATCGCAGGGAAATGTATTCTAAATGCAATGAAATTTTATTATGAAATTATTCTGTATATTATCCCGACTTATTTTACTGTTAGAGCTGTGCATCAGATGATGTCATCTGTCCAAGCGACGGGAGAGGAGTGTGGAGCTTCGTTTTTTTAACTGTGACAGCACATCTCTCTGGCAATGAAAGACACGGGTGTAACTTTGGCTGGAACACTGAGGGGGTTGAGGTCTCCACCCATTATATGGGAAACATGGTTATTGGGGGGTTGTATGAGCTGGTTTTGATTTATTGGGGGAGCTACAACCCCCCATCTCCCCCGTAATATACACCCATGATGAAAGATAACTTCAATGCAGAACTGGGGAGAATAAATTTACCAAAAAGCAAGAGTCATGGGGTGCAACACTAACAAGTGGACCATTCACAGCTCTTGCAGTCTGTGTTGCCGCAATATCTGGGGAGGCTACACTGTACTTATGGCATTGATTTAGCTAAGCTTTTGACTAAGATTTATTTGATTAAGCTATGGAATTAGCTTGCGCTCATCCAGACATCAATTAAGTGGATTTTTGAGTATTTTAAAATGTAGGGTAGTGTGTGGCTTTGGTTTTAGCAAATTGTACTAGAATTAATTGTATAATAGTATTTTAACATGAAAACAAATAAAACATAATTAAAATTAGGCCTTAATCGTAGCTGAGCTGTGCTGGCCTAGACAGGAATGTAATATGTCTGTTATACAGCAGTTGCTCTAAGCAGTTAATATTGTCAATGTTAATAATATCACAAGCATGTGTATAGTCCCGAGTATGTTAGTGTAAATAGCTCTTGTATTGTTGTTCTAGTATTTATGGTTAATACTTGTATTCCCGATTGTGATGTGCTCCGAAGCTGTTCTGCATATGTGTAGTAAACATTTTTCCCCATACGCCACTGTGCCCATCGATCTGTGTTATCTTAGAAGAAAAGGTTGCCTGATGGTGAGTGTTTCCACATGCACAGTATTTGTTTCATCTCATAGGTCACGGCACTCATCGATCTGTGCAACCGAAACATTTCGCCTCATACTTCGCTGTACCCATCGGTCAGTGCAACCTTAAAAGAAAATTTATGCATTGGCAGATGGTGAGTAAAGGTCATAATAACATGAAAATTTGAATTGTTCATTTCAACGTTTGAACTTTTGTGTTAATATTTGCATGTGCACACTTGGTTTGCTGTTTATATGCAGATATTTTACTTTACCTCTGGCAGAGCAAAGTCCATCATTGTTTTGGATATAAGCATCTACTATATGTATTATTTAATTTGTAATTGCACAAAAAAAAACAATTTTTTACATTGTCAACCTGTCTGAGATGGTGATTGTGTTGATTGACCCAATGGGGAATGAAGCTGCCTATGAGGAGATATTGCAACAGAACTGGATGTAAGTGTTGGGAATAAAGTTGTACCTCAACGAACATATATGTGGCCAGACTTCAAACTGAACACGTCTGCAATTTTACATAGCCAAAGTGCTTAGTATTGTTTTTATCTTTGAGACAATTTGCAATTTGACTGTGCAGGCACTCTTCTTTACATTCCTTTTTTAAAACAACGACTAGATTTTTCCTGAGGATGATGAAATGTAAAGACCCTGGGGGTGGGGGTAAAGATTTTTCTGCCAGTGTTATACCTAACAAAATTACTGTTGCCTAGCTAATATGTTACTTTGCAGTTTACCATGGATTACCTTCTGAGGGGAAACATCAGTGCAGTCCAAACATCTCCAGAAGCTTTTAGCAATGCACGACTTGAAATTGCTTGTGCACTACTTCAGTGTAAAGGTCAGTGGTATCACACACTGCGTGAAAGCCAGTGTTGGGCATTTCAGGTTCAGAAGCTACAAATCCAGACCAGGATTTTGTTTCTACCACCTAGTTGAATACTC
>JAODUD010000008.1:25162686-25174537 GCA_026784285.1 Stomatorhinus walkeri | reverse complement strand
GCTTCCGGGTAGGCTCCGGACCCCCCGCGACCCAGTAGGATAAGCGGGTATAGAAAATGGATGGATGGATGGATACTGTCATGGAAATGTTGTTTTTAATCATCTTTGTAGGTGTGCTGGGATTCTGCAGCAGTACATTTCACTGTGCCCAGTACAGCAAGGAAAATATTACTCTTAATATTTAACATTTCTTTAAAGCGTGCTCCTTTTATAAGAACATCAGACAAGTTTTGTTAATCTGGCTCTTTTAAGGACATTTGTAAGTAATATTTTTTTACAGTAACATTACGTGCAAATGGAGTCAGAAGTAGCTCAATCTGAAGTATGCATGTACTGGGAGCACGTTTTGATAAGGCACACTTGTCAATTGAATTATGATTCCTTAAAAGTTGTGGAGCGCAAACTTCTGTAAAGATGCCATAAAATACTATGGAATTGTGCAGCCTGTAGTATTACATTGTAAATGTACTCAGAGGAGGCCAATATAAGGTTTGCATGTGCTAGGAGCATGTTTTCATAGGGCACTCTTGTCAACCAAATTATGCTTCCCTTAGGTGTGTGCTGAATAATGTAATTCATAATTTAAATGTTGGGCAGTTGTTTAAAGACTTGGTAAAGTTGGCTATTCAAATTTTATTTGTTAGAATATAAATATGCATGACTTTTAATAATAATAAATTATAAATAACCGAGTAAGAACATCGCTGGAACATATTAAGTGACATTGACCTATGATAATGGCCATCAATAATGGAGTGTTTAATTTCTTTATCATTATAAATTGAATCTATAATTTAGACAAAGGTTAAGAAGCGTATGCTCAGCTGCAATAATAAAAATAAATAATTAAATTATACAGCAATCCCTCTTCACTCGAGGCTCAGTTTAAAAGCCATTTCCATGGTGGGTCTCAAGTATCTGTTGCACAGATTTCCAACGGTGGGCTTATTGAACTATCGCGGGAGCTTAATTTACATTATAGTTGCCAAAGCAAATATAACACGGTTTAAGCAGATGTTCCAAGTAAAGTATCCGTTAAGTCAGACGTATTGTGCACTTCTCTCGGGACTATATCAGATACTTCGAGATTTTTTCCCTTAAAAATGGGAATATATAGGCCTATTTTCTAAAATATACAGAAAATATAAATACTTTCTAAAACACTATATATTGACTTTAAAGAAAACAGACATCCTACGACAACTTGTTCTTTATATGTTATGTTAATTTAAGAAGGAATGCGCACCTGGAAACTTGTGCTTCTTCTAATCTTCCTACGGTTATATGCATCTGTATATTTTTATTATAATATATTCCATGTGTATTTTTGTCTACCCTTGTGCAGAGCGAAAGAGCGCAGCTTTATGGTAGCATTGTTCGATAAGGTAGCACTGATAGATTTAGCTGTCGGTTTGCGATACGGTAGCATGTTTCGAAAACTCCTCAGAACACCGGCGTTACAGTACGACTACTAGGGTGTTTTTCCCAACATTTACAGGATCGGTATTTTAGTTTACATCACACAAAACAATGTGTTTTCGGATCTTTTCAGTTTCATCTTTGGTCAGGAGCAGTCCTTTTTTTGAACAGGCTTTAACCCACAACACACTGGTAAAACAGATTTGGGACGCGCTGTTTGGTCGGATCGAGCGTCAATCAGCGATCGCTGCCTTGCACTTTTCCTGCTGGTCAACTTTGCTCTTTTGATAGAGTTTGTAGGGTTTCAGTGCTCCACAGCACCAACAACAGGCGCGTCGAAGGCGTGCAGATCTGCCGAAAGAGCACAATGCTGCTGGAGTCTTAGAGCGCCCCTGTTCATCTGCAGCGAAACATAGGAAAAAAGAAACGGAGCAGGGTGAGAGCGAGCATCCTGTACTCAGCCACAAACCGAGCGACGAGGGCTGGGCAGCGAAGCACATCGCTGGACCTGTAAATAATACGGGATTACCTTGTCCACTGAATAATATTACATTGTATCGTAAAAGCGATCTCGAAGCAAAATGTCATCTTTGGGTAAAGACAACAGTGGAGCTCAACACGCCAATTACGTGGGACCGTACCGCTTGGAAAAGACACTCGGCAAGGGACAGACAGGTTGGTATTTATTTATTTACATGTTTTATGAAATATTCGCATTGTCGGTTATACGCCTTGACGCGACTAGCTGTGGATACTAAATTCAGCCGGTTTTGGTTGGGCTAGTTTTGTTTGCGGGGTAATAGGGTTTTTTGGGGGGGAGCGGGCTGTTGGACTGCACCTGCAGTAGGCTGTATATGACGATACAGGAGCTCTCAATGGGACAACTAGGTATGCGTGATGTTCTTCAAAAACTGTTGTCGGCCTCTGCTGGCTTGGTTATCCACAGTATTGTTTAAGTAAACATTAATTTTGCCCCTTGTAATCGTATTTGCCTCGCTATCTCCGGTGTGATTTATGCATAATACATCCGACCCCCGTTTGCCAAGTATCTCGGAATATTTGAATCATAGATGAGATTTCTCTGCATTCTGCTTTTTAAAATGTTGTACACATTGTTTCAGGGTAAGCGAATTACTCACTTAAGAGTGGGGTTAAGGATTGTAGGTGACAAATTTAACCCTTGGAAAAAGTGCCGGTAACTTAATGTGACTGTAGCAGGTGTAGGTTGCCTTAGCAAAGTAGTTCATCTTCTGGGATGCTGTTGTTAAATATTGTGGCAAAACAGATGTGCCGGAGCCTTGTGGGAAGAAAAAATATATTAAGGATACGGAAATTTGGGCTTAACCATTGAAATATCCGATTCGGTTCAAAGTTAAAATAGTTCATTATTGTTTTCTTGGTTCCTTACATTCGGTTGTATATTAAACTCCTTTAATATTAAGCATGCTCTGTAAATAGCCTGTTGTCGGGGAATTAACATAGCTGTGGTACTGGTAATATGAGGCTGGTTGGGAGCGGTGAGCTTGCAAAGCACTGAGATGAAAAGGTGATGCAACGCTCATTGTGCGCCTACAGAAGCGACAGCCCCTTGTCACACTGCAATTTTCTGCCCATCTGCCGTCTTAAAGCGCTTGCAATAGACGTTATCTCTGCTGGCTCTCCTGAGCCGCCGCGATGTGTGATCGCACATCCTGCTGTCCGCAGTTTCATTTCGGCGGATCCCATGAAGAGGTACCGCCCGAGCAGATCGTACTTCACCCACCCCATACAGTGAAACGACCGCTGTCCGTTGTGTGGTACAGCCAGGCATGGGCTTCATGACGATTTACATGACGGTTCCATTCCTGCAGATAGTCATTGTTACTGTACAGTCAAATAGTCGCATAATGGTGGTATTAGCGCGACAGTGTTAAATCGCCTTTATTCAGAATGTGCATTTAGATGTAGCGATATGGACTAACTCAGTTGAATTCAGCATGTCATGAACAAACACTTCTTAACTAATTCAAAGTAACAGGATACAAAGTAATCATTACTTTTTAAATAATTTCTTATTTAACAGTGCTTATTCAACAACAGATGTTTAACCATGAACGTATCATAAAATGACTTGTAACGTTTGTCTGGTAACAGCACATTTTTTGACTATTCTCAGAATAGTTCCCTCAGACTTGACACTTCTTGCCATTGTCTGTCACTTAGTCAGTGTGTTTGGACTATTGATGACCCAGATGTGTTCCTCAGTAAACATATTTGAATTATAAAATTGAATTATAAAATTAAGTCTCTGATTGTTTATACTGACTGTCATAGGTGTGGACCCTATGAAGTGACTAGTCTAGAGCATTGACTGCTGTAGTAATTCTGGAAAATTCGAGGACGCATGCGGATCATGGTATGATCGAACAGTCATATACTTGTTTAGTTAATGTGTTCCTGTGAAGAGAAATTTTGTGCAGTTCAAAAGACTCGAAGGCTTTATTCTTCTAAAGATTGTGTTGGTGTAGAGTTTGAGCAGATCTTCTGGGTTATTTGATGTGCTGCTGGATTTCCAGAAAGCCAGACTGGTGACTTTTAATGGATATTGATATGCTTAGAATTAAGACCTTTAAATTTGGGCATTTTTAAAGTCTGTATAATAATTGCCTTTGATCATCATGGCAGTGCTGCTGTGCTTTAGGTTATAATGCACATGTGAATTGGAGCCAGAGATTCATATCTCAGGCAGTATCCTGTTACCAAGCTTAGTAATAATAATGTTTAATGCATCTTTAAGTTATTAGGAAGATCAATTATGTTTTGGAAGGGTTATACATTTTTTTTATTTTTGTGAGCAAGCATGGCTTCAATAATGCAGAACCTGTAATAGTTTGTTTTACCACAATACTGTCATGTTTATATAAAACAAATTATGTCTGAAGTGATTATCTAATATTTGTCACCTTGTTCTGCTCCCTGTTGTGCTGTGATGCCATTTTCATTCCCTTTTCAGGATCTTATCATGTAGACTGTTGAACTTTTAGTGTTGAACTTTTCTGGGTTATATTCATCACAATATTCATGAATGTTTCAAATGATTTTTAACAAATACTGTACTCATATTGGTAATCTGTTTAAAATACTTCAGTCCAGGAAAAGTATAAATATAACATCAACTACTGATGATATATTGGATAAGTAATAATTATGAAGATTATTGTTTTTTTTTTACATTTTTTTTGTTTGTTTTCTGTGGAAGTTGTTTTCGCTGGTGAATAGAGGATTGGACTGATTTCTAGATCTGCTCATTTTCTCTCTCAGAATTCTGTGATAATGAGAGCTCATTCCAAAGGTTCTCCGTTGCCTGCTATAGTTCTGAGCCTTATACAGTATGGTTGTTGCTTATTGGAGCACCCCTACTGTAGGTCACTCTTTTTTCCAGTGCGGGTTCTCTCTTACTTATTCAATCCAGACGTCGGGGGGGGATCTGGGCTCCTGGTTGCCGGGGAAAGCTAGCATCTACTCTGCCCCTGCGCTGCTTGTCTGGCTGTGCCTGGTCTCACGTGCTGCCCGGCAGGAGGCCGTCGTGGCACAGATGCGACACTACCTCTGTGCATGGGAAATGGTAGCGTGGGGGAGGGGGGTAGCGGCGCTGCGTGCTGTGAGTTTGTCGTCAGAGGGGTTTTTCCGTGGGAGCTTTGCGATGAATGAACTGCCACGCTGTTGCTGTCAGCAATGGTCCATATGTGCCATATGAATGCTCATTATGGAGAAGGGTGGGGGGCTGGCTAACGGGTGCTGGTGGGGGCTGGGTGAGGGCTGCTGTGAAGCATCACCATTGGAGCATGAGCGGGGCCCCTGCCGTTAAGCTCTGGAAGGAACAGCCCTCCCCTCAGATACAAAGGGGTCTTACCGCGTCCCCCTCTCCATTCACACTGATGGCCTTCCTCCCATTCACATCGTGCCCAGACACATGGCCACCACTCTCATTGCTTTTACTCATTCAGTGGGCAGTAGTCACTTTATGACAAATATTCCTCCTTATGGTTCTTGTGGGACATAAGCATATGTTTTTAAAGTTACATGTAAGTTAGGCTAATGTGGTTTAAGAAATTCTTGCTATTTGTGCGTTTCGGTGTGTATATGCTGATGTAGAACAAATTATTATGGGTTTAGAAGCGACGTGATAAAATCCCCCACACCCTTTGCTAATAACACGACTGCAAGCCATTAAAAATTCATGTGGATTTTTTGCTTTCATATTAATGCTGCCGACTATAATTATGTCAGAGGGACTTTGGAGAATCTCTGTCATCACAGAGACTGGGAAAGATCATTATTTACAAAAACTGCTCTTATATTTGTGTACAAAGTACTATTATCCAAGCTGGCCTGAAGTAGATATTTTGTCACAGATGTTCAAATATCCAACCCACCTGAGGAGATTATGGCTTAGTCTTCTGATTGACTTAATGATCTTAACCCTTGGTACAGTCTTCCATTGTTTACTACGTGCTGTTGGATGGGCTTGATGGTTCTGAAGTCTGAAGCTAAATCTGCCTTGTTGCCATCCTCTCTTATTGTTCTTGAGGAACCTCAGCCACCTGCCCTGGAATTGATGCTGTCCCTCTTGTAGAAATCACCCCCCCAGATCGNNNCCCCCCGCCATCACCCCTGCCTCCCGAACCAGCCCTAACCAGTCCGCACATCCCAGAGGTAGCTTTCCAATGAGCCGGCAAAGCGCCCGGTCCCCTGAATGGCTGGCACGAGGGCAGCATGTGGGGTGGGGTGGAAGGGGCGGCTGCTTTAGCATGTGGTGGGAGCCATGGGAGGGGCAGAGAGGCATGGTAGCATGATCTGTGGGAGGAGGGGGAGGGACTCAAAAAAGCAACATTACACCACACTGTCGCGTTTGGGCAGACCCGGTCTTGCTCTGTGGCTTGTAGGCTCAGCGCAATCTGGCAATTCAGTGGAAGTGCTAAGTGTCCAGAGTGGGCCCAGCCACGTCTGACAGGCAACTCAGACCTTGTCTTTTATTTGTGCCGTCAAATGAAATTATATTTTATGGCTGGCTGTTCAAAAAATGTTGAGGAACCCGAACTCATGACACATTTCTTTGGGGTTAACCATTGCCGACTTTACTAATGAAAGCCTGAAACAGTACTTCTAGCGCCACAGGAATTGTCTAATTTGGGAAATAAATATTACAAGTTATTTTCAGAGAACAATGACTGAAAAAGATCCCAAAAATAGTCTCATTTGTAGGATGCCATATATTGGCTAATGATTCATTAGATAACATGAGACTTTCTCTCTTTGCATTGAGAGAGATCCATTTTAAGTCATATTTTAAAGAAAATCCACAGATGTATTGCTGTTTTCTATTAGCTGTTCTTTGTTCACAAAGATCTACTGTCTATTTATGAGATCTCAGATAGACAGCAGCGTGTTCTGGGAACGTGTTAGAGGGGTTTCAGCATTCTCTGTTTGGGCTGTACTGAAGCACATCAAAAATACATGAATAAACTCATAATATTTGTGGCATGTTGGTTTTACGAATGAATAGAAACAACTGTAGGGTATGAACTAAGGACTATTTATAGACAATTTCACTGATTGGTTGACTAATCTAAATGATTAATTTTCCTCCAGAAAAATCAAATTTACCATTTAAGTTATTTTGACAACAACAAGCTAGTTTTTGTTTTTATTTCAGTTAAGCAGTTATGACATTTCTAATTATCATCATGGCCTTTTTCATTGTGACCCAAATATTTTTTTTAAACTTGCAAATCTTCCTGCCTACTAAAGGCAGGCTATTGCCAAGGTTGTATGATCTTAAAAGCTTTCCATCAGAGATCACAGGATATCATCTGTACATTCTTGCTAAAACCTTTAGCAGGAAGCAGAGTGTGCTTGTTGAGCCAAACAAAAGGAAGCTTACCCCTCTGCACAGTGCACTGGTTTCACCAGGAGACCTTTGAATGATTAAACAGGGGAGGGATATTTGTTCTCTCTTTTAAAGCACCTGCTGATGTAGATTCATAGTTTTATTTTACTTGTATTTGTTGTTTGTCTTCGCCTTTTGCAGTTTAAGCATTAGCTTTAGCGTCGCAATTAGATTTTTGTAATACATGGATAGTAATATAATTGCATGCTCTTTGCTGTAACTGATTTATCAGACAGATGCTTATCCGTGATGCTTGTCATTGGGATGTGTGGAAGACTTGTTTACAAAGGGCTGTTTGCCGATAGTGGGGGTGAATTGTTTTTTTGGCAGGTATGTCATTCAGAACCGGTCAAATCCGTTCTGCTCCAGAGTACAAATTCTATGTATGCTTTATTAACATGCGATATACAACAAATTTGTCTTTGCTGTAAGTGGCAAACTTTAAGTAAAATAAAAACAGCTATCCTATGCTGGATAAGCAGTATGAAAGGTGGGGCCAAAAAGTTACATCATTATAATATCAGTTATGTTTGGTCCCTTTACCTGTTGGCTAACTTATTAGCCTGGGTTAGCATTAACTAGATTTTTCTGTTTGATGCTCTGTTGGGTTATATATTCCTCATAGTTGGATTCTATTTTTGCTAGCCTGCCTTTATTTTCCAAGGGTAGCTTTTCGGATGCTCTTAAATGGACTCCTTTCACACTTCAGCCTTGCATTACATAGGTCAGCAAATGATCCAGAGATGCTGGGAAGGAGGGAAATCAACTGATGTAGAGATTTAATTACTTAATTACTTAATAAAGGAACTGAATTATCTGCAAGGCACTCAGATACTTAGGACTAACGAATTGTTGACATAGCAACAGTAATAAAATTTCAAGGCATCCCTAAAGCGGGAAGACCTGTATTCCTTTCCATTTTCCTTGGGTTCATTAGTAGACGATCATCGGGTTTATAAGTTCATCTGACTGGATTTGGTCTATAAGCCGTTCCCATTAATAATAAACAGATGAATAAACAGTAAGTATATTTAACACCAATATATCCATGACACAATCCTGCAAATTATGTTGTATCTGGACTTTTACTATCAGAGTATTTTCTCTGGGTATGCCATATTATGGAAACTTTGTTGATATTCAGTATTGTTTAATGGCACTATAACTAAATTACATCATAACTCAATGCAAACCTTACCTTCAAAAGACTTCATTTTGGTTAATGTATCTCGGTTTATTGATCAGGGTCAGTTGATTGAGTACTTGCTTTATTTTTGGAAAGACCAGAGTATTCATTTAATCCCCCCCAGCTGGGAATCTGGTTTTGGCCAGATCAATGCATCTGTGCCTGAGTCAAGAGCCACGTTCCAGTCCAACAGGAGGGCGAGGTGCAGAGCTCAGTGCAACTGTGCCATCTGAGGTACCCGTGAAGATTACAGTTTTAGTCCCTTGGGCGGTTCTTGTCTGGTTGAGCATTAATTTATTCAGCTTTTGTTTGTCAGTGCTGAAGTATCCATACTCTCAGGACAGACATAGAATGCGGGATGGCATGAATTTTATGGGGGGAGGGTTGCCAGATGGCTACTGTTCATCCCTAAAAGCTGATTATTTTTCAGGTAAGTGCTACTGTGTGGCATCTCTAGCTATGGGTCAGATGGGTGTGGCTTTCAGGAAGAGAATGGAAGAAATTGACAGAATTTGCAAAGAAAATATGACAGATCCTAAAGTTGTTGTTTCTGCTGCCATTTAGTTATACAAAAGACAATTTTGACCCAAACCCCCTCAAGCACAATGTACGTATCAGAACGTTTAAATGCTAACCAAGGACAGTACCCCTGAAAAGTCGTGTGCCTCAGTTGCCTAAGGAAAGTCATTATGCAGCCATTAGGGGGCACTGTGTAAGATGCGCTGGGAATATCGCTGTAGTGTCCAGCATATGTAAGGACATCAGAAATAATAGTTATATTGCAAGTTACGGGTTTCCATGGTACCTGGCAGAGGCTCTAGTGTTGGAACTCCATCTGTAGCATGTGTATATAGGCCCAGTGCTTCCCAGGGCTGTTGTGTGGTATTGATCCAAAAATCACTGACTGTAGCTCTAACAGTCAAAATAAAGATCTCACTTCCTCTCCTGCTTAGGTCTCATTCAAGGATTCATTGTAGGAGTCCTCTTAAACAGGACTTGCTTGTTGTAAGGCATTCAATTTATTTGCGTTTTTTATATTCCTCTTTCTGTTAATGTAAGCTGTCAAGGCAGTTGAACAGCAAGATTTTTCTAAAAAATACCTGATTCAGTCCTTTTTCCATTCTCCTTTTTGTTATCTCATCCAGCACTTTCTGCCTGGTGTACCTTTAGAGATATGACATCGTTTCCAGTGTTTGAGGGAGTTAGTAAATGGGAGATGTCTGTTCTGATGGGAAGAGTCCAGCCAAGTACCATTTGATACTACAGTCTAACAGAAGTAGGGATAACCTTGAAGACATGGGGGAATAGCTAGCAGGAGAGTAGGCGCAGGATGCAAGGCAAGGCATGTGGCGGGGAGGGGGTGGCGATCAAGGCTTGGGGAAATGATTAAGTGCAGGGATTTATTAAGAGAGTTCCATATCAAACGGGCAAGCAGTCTGGGGAGAACAGAGGACTAGCTGCTGGAGTTGTTAGCATGGGACTGGGTCCTCTCTGTGTTATTGCTGTGTGGCAGAGGACTGCCCAGGTGCATTTTGGGATAGCAGTAGAGGAAAGAACAGGAGGAATGTACAGATTACCAAATTTTTAAAGCAAGAATATACAATACACAAGTACATGCATACACTTATCTTTAACAAATTAAAATATTATTAATATGCATTGGGAGTCAGGAACTGGAAATCTAATTGATCTTTGTCATGCTTGCACAACATGTAGATGAAAGGAATGGTTTTATTCACCTGGATAATGACAAAAATACAGCAGTGTGCACTGTAATTCATGCAGAATCTATTTAAATTCTCTCCTGTCATTTATAATAAACAAATACTTCTGTTTGTTCGCCTAAAAACCTGTCACAGTGGAATAACATACGATTTGCTTGAGATTCTAATTACACAGTCTGTAGCTGAGGCGTGTTATATGGGCCTATTCTTAATTGTGTGATCAAATCCTCATCAGTTTATTCTGCATCTTGCTTCAAAAGTAGACTTGTGTTAGCCTTCTTTAACAATCTTCCCTTAAGGAACTTCTTTAGGAAGAAATGCCTGACCTTGTAGAGAATGGCCACAGAGGGGGCAATCTACTGATCCCCAATGCATTCATGTCATGTCACAACAAGAGTATACCTTAAAAGTAAGCAGATTAATTAGGGATGCACTGATACTGATACCGGCATCGGCATCTGTGCTCACATACTCATGCTCGTACTAGTAAAAATGATCAGATACCACTTTAATTGCAAAATTATGTTAAAACTCAAAGCCACGGCATTTCGTCAGACCGAAAGGTCTGTTCTGTGAAAGTGTGAAGAGTAGGAAGGGATAGCGTTCCACTTAACAGAAGCAATTAGATCAAACGACACACCATAGTGCAGAGTACACAGAGTTTGCTAATGCTAGCAAAGACTGCAACGACAAACTTTCGCACAAATTATGGAGAAGCAAGACGAACCGAATATATATATTTAATGTTAAATATAACTAATGCTTCAGGTTCAATCACCAACGTGAGTACACCTGCGTGTATGCTTTCTTTGCTCCCATAAAAACGACCGCTAACGAGTGGACCAGTCACACTTCCCGTGGTCTGTCTCATCGCAACATGTAGTCAGATTTCTGGCGAGGTACATGATGTAGGGCAATTCAGGCTATGGTGTAGGGCAATTCAGGCTATGGTGTAGGGCAATTCAGGCTATGGTGTAGGACAATTCAGGCTATGGTATAGGACAATTCAGGCTATGGTGTAGGGCAATTCAGGCTACGGTGTAGGGCAATTCAGGCTATGGTGTAGGACAATTCAGGCTATGGTGTAGGGCAATTCAGGCTATGGTGTAGGGCAATGTTTATTTTTATATTTTTTCCCCCTTGTTGTGTCCGGTAGTTTAGCAAGCAGGATGTTAGTCTGGGTGCTTTATAGTGCCGACACTTTTGTTCTGTCCAGCTTTGGATTATGCTCCTCTTGATACTTGAGGTATACTCTTTATTGACCATTTTATATTATTGCGCCACAAAGCCGGAGCTGGTGTAGGGCAAATTAATAATTTAAAAATCATACAATGTGATCTCTCACAGCTGAGGTGATCCTAAGATGAAAATTACAGATTTCTCCATTGTAAGTGGGAAAACTTAAGAAATTGGCAGTGTGCCAAATACTTATTTTCCCCACTGTACATATAGTGGGAACGGTTATAGTGAACAACTGCAAATACGGATCAAAAAGCTTGGGACAGAATCGTCCCTGTACAAATACAGTGTGTGTGTGTGTGTATATATATATTGGGTAGCCAGAAGCAGACAGAGTATAGATACATACATATA
>JAODUD010000008.1:25145951-25158573 GCA_026784285.1 Stomatorhinus walkeri | reverse complement strand
CCCCCCCCCCCCCCCCCCCCCCCCAGGGGCACGGTTTGTGCATAGGGCCCAGAATTTGGTGCTACGCCCCTGTACAAGGATATAATGGATCTGAAACAGTCCTATCTAACCATCATAACCATAAGTGGACAAATTACACAACTCCATTATTGAGTCAAAATATAGATACTCCTGGTCAAATATCACTCCAATATGAGTGAAAGTTGTTCAGTCAATTTTTTTACTGGAGTACTTGATTTAAAAAATAGTTAAGTGTTCAAAAGTACATTTTCTTTTTTAATATCAATGTATTTTTGCCACAGTGCATTTTTGGAACCTAATGACTGTGAAATATTCTACTGGATGCATTGAATTGCTCGTAGAGCCTCCATTCATTTTCTGTAACTATTTATCCTATTTAGGGTAATTGGGGTGTAGAGCCTATGGATACAAGGCAGGGAACAACCAGGATGAGACTTCAGCATATCACAAGGCACACTCACACACCATTCACACTCACACACCATTTACACTCACACACCATTCACAGTTTGTAGCTCCAGTTAAGCTTAGCATGTTTTTGGGCTCTGTGAAGGAAACCAGAGGAAACCCCACAATGACATGAGGAGAACATGCCACACACATGGAGCCATGGGGGCGACTAGAACCCAGAGGTGTGAGGCAACAGTGCGACCCACAGTGCCACCCCTTTGTAGGACCTGCAGAATAAAAAGCTTGTAGAATATTGTACAATGCCTGTAGAAATACAGCTGAATAGACAGAAGGATAGCCATTGCAGTTTTCATTTTTCTGGACACAAGGGAAAGCTCAATTTTATAAAAATTGGTGAATGCAATCAAAAGTCTTGTATTTTGTTTGGATGCATATGGTTATGGTTAGGGCTGGGTAGGGATTAAGGTTGTCATAGTTGGTATTAGGATTATGCCCATAGGAATGAATGGAGAGTCCCCACAGAGATATAGGTACCTAAACGTGTGTTTATGGTCAGTCAAAAGATAATTTGTCTGCTGACTTCAAAGTTATGCTTCAGTAATGAGCATTTATAGAAGTGTAGTGGAGTCAAAGTACAATATCTGTCTTTGAAATGAGTAAAGGTCATAAGCGTCCAAAAAAAATTGATACTCATGTAAAGGACAGATACTCACAAAATGTATTTAAGTACTTAAATCAATGTACTTCATTACTGTCCAACCATGGTCATAATGTTATACTGCAACACATTAATCATGTTTTTGTGATGCTGCTGTAGACAAACCTACCGTGCTGCCAGTCGTATGAGTGTATAACACGTACAGTTACATACAGTACATAACACATGATAATGATAATACATAGACCAGTTACATATCTATTATACATGTTTTTTATTGTTGTTTAGGCTATACCTTATAGCTTAGGTATGTAATAGGTGAAAATACACTCTATATGTTCTTACAGTGGCAGAATCATTTGATATCAACTAAATTTGTGGGGATGTCTTCTAAAAGCAACTTGAAGATCCTGCATATGCATCTAAAACACCTCAGAAGATATGCATTGTCTCACTCACCTGTGGGGCCTGCAAACCAGAGCAAAAGTCATTGTCATTTGGTACTATGGTTTGGAGTACTAGCAGTGATTATGTCCATCCCCTGCTGGTATAAATACAGGGGTGGGGTAACCTTTACACCTGGAGGTAGAGTCAGGGTGTTTTGACTGAGAGTTTTTTTTTTTTAAGAGAATGCGTGCCGGTATCACTATGCAGAGCGACACTGGTAATTTACTTATGATTTCAATCCGAGATCAAAATTAAAACCCTGCTGGCAAACAATAACCATCCAGCTGAAGACTTTAGTAAAATCATTAATTGTCTCTTTAATGGACAGCTCATTGACATGACAGTGTGTGCAGTAGGTATGTCTGCCCCTTGTTTACATGGATGTCTAACATGACTGGCATCGGAGTCAGAGTGTCCCCGCCTTTGTACCCGGTGCTTAAGAGTCACTGTGACCCTGTACTCAGTCAACACTTATTGGAGATAGACTGGATTATTTCTGTCAGTAATCACATGGTCTTGGACCTCTTAGCTATGCTGTTTTAATTATTGTTGACCATCACCACTAATGACCTCAGATTTGTTCTCTTGTACTTTCTACATACCATTTAGTGTTATGGATTGCGACCTTCAGGTTTCCCTGCTTTGCACTTCCCACAGCAGAGATGCATCATGCCCTATTGTTTGTCAGGCTTTGTGGGGTGGGGGACTTCATTGCATTTTTGTGGGCATTTCTGCATTGCCTCTAGTTACCATAGTTACCGCAGTCACCACTCCAAGTGTGCATGTGTGGTACAGAATGGCGGGTGAGAGCATGTCACAGTCACCAGGGAATTACCAAGCGATTCCTTTGTCAGATCCTGTAGTAAACCTCCACTCATGTAAGATTTATTACTGGTGAGAAACTGGGTTGGCAATAAAACTCTGAGATGTGGTCTTCTCAGTATGGTTTCCAGTTTCTGCTGTGATTGCAATTTCTGCTTGTTTATACAGTTTGTTTGCAGTCTAACCCTTGATTGATTTCTACTGTTCTTCAAAAGTGGGCCACACTGAAGAGGAAAATGGTTATCCTGAGGAAGGCATGCACTGCATATCCCCGTGCAATATAGCCTAACGGATAGAGCAGCTACTCTTGTCTCATGGGAGGTGCTGCTCAGACAGGTCACTTGAACATAGTTTTATTTAAATGGGGTACGGAGGGGGTTGTACTCTGCTTACAGCTATGTTAGCATGCAAAGTGAACTGTGTATAGTGAACCACTATGAGAAAATCTGTCACTGGTAAATACACACTTTGGTCCTAAATAAGCTGCTAACAGCTTTTGTCCACAAAAGTCTTGTTTCCAGTTCCTATCGTTTGGCTTTTTTGGTTGATGCTGAATCTTTATTTCTATGAATTTTCTCCATTATATTTTTTATTTTTGTTGTATTGATGCTCATACCCTTCCTTGCTCTGTTGACCTGAAATAGGAAGAAAATAATTGAAATATTTCTTGCTCAGGTGAGTGGCTGTTTTTCGGTTCAGTTTGTCGTCCCCACCATTACCAATAATAAATATAATTAAAATGGGATATTTGTGCCATTCATAGTTAAAGTGACTTTAGCTGTTAATGATTTTTTAAGCTCCTAGCGTTCTGGTAGCTTTACAAATGACCCAGTGACAGTGTTAATTGCTTTCAAGTTATACATGGCTTTTGAGGTACATTTTTATGTGTATGAATACAAGTATTAAAACTGTCATGTGGTCTTTGGGGATCAGTGTGCAGGGCAATCCCTGCTGACTGGGCTTGCAGGGGTGTCCCTGTGCAGCGTGCATGTTGGGACATGTCCCGCTGCGGCCCCCCAGGCGAGAATGGAGCAGATGGCTGTCTGAGGCTGTGAGGTGGCTATCTCCCTGCCCCCGTCTGGCCCTGCTCCCTTTACATAACCGCAGGATCATCATCCCTCTGGGTCTCTTCATTGTGTCTCTCGATTGCGTGCAGTTCAACACCCAACACCCCCAAAGAGTTGACTCCCCCCTCCACACCATGCCAATTCAGTCGATCACTAACAATTGAAGCATTCATTTCCCTCTGGAAGCAACATACAGAACAAGCACCAAGAATCAACTCCAGAACAGAGAGCAAGAATAAAGTCATTATTTTATATAGTCAATGTTTTTTAACCAACGCATCTTTTTAAAAAATTATTTTAACAAAATTACCTTTATGATTTCCCAAATGCTTCCATTCATTATAACAATTGTTCTCATTTAATATCACTACGTTATTATGGGAATAGTTCCAATTATCACAAAAAGGTGGTTCTTCACTGTGCAAAGTTTTGATGGCTCACCATGGTGGCACTAGCGGAGCACCTGAAGAGGAAACATGTAAGTGCTGTTCTGGACGATGGACCGCCAGAGTAGGCAAAACCACTATTCATGTCTACTCATGTTTACCATTAGTACGGAAAACTTCTTAATATCTTTTGTCCTTGCAGTTGTTAAATATACTCATAATTAAAGCTATGAAACACTGCCTGCTACCTTATTAGAATCTCCACTGAATAAGTGTTTGGGAAATTATTTAGGCTATAATGTGGTCTCTGATTGACGGTGTAAGTGTGTATTTGTGCATATTGGGTTTTTAGTGATCATCGTGTTACGTTCCGTGGTGTCGGACGGGTAAGTAGATGCGGAAACCAGGAATACAGGTAGGAAGCCGGGTTTATTGAGGCAAGACGAGAGACAGCACACCACTTCCAGACCATAATCTGGTCTCTGATTGACGGTGTAAGTGTGTATTTGTGCATATTGGGTTTTTAGTGATCATCGTGTTACGTTCCGTGGTGTCGGACGGGTAAGTAGATGCGGAAACCAGGAATACAGGTAGGAAGCCGGGTTTATTGAGGCAAGACGAGAGACAGCACACCACTTCCATGAAACACTACAATGACAGATCTGGGGGAGACTGACACAGACGCGGACTGAATACCAAAGACGGGCAGGAACTAATCGACAACAGGTGATCACATTCAGGAATAGACACGAGGTAATGAGGGGGGCGTGGCACACACGAGGCTCGGACGGGCAGGTCGTAACAGCGCAATTGTCATGAAATAAAACTGAAATGAAAATGGAAACAAATGAAAAAGACATCGTTAACTGAATTAAAAATGAAAACTATATTACTAAATTAATGTGTTGGATTAATGAACAAAAAGTAGCACAGCCCAATTTCTTTTTAAGTAGTTTAACCACAATTTCCCTTTTTAAAGATGTTGTGTTTGCTAACCTGTCCCTTTCTTCACCGCCACTTCAGTACTCGCTGCTTCCATTATTTACCAGAACAGTAGCATGTGGCACGCTCTGCTAACTGAATTTAATAAGCATAGAGCTATACTGAATTTATACAGATTACTAACTTTGGGTCATCACAATACGCATCTCATTAATATTTTAGACGTACTACTAATCTGCTTATCAAATTGTGGGCAAAAATAATGTATGTATTATCTAAAGGGTCCGTTATCTAAAGCTCTGCAATGACATGCAGCTTGTTTCTGCCAAAATAAAATTAAATTAAATGGTAAATTTGATTTTCTGGAGGAAAATGAATCTTTTAGATTAATTGACCAATCGGTAAAATAGTCTATAGATTAATCCATAGAAAAAAAGCCCTATAAATTTTGCACACTTCAGTGGTGTAAAAGATGTTCACGGAAGCATGTCCATGGGGTATACGAAGACTATCCTTTGGCCTTCATCTATGCACGGTGACATCATGCATGTTCCCCAGAAATTCTCATATTTGCCAGCGATCGGAGACATGTAGACCGAGAGAGACTCTTTTTAAAGTAATTTTATAACCATAAAAAGACACCACTTATGGTGGGGTTCTGCGTATTCTGGCGGTCCATCATCCAGAGTAGCACCTGTGTGTTCTTCCTCTGGTGCTTGCGCATCGAACCTATGTACAGTGTACAAACCACCTTTTTGCTTAGTAATAATTTGAACTACTACCGTAATTACGTAGTAATAATATTAAAGAATAGTATTTGTTATAATTAATTGAAGCATTTTAGAAAACATAAAGGTCTCATTAAAATGAGAATAACAATTAATGTGTCTAGTTAAAATATTGATGTCGACGGATTTTCAGCATCAACGTCATCGACTACATCGACTAATCGCAGCAGCCCTAAAAATTTATAACTAAATAATATGTAAGCCAAAATAAATTATGCCCAAATTGCTTTGGCACCATAGTTTAATTACTTATACTTTTGTGTGTGTGTGTGTGTGTGTGCATGTGTGCAAATATATATTTATATAATACAATGATAGCATGTGCTTTGTTTTTTTACTAAAGAACAAAGAAAGGAAAGTGTAGGGGTCACTGTGTTTGAGCATATTTTTACACGGTTAGAACACCTTTTTCTGGAATGGGAGATGAATCTATCCCACTTCACCGCAGAACAAGCTGTGAAACACAATGCCGCAACAATTGTTGCTGAGCCGATACTTGGCGTCTCCTCTCTCCTTTGCTGCTTACTCGACTCACATGTACTTGTAAATCACTGTGAAGTTTATTTAGAGGATCTGTAGATGTTTTTTCGCCACTTGTTTTGCACGTCTAAGCTGACCCCAGTTTTATACCATAGGAACCCATTTTTAGAGCTCTTCTGCAGACCCGACATTGCTCTGAATGGGCTCCATTTAAGCGGGTCGGGTTTTTTTTTTGTTCTATTCCAGTTTCCCGAGGATTGCTGTGATTCTTTTTTTTTTTTTCCTTTTCCCTTCCTCTCCACTCTCCAGTGGTCCATTGGATCTCCTGCAGACAGAGAGGTGGGGGGATGGGGTTTGTGTGTGGTGAATTTTCCTGACACAGGCAGCTTTCCCTACAGATTAAATATTTGGGTCAGGCTCTGCTTGCTCTTTGCTTCGGATTTTCCCATCCTGGTCCCATATTGTTAAGTTCCCATAGTGGTTACCCCGGACGCGCCTTTGTTTCCTTCATCATCTGCCTCACACCTGTGAGATACTAATGACGTTATTAACATTAATGTCATGGGCTCCGTGTCATTGGGCTCGGTGTTAATGCAAATACAGCCCCATTGTACCCATGTGGCATAAATCAATACTTTAAGAAATCACAGTACCTCAGCTCTGTTTCATAAAGATGGGGAAAATGGGATTGCGGTATTGGGATAAAGTGCGCTACTCTTAGTTCAGGCCCTGGTTGTGAAGGGTGTGTGGGAGTGTGTGTGTGCGTTGGATGGTACCTCTGGACTGGTCGTTCTACTAATGTTGTGATCATATTGGCCCAGAGCAGGGGCTGAAGCTCAAAGCATTTCCTGTGGTTTACATCACCATTTTGTTTCTTGGTATCTAACAGTACAGAACGTCTTTAAACCAGCTCCGTTCCTGCACATGCTGGTCTGCAAGCCAGCTAATTAGTTAATTAGTTTAGATATTAACTTAATTGGTCTTGTGACTGAAACAATATAACGGAATATGTTAGCCGAAGACCAACTTTTATTTGATGACGGGAAAAAAATTCATAAACTGAATATATTTACTTATTATATTCAGATTAATGTATGCTATACTAATTTCTTCAATTGTTATAAATAAGTAATCATTGATTAATTGAAAATGAATTAATAATAAATTCTATTATTTTTAAGGAGAAAAGTAAAATTTATAATTAATCTTAAAAATCATGTTTAAACCAGTTTGGAAAATGAAAGTGAGACAAACGTGTTCATATTTATGGATTGATTATAATTAATCATGGTTAATTATGTGCCCAGGATCCACAGTGGGTTCATAGCGACTGTGGTTTTGGAAAGTCATCTTAATCAGTGTGCTGCGTACTGCTCAGCAGAAGCTCTCAGGCTTGGTGCTGCTGCAGTAGTGGAGGATCACGTGGCTCCTCTCATTACAAAGGCAAGTTAGGGGTGGTATGTGAGCATCTGTGAATCAGTGTCACGTGACTTCATTGGAGCATTTGGTAGGGATTGCTGTCTCCCAGGCCATGCTGGATACTCTGGGCTTGGAGATGAGCCGAGATGGTGGCTTTACTGAGGTATGGTTATGAAAGCAGGAGGATCAATGGGATGATGCCATTCTGCTATTGGGCACGGTGAAGCCCTTGGGTAGCCTTCAGATAAGCCTCAGGTCAAGTTAGGTGTCCTTGCTTGCGTTGGGTAGTTAAGGCAAGAGCTGTATGTTCTCATGGTGTTCCTCACCTCTGCTCCCCTGCCCCCCTCCCATATCTCATATTTGGGTACCATCAGGTGGAGAACACGCACACACCAGGCCCTATGGGTCTGTTTGCACTTTAGTTCACGCTGCTGCCAGCGGATGTTGGGTAGGGCCAACCCAATGGGGCGGACGGCAGGGTTTCAAGATTAAGTTAGTGTGTAAGTAAAAAACAAGGAGCAATATTAGCAGACACTTCTGTTCCTCATTTCCAACCGACGCCCACTCCACACCCACATGAATCACATCTTCACATTCTGCAAGGTCACAGTTCACCAGTCTCACTCCATGTACCACCCTGCCCCCCACCCCCACCATCCTTTCACTCTATTGTCCTCTTTAATTTGTGCTGTCTGGCAGCAGGGTCTTCTCCCCTGTTGATGGATTAATCCAGATTAAGTCTGGCAGAATTTGTGGCATTATCAGACGTAGCTGTTCTGGGTCACCAGCACTGCGAAGCACTTTCTGTATAACCCTAACATCATAGTGCAGTACAATACAGTACAGTACATCATACTGTACATAGACGCAGTGGCTTCTTTGCTTACATTACTGAATTCCATGTAAAGTCCTTGTAGAATAAACAGAAAAATGCAGTACAGTCACAATTTGAATCAATTTTCTGATGACGAGAGTGTGTTGGGATGTTCATTGTATGTAGTCTAATTTCCTCCACCTTCTTGTTGACTAAAGTAGTTCACCATCTTCTCTTTGGTCATTGCATCCAGTGATAGGTGCGCTTCAGTTTTTCGCTCCTTGCTGAATCTTGGAAATAATGCTGCACACCATAGCAATGAAAGATCACCTCCCCTCAGATGTACTGTACGGTACATGATAACATCCAAAAATATGAAGGTCATGACTTCCAGGACTTTAATTTGGGATATTAATAACTTTAGTTATTGACATTTAGCTTTATCACTGTGCCAGTGGGGGAAAAAAAACAAAGAAAACACAAATCATTTCTATACCTTTGAAGGCTCCTATTTTGTTGCTAAGGATATTTAATGAGGAGAATGCTTTATCAAACCTTGTGGCCGTGACTGTAACACCCAAAACGTGTTCTCCGTTTTTATGTTTGGATAGCAGATGGTTTATATAAATGAAGTGGATGTACCATAATTATACAACAATAAAATGACTGTTTCTCCATTGGCAGCCTCAAAGCAGACAGACAATGGCATTTTAACCACTTGCTGCCAAGAAAAAGGGTAGAATACATGTGAGGAACTTGAGAAAGAAAGGGTGCCGTTTCATGTGGAGACCTTCCCTGCTATCTCTTATAAACTGGGCCGGAGCTCATTTGTGAATAGCTGGATAAAGATGGTACATTATTCCTCTCACAGACACTGCACAGATTGGTATTATTACATGCAAGCCTCTTGGTAGAAATACTACACAGAGAGTGTGATGGGGGTGGGGGCATTTTAATGATGGGGAAAAAAACACAATTAACCTTCTTGGAAAGTAAAGAGTGAAAGAAGATCTGCCTATTTAGCGCTGAAACAAAGCTATAAAGAGTGGTAAATTATTACAGCTTGGGGGCTGAGGGGGGGGGTTTGCGCACTCATTTCCCAAGCTACCTCTTCGTTTCAGTGGCTACATTGATCTCTCAGCCTTGATTTTATTATTTACTTTTCCGCCACTGTTTCTCAGTGGCCCTGCGCATACTGGGCTGCTGCTGGCGCTGCACGCGGCAGGTGGGAGCTGGTAGCCACGATGTCGTGCTGGAGTTTCTCTGCGTGCAAAGTGTTTATGATGGTCCAGAGAGCCCATATCCCCCTTGTTCCCCGGTTTAGACACAGTTTGACGATGCATCTTGGTTCTCTGTTTTCTGTACAGCAGAGAAAACAATCATGGGGTTCCCTGGAACAACAGTGGGAGTGGGAATGAAAGGGGGGGGGGGTGCTTTTTATCTGTACATCCATCTAAGTGCATCTGAATGGACTTCCAGCTGGTTAAATACGATCACCCCCAAAGCCCCTAGCTTGAACTTTTTAAAAATGCCTACGGGCCTGACTACTCTGAAGGAAGATGTGGGTGAGTTTTTTTTTTCAATAATGCTAAGCAGCTGGAGGGAAACGCAGGGAAACACTGAACCCTTACCTTCTGGGTGTCATGTCGGTGGATAAATATTGATTCCCGCAAAGCGTCAGTTCAGCTCACCCCAGTTAGGGAGTGCGGTGGCTTACAAGAGCTCCGTTCTTGTCGGTCCAAGGCCAATGGAGGAAGTGAGAGCCCGGGGCTAAACAAAATCAGTGCTTATGTGACTTTATTCTCCATGCTGTGCTGGGGGTGCTGGATGAACCCTTCTGAAATACGTTATTCCTGGACGCCCACGATATTCCTGGAAACAGGTCTGGCAGTGTTTCAGACAGCTTTTGGTTGTCTGGACGCAGTTGGGGTTCCTGTCCTCGCCAACAGCGTGTTGTGACCCTGTTCTCCAGTGCGGTGTTGGTGCAGTGCTGCATCAGTGGGGTCCGGTGTGTAGGCACGACTGTGAGATGGTGCTGCGCTGTGGGTTTCATGTCAGTGGGGAGTGGCGTTTTGGTTGATTGAGGCTTCATGTGAAAGTAATGCAAACAAAAGACTAAACAGGACTATTATTAGTGTAATTAAGTAATTAAGCCCAGATCTAAATTTACATCAGAAATCCATTGCCCATAATTAACTTACCCTGCATACAGTCATTACCATTAACATGCACCTTATTGTTGCAGCATTGTACGATTTACTGTGAGTCCCACCAGTGACAAGAACCCCTTGACAGGGGATTGGAACAAGGGGCAAGGTAAGGGAATGATTCCCTGATTGATTAAGGGGGGGGGGGGACTTTACAGGGGCCTGTGATACATACATTTATCTGGGGGGGCAAGGTGACATTTTGTAAGGAGACCAATCATTCCCAGCCATGCCCCTTTTGGACTGGGATGGGTATGCTGGCTAAAGCATTTTCTGTTGAAAACAAGAATGAGTGTTACCGCAAAAGAAGGTACTTTTAGGGCATGTGTAAGCAGAACAGAAATGAAACACTGGTGACTGATGTTGAGGGTCAAGGACCTCAAAGTGCACAACTACAGATGTCAGACTAATCAAGCAGGTTTACTGAGGCCGCACCAATTCATTCTGTATTGATACAGAACAGATGGGACAGGAGAAACACAATAGTACCACGAATTCTGGTCCCCATCGCCTCCCCTCACCACAGACACTTGTAGACCTTCCTTTAATATCTCATTCATAGCTGAAATGAACTAGCATCTATTTTTTATGCCCTCACCAGAAAAGAAAATATTACACACCTTCTATTTTTGGCTTAGGGACAAAATATGCAAACCTAGTCACTGGACAGAACTTTGTTTCTTTTTGCTATTGTGGCCTCCAGCTGGTGGTGGGGGCATCAGCAGCCGCATTGAAATGGAAGCGCTTTAGAATCCCCAGCTGTACAAGATTTCTGTGAGTGTCCACCTCCGGAGCTGCAAGTGTTGGATCTCACTTATATTTAGAGCTGGAGAGGTCGCATCTGTGCTGTGCTTGGCACTGGCCGAGCTTCTGGAAGTAATCCAAGGTGCGCTTGCAATTTATTTATCTTTAGCATGGGTGATATTTATATTTTAATTTTTTGGTATCTCCTGTTGTCTCAGTAGTTTAAGATTTGTGGGATGCCTGTGAAGACAGTTAATTAAAGGTAAATGCTAATTTCCTTGTAATTACCCAGAACAGATAAATGTTTGGAAATACCGCTAAGGTGTAGCAGTAGAGGTGAGTTTTCCAACCGGCTGCCTTGCCTCTCAACCTCTGTGTGGTGGAGAGTCACATGACCATCTTCGAAACTCAAATCTGCCTCTAGCATTGGTGGTATAGTACTAAACATATCAGCCTTCCAAGCAGTTGACCCAGGTTTGATTCCTGGTCAAAGCTGCCAAACCTATGAGGTGTGGCTTATTAGAATAGGACTATGGCATTTAGTTAGTCTCAAACCTCGCACCCATAAAAATGCTGGTGACAAATGTAACCGTGGTTCTATGAAGGAGTGGGAGACTGCCAGAGGGCTGTCGAAAGACTAGTGGAATTTCCCATATACTCACACATTTGAGAAGAATGTATGTAAACTTCCATCATCATGTGACTAGGACAGCCGGCAGGTATATTACCCAGTCACCAGTGCCAAATTACATTACCCTGTGTGATAACGGTCTCAATAGTCATTCTCGCCCTTCAGAGTGACCAGAGACTGGCGATCTTCCACTCCTTCATACAACCATGGTTACATGTGTGACCAGCATTCTATTTCAGTCCTTCCATACTACCAGAGGGCAGTCGAAAGACTCGTGGAAGACATATACTGATGTATGTCATGAGAAAGGATACCCAAACATAGACAGGACAGCAGGAAACATGCCCACGGGCACCGATGGAAGCAACGCCACATTTAGGCTATAAAACCTGGTGAAAGTGCTGGACGAATACCATGTCGCTGCAGAGCAGATCTCAGACAGAGGGGACCGTGAAGCACTGCCCAAGAAAATTCCATGGCCCGAGTCAAGTGGGGGCTGCATGCCCACACAGCTGGTATATCACAGAGGTAGTGTATGTGATCCAATGAGAAAGGCACTGCTTAGGGAGAGGATACCCTGTGTTCTGCCCATGGAAACAGACAAACAACTGGTCCGAGGTATGCTAACATAGTGCTGTAATGACCGCACAGGACACAAGGCCCATGTGGGGCCAGCTCCAGCAGCAAAGGCCGCTAAGAAAAGGGGACTACAGTGGTACCTCGAGATACGAGTGCCTTAACATACGAGTTATTTGAGATACGAGCTGTCGAGCGAGCGAAGTTTT
>JAODUD010000008.1:25126203-25145851 GCA_026784285.1 Stomatorhinus walkeri | reverse complement strand
TTGAGATACGAGCAAATTGACATACGTGCAAGGTTACGGAACGAATTAAACTCGTATCTCGAGGTACCACTGTATTAATAAACTAGGGGGTCAGGACCTGAAGCAGAAAGGTAGGGTTAGGCCACAGAGTGACAGAACTGTCCTCAGGGCCCCAGTGAAAGTACTGAGGACCAACAAACAGGGCTTGGAGTTCACCAACCTAGACATTAAGGCCAATAAAAAGCCAGTTTTACAAGAAAGCCACTTCATCTCAGAGGACTCCATCACTTTGAATGGAGCCTTACATAGTCCCTCCAATACGACGGGCAGATCCCATTGAGGAACACTCAGATAGGCCGGTGGACCAAGCAAAAGGTACCTCTGAGAAAGGCCGTAACTAGCCTGTGAGAACTGAAGGGTGCTCCACCCTGCAGTTCATGACAGGCTGAAATAGGTGCCACATAAACCTGAAGCGTGGCTGGAAACTGGCCAGAATCCCATAAGCTCTGAAGAAACTCATATACCAAAGGAATAGGGCAAGACTTTGGATCCAAAGACTGATCCAAGCATCACATAAAAAACAGTTTCCGCCTGTTGTTATATTCAAAACAGTGTTCTGAACCCTCTGTGAACAGCCCAGGAGCTGCCGGCCTGACCCAGTGGCCATACCCAGAGGTTCAGGCTCTTTGGGCAGGGATACCAGAGCAGCCCTTGCACCTGAAACAGCAAATCCCGCTGACACAAAAGAGGGCAAGCTGTCACCAAGGACAGCAACAGAGGGAACCATGGTCTGGACAGCCAGTGAGGAACAACCAGCAAGACATGGATGCAATCTGCTGGATGCAATTGAGGGTCATCCAAATAAGGGAGACAGTAGTGCCACTCATGTGCCAGGGCATTGTGACCCAGGGAAACCAGCTTGTCCAGTTCTGCAAACCAAAGCGGGCACAGAGATGTCTGCCTGGTGGCAAACAGATCCACCTCCACCCTACCGTACATCTGCCACATAGTCTGGGTCACCTCCCTGTTGAGGCACCAGTCCCCTGCATGAACAGCTCCCTGAGAGAGTGCGTCCGTTGCAGTTTTCGCAATTCCCGGAACATGGGAAGCCCTGAAGGACAGCAGACGCCCTTTTGTGTGGGTGCCAATGTCTCAGCACGTCCCCACTGCAGGAGACCTTGGTGACGCCATGACAGCAGTGCCCTATTGTAGCTGTAAGAAAACTGGATAGTAGTGTGCCTGTGTTGAACTGGAGACAATGGCATGGAACTCAGCCAGCATGGAAAGGGATGCAGGGAGGAGTCTGAGCCGTACAAGTGGTGTTGCAGCAGCCAGAAACCCCGCCAGGCGGAGTAAGGTCAGGTAAGGTAAATGAAGACCCTAGCAGAATTCTGCCAGGGTTGTCCTGAACACAAACGGTCTGGCTGGAGTAAGAGAAGCCAGCTTCTGCCTGGAGTCCAGGCTCATGCCAATAAACTCCACTGTCTAGGAGGGAATAAAGAAACTCTTCTCCCAGTTGATGGTAAACCCTAGGGCTGTCACATGATGCAGCAACTGCTGGGTCTCCAAGGCCACCTGCTATGCAGAAGGGACAACCTGGGGTCATTCATTGAGTTATGGCAAGACCAACATGCCCCAGCGCTGTAGGGGTTCTCGGGATATTTTCACACAATCTGTTAACATATGCAGGGCTAGATAGAGACTAAATGGGAGAAAATATGCGTCTTTGAGGTCAATCGAGATGGAATATGTACTCGAAATGATAGCCGGCATGACATCCCTGGTGCAGAGCATCTGGAATGGCAGGTGCTTGAGATACTGGTTCAGTCCCATCAGATAGAGAATTGGCCTGAAGCCGGCATCCTTCTTCCTGACAAGGAAGTAGGTGGAACAACAACCAGTTGGCTGAGCCCTTTTGTAAGAACTGCAGAAATTCCAGCTGAAGAAGTCCCGTATCTCATCTGGGTTGCTGATCACTGTGGGATGCACTGCATCATGTAGAGGAGGTCAATGGCGGTACTGGAGGCGATTTCCATCTGAAAGCATGTATTAAAGCCAACGATTCAAGATGATCTTCTTCCAGTAGTTGAGCTGGGAAGTGGTAAACCGGTAAACCAATCCTCTGTTGACCCCAAGTAGTCAATTGCTTTGTTTGATGTAGTGGGTGCCACATGTAAAGGGGTGGAGTACTTGGTGGAAAGATTGCTGCAGTGACTCCAGCTGGTCAGGAGCTGAGGCTGAACAGGATGGGGGGTTGGGCCAGGATGGGAAGCAGTATCAAGCTGGGTTGTGTAGTCCTGGCACCTGGAATGAGAAGTCCCAGCAGGGTGTCTAAATGTTGGCTGAGGGCCAATGTCACTGCAGCCTCTTGTGCTGCTGGGTCAAAAATCTGGCCCGGAATCAAGGGCAAGGCCCTCAAAGTGTTCTGGCAGGGCTCAGGTTGTGGGAACTGGGCCAGCCACACCTGCCTCCTGGCACCCTGTAACTGGAGGTAGATGTACTGTACATTAATTCACCCATCGCCGAATCCACGCCGGGTGTGAATCAGGTGTGCTAGGATATTGTCTATTCTGCCCAAAAATGCTGCAGGACTATGGGTTCTGCCCAGGAGGTCATCAGTTCAGCAACACTCTACATTCAAGTATGACTGTGTCGGGGTCTGCCCTCACTGTCAGCATGTGAGTAGCATAGTCTATCCCAGAAGACATCGCTGAGCAATATACCTCCGTAGGTACCCCAGTGAAATCTGGACAATGGATTATGCCAAGGTCATCAGATGATGCTGGGCACTGCAGAAGATTACATGACCCCTATGCAGTCTGTGGGACATCCATCTGAAGGCAAGCTAAAGCTAAGCAAGCTCTGAATGGGAGCTGCTGCAGGAACTGATGCCGATGCAGAGCTCAGAGCATCAAAACCAGTCTCACTGAGTGAACATGGCGAGGGGGCACCTACAGCTATGGATCCCTGCTCACTGTGAAACCCATGTCCATGTGGCTGGTGAAGAGAGACTCAGAAGCAGCGACCAACATAGGGTCCATGTCGGACTGGTCAAGAGGACGCATCCCAGAATGAGACATGGAGGAGGCATGATGCAGGCATGATACTCCAACGCAGCCTGGAAGCCCACAACTGGGACATACTGCATAGCAGACAGCAGAGCCTGCAATTGCTCAATGCTGGACGTGAGCTTGGAAATCTTGTGGGCTAGGCCCCCAGAGGAAGGTTTTTTCTTAGCTGTCACTTTAGGAGGGTCAGCTGCCTTCTGTTTCTTGTCACCCACATTCACCCTTGAGGGGGGAGGGGGGGGCGTCAGAATCCGGGTCTAACTCGGTCAAGCGTAGGTGGCGCAGCTCCAACAGCATAATACTGCAGGCCAGACATGGGTCAGTCAGTGCTTCCGGCAAATGAGTGAAGCTCAGGCAGGTAGGGCAACAGTCATGGCCATCTAGAGCATCCATGGCACCATGGTAGAGGACACATCATGCAGAATCCATGGGGCAGAGAGAGAGCGGAGCCGATCAAACATGGATTCTCAAGAAATAGCAGTAGTGGGAGCAGAGCTGATCACACACTGGCACTCAGCAGTATAATAGTAGAGGGAGTGGAGCCACTTAAGAGTATAACAGTTAAGGGAGTAGAGCCATCACACACATATCCTCAACAGCTGCTAGAGCCATCACACACAAACGTGGAGCCGCAGTACACTATGCCTGCAGTAAGGGCAGAGCTGCAACATGCGGGGCGCCCAGCTAGTGCTAGAGCAGAGACGATCATGCATGGGTATTCAGCAACATCAGAGGAATGGCACCAGCATGGCACGCAGCATGTAAAAGTACAGCTAGAGCGAAGCCAAACACAGACCCTCAAAAATAAGAACAGGAGCGGAGCCACTACACGTGGGTGCCCAGCATGAATGCAGATAGAGGCTTGCAGAATTTATAATTTAGAAATAGAATTTGGTGATCAGTGGTCATTGTTGAAACACCACAGCGCACAGTGCAGAACATCAAAATGTGTCCTCTGCATTTAACCCATATGTGATATCATGACATAGCAGGGGGTAGCTAATTCAGCACCCGGGGAGCAGTGCTTGGGGGTGGTACCTTGCTCAGGGTACTCAGTGGTACTTTGTTAGTCAGGGATTCAGACCAGCAATCTTTCAATTACAGGTGTGCGTCCCAAACCATTAAGACACCACTGCCCAGGGAGAGCTACTTACCTGATGTCTATGGCACAAATATGGTACCTCATCCCAAGATAATTTGGAGGGAAGAAAACATCCCGGGAGGACAGGAAACCTGCTGCTCCAAATAACTGCACACTCTCAAGACTAACTTCCACCAAGGGGAGAATGAGACCATTATGACATGCATTGCTGGGTAATATACCTGGTGGCTGTCATGGACATGTGATTTCGGAAGTTTACACATGTTTTCGACCAATGTGCAAGTGCATGGGAAGTCACACTAGTCTTCTGACTGCCCTCTGGTGGTTTGGAAGGACTAAAATAGGACTATGCTCGCGTATGCGCTCATGAGAAGAAAATCCATACTCAGTACGCACTCACATGGAGAGGCTGCACAACACTTGTTCGCTAGCTTGCCATTAAATTGGCCTCAAAACCATGCTCGCGTGTGCGCTCTCCAGCAGAAAACCCATCCTTTCTACCAGCTCACACTAACACACAACACTAGCCTGCTCACTTGTTACAGGTTGTGTTCTGAGACTTTGCAGACGGAAACAGTGGCTGATTTTTCCACTTCATCCATTGGTCACTTTGAATGTTATGATTGACTTTTTGCTTTAGAAGAAGCTGAAGAAAATTATCACTGACCAGTTGATGAGAGGACTAGTTTCACGTTCTGTCATGATGTCGAAGCAAGCAAGTGTTATACTAAGTTAACATCCTTCAGCAGGGGTGCCGTAAGGGAGGGGGGTAGTTAGAACCCTGGAGTGACAGGGGGCCTAAAAATTTTGAAAAATAACTGGCTTGGTCTGGACTTGGGAGCCTGATATAGTAGGCTTTCATGGGGCACAAAATCTTTAGCAATGCCCCTGTTTCAATGCCCCTTTAGCAATGCATCCTATTTTAATATTGCTTGTTCAAGATGGTAATCGGAATCAGATGTGCGTGCACTTAATTAAAGCACCCACTGAAATTCAGCACAGGATTGCTGGAATTTTCCGCTTCATCTTAACATCTTAACATATGTATAAAATTCATTGCACACTCCACTGTACAGTGGATTGCATTGTGAACAACAAGGAACATTTCTTCCTACAAGATCACTCAACCAGTTTAAATCCTGGGAGCAGCACTCCCCTGATACTAGTTATATCTCGGGCTAGTGTTACAACTGATGAGAAGTTGGGGTTAATGTCACACTTTCAGTGCATATTGACAAGGTAATGTTGTTAAAGTGAGCAGCCTTAATATGTATATTTTTTTTGTTTGGAATGTAGAGCATATGTGTAGAAGATACAAATACAGTGGTAGCTCGCTTCTCGAACTCACTAGAACTTGAATTTCTTGAAAGTCGAACAAACCGATTTGACCTAGAACTCCATCTGAATATCAGAAGTCGAACCATGAACGCTGACCTAATATAAATTGTACGCGCCAGGAAATAGTCATACTACTATGTATGGTGGGGGATAAATCAATTTTACCGATTAATTTGAATTTACGATGTGTTTTTTTTTTTGAAAATCGATTTTATTACTTATTTTACACCCAAGCTCAAAAAGCGGAACTAATGCGAAACACCGTTCTTCACAGGTAAATAAGCGCGTCACCCAAACACTCTAGTGGATTCGGAAACAACACGGCAATGATTCGATTTTGCGCCATTGGACACAGACCAAACAGGTCCTCGTTGCAAAGTCTGTTTAAAAACTGTTGCAACCAAACGAAGCAGCAGGACAAATTTATTCCAGCAGCTAAAGCAGAGGCACGCAGCGGAGTGGGAGAAGTGCAGCTCCCAGGGAAATGAAAATACCTGCAGCACCAGCACAACATCCAAAGTTAAGCAAGCAACTGTGCCCCTGACACATTTTCGAACCGTGTGCCATATGATAAGAATGGGGCATGGTGGAAGGCGATAAACGCTGTCGTGATATTATTGCAAAAGACATGGTGCCCATTCATACACTGCATGGAAAAGCCGGGATTCATTAACACGCTAAAAGTTTTTACAATAAAAAAGGCCGATAGGATGTTGGGTCGCATATCTAGGTGTGTGGAGTTTAAGTCCAGGGAGGTGATGCTACGATTATTTAATTCCTTGGTAAGACTCCACCTAGAATATTGTGTGCAGGTTTGGTCACCATACCTTAAGAAGGACATTGCTGCCTTGGAAAGGGTGCAACGTAGGGCTACAAGAATGATTCCTGGTCTTAGAGGAATGTCTTATGAGGAGAGGTTTGCTGAGCTGAATCTGTTTAGCTTTGAACAAAGCAGATCAAGGGGGGACATGTTCCAGGTATATAAGATTCTAATGGGTCTGGATGCTGTTCAGCCAAATGGCTATTTCAGTATTAGTTTAAATACTAGAACTCGTGGCCATAATTGGAAATTAGCGAACATTTTAAAATGAATTTCTTATGTTCCTATGTTCTTATTTTGCCAAAAGTATTGGGGCACCCCTCCAAATCATTGAATTCAGGTGTTCCAATCTCTTCCGTAGCCACAGGTGTATAAAATCAAGCACATAGGCATGCAAACTGCTTCTACAAATATTTGTGAAAGAATGGGTCACTCAGTGAATTCAAGTGTAGTATCGTGATACAATGCCACCTGTGCAATAAGTCCATTTTTTTTTATTTTCTTGCTACTTGTTCAACTGTTAGTGGTATTATAACAAAGTGGAAGCAATTGGGAACAATACCAACTCAGTCACAAAGTGTTAGGTCACGTAGAATCACAGGTTGGGGACAGCGCATGCTGAGGCGCACAGTGTGCAGAAATTGCCAACGGTCTGCAGAGTCAATAGCTACAGACCTGCAAACTTAGTGTGGTCTTCAGATTAGCTCAAGAACAGCGCGTTGAGAACTTCATGGAATGGGTTTCCATGACTGAGCAGCTGCATCCTTATATCACCAAGTGCAATGTAAAACATCAGATGCAGTGGTGTAAAGTACACCGCCCCTGGACTCTAGAGCAGTGGAGATGTGTTCTCTGGAGTGATGAATCACGCTTTTCTGTCTAGCATTCTGATGGACAAATCTGGATTTTGTGAAAAGTACTTGCCTGATTGCATTGTGCCAAGTGTAAAGTTTGGTGGAGGGGAGATTATGGTGTAGGGTTGTTTTTCAGGGGTCGGGCTTGGCTACTTAGTTCCAGTGAAAGGAACTCTTAATGCTGCAGCATTCAAAGCCATTTTGGACTATTCTATGCTCCCGACTTTGTGGGAACAGTTTGGGGACGGCCCCTTCCTATACCAACATGACTGTGCACCAGTGCACAAAATAAGGTCTATAAGGACATGGATGACCGAGTCTGGTGTGGAGGAACTTGACTGACCTGCACAGAGCCCTGACTAGAGACTGTGAGCCAGGCCTTCTCATCCAACATTAAGACCTGACCTCATAAATGCTGTCCCAGATAAATGGTCAAACATTCCCATAACCAAGTTCCTAAACCTTGTGGATAGTCTTCCCAGAGGAGCTGATGCTGTTATAGCTGCAAAGGGTGGGTCAACTCCATATAAAGCTTATGTATTAAGGATGGGATGTCATTAAAGTTCATGTGTGTGTAAAGACAGATGTCCTGATACTTTTCGCAATATAGTGTACTTAGAGACAGTAACGAGTAAGTGTAACAATGCAAAATGTACACGCACGTAACAGTTAATCTTGATGTGTTTATCGGCCAGTATCAACTAATCATTAAGTATTACATTCCGAATCATATATGTATGATTCTGATAACCACCTCGAACATACAGGATCTCTGAAAGAAGTTAACAGTGTAAGACTTCCTTGCTCTGACATCATGACAGAGCATGAAACTGGGTGTTCATTCATCGACTGGTCAGTGATCATCTTCTTCCAAAGCAAACAGCCAATCACAGGATTCCAAGTGACCAATCAACGAAGCGGAGAAATCAGCCACTGTTCCTGCCTCAAAACTCAACCTGTTGAGTGAGGGTGGTGCAGATGCAAGCATGTAGTGGGTATGGGTTTTCTGCTCATGAGAGCATATGTGCAGGTGGTTTTTATGTGCACAAGTTTTGAGACAGGTTTAATGCCATATAGGACGGTGCTTCTCAAACTTTTTCTCTTGAAAAAGTTTCTCTTCGCTCTGTGGTCAAGTCTTGCAACGTCTTTCTTTATGATACAATTTGATGATTGAGGGATAATTACAAACTTGTGTGTTTGGGTATTCAGAAAACCACCTCCCAACCTCTCCCAATTATTTGCTTCACAGTTCGATAACCACAGACTTCTCACTGTTGAGGTCCTGAGCAAGACCTGCAACCCGCAATTTCTTTGGGGACTGGCGGACAAAAATGTCGCTTTGGATAAAAGCATCTGCTAAATATGTGAAAGGTAAAAGTCAACCAGCTCCTTAGAACCTCCTATGCCAGCTTATGAAATGTGGGCAGTATCTGTGATAACTGCATATGCAGGGTCACCAAGTCTTATGTTCTCTGCAGGCATCATCTTGATTTTGAGTACTGAGAAGGAGCACATGGTTGTCCTGTATCCTGCTGATAAGGGGTGAAATGTTGTGTTTGTTGCACTCACAGTAGACTTATGAATGTGACCACAGAGTTGCATTTATTAACTCAGGTGTTGAGTTCCAGTGGGGCACACTGTATAATACTCATTACACTTTCATTCATTATGTCCTGTAATAAGTGCACTTAGTATTTTCACAAATGTATTTTCTGAGATAATACACCTTCTCAGTCTTTTTTTAATGGCCAGAAATATCGCCTAATTGGGTCCCTTTTATGGGTCATTCTTCATAATGTAGCTTCAGACATAAACTGTAAATAAGATCTTAGAAGGAGTTAAATATTTGTACATGTTTGGATCCCTTTGTCATCAACTGAGGTGAAATGCCGGTTGTAGAAAGAATAAACCCAGTGCAAACTGTGAATTATTTAGGAGTAAATCTTGTGAAAGCTGTTCAACAGATGTGATTGTGAAAGAGGTTTTTAAACAGTCAGTATACATGCATTTAAAATGCTTAGCATCCAATCAGAAAGCTGCAGAGGTTTGCTGTTAATGGCTTAGAAATTACCCTGTTCAATCAATATAGTTCTAAATAGTTTTTTAATCTTAATATAAAACTCTGAATAAATTCATCCCCTTCAGCATTTGCATAATTAATTCCCATAACCACTATGATCCTGAATGATCTTGTTGTTGTATTTCTTCTTCACATTGCAAGGAATTTTATACACATGTGGAGACGCTAACCTACTGTGCCTCTCTTTTAACTGAGTGTTCATGCCAGTACAGAGATGCTATCCCACTGTACCCCTCCTTTAACCCTCTGGGGACTAGGGGTACGGAACTTTCACCGACTGGGGCATGATCACATTTTTCTTTCAATATCATAAACTGGCAATTAAATAATTTCTTATATATTTGTTTTGGCATTACACAACTTAAATTTAATGTATATTGTAAATACGTCACATTTATGTAAAGTTTTGTAATTTTACATCAAAGTATAGACATTGCAAAATGCAGTTTGGAACACTTGCAGAAACATTATAAAAGTACATAGTAAGCTATGGTTCTAGTTTATTGCCAAATATCTGATCACCAAAGTCTTGGGTGTATGAAGATGGCTAAATGGTGTAGTTGTAACATTCAGTTCAGGATAAATAAATAAGAAAAACCTATCTCATATCACTATTACTGGTTTCCTTCCATTGAATATGTAGGAGCTGTCATTTGTATGCATGAGCCATTCATACCTGGCCACAACCCCGCACCCCCCCCCCCCCTTTATGGTGCTGACGGGCATGTATCTGGATCACGTTTCACCGTTTCGTTGTTTATCAAAGTACCATGCGAATTCGATTTGAATACGCGGTAATGCGGCTGATTAGAATGTAATGTGGATAGCAATCTTCAGGTGAGAGTGGTACTACACGCCCCCGATGCAGGTAAAGCATGGTGACATGGTTTATTTTTTGCCTATTTAACCTAAATTTAAAAACTTTAATAATTCCGACAATGGAGATTTTGAAAAGACGCATTATGGATTTAGTCAGCGTTTTTTTTCATGATTCTACATAAAGATATAAACTGAAATACACGAGAAAGATACATGACTTCGCCAACAATGCCCTCGTCCCCAGAGGATTAACTGAGTATTTATGCCAGTACAGAGACTCTACTCCACCATACCTCTCCTTTAACTGAGTATTCATGCTAGTATGGAGATTTTACCCCACCAGACCTCTTCTTTAACTCCAGTATTCATGCTGGTACGGCAGGGGTGTCAAATATATGGCCCGATTAAAATTCTGATCTAACCTGTGAGACATTTTGAATATCGAATTATTGAACTGGAAAATCCCACAAAAAAATCTCTGCTCCTGTAGGGGGTGTCACAGGGCTCCACAGGAACACAGGTGTTTATTACAGGAAATGAGAACACTAGGAAATTACAAACCAAACAGACCACAAGGGGTCAGATCTAAAAAGGGGTACAAAGTAACTAACAGAACAAAATAATCTACAAAGGGGAAACCAGTTATACAGGCAACAGGCAGGGAATCAAAAATAGCAAACACACCTGCAACAAGGACACCAGCTGGAAAAGGACAGGATCAGGAACTTAAATACAGAGGATAACAAGAATGACGCAGGAATGTGAGAACAGTTACAGGGGCTGCCAAAATGGGCAACAGGTGGAACAAATAATTAAATCAAGGTGCTACCTAGGGAACACAGTCCAAACACTAAGGAAATAGCAAACACAACCAAGAAGACAAAGTAAAAAACCAAAACAGAATGCAGGCCACAGAATCACAGGAACTAGAAAAGCTGATACAAATGAAACACTAGGGAACAAAATGTACAAAATACCAAAACAGGAGTAGTTGGACTTGAATACACGACAGAGGAATTAGTGGCCACACACTCAGCTCATTGAGCCATGCAGCAATGAAGAGAGTAGGAGAAACACACTAAGGACTTTGCCAATGGGGAGGACAGGATGGACAGCGACATCTGCTGGCCAAATGGGAAGAAACATAAAAGGCTGGGACAGATGGCTGCATTTAACTCCATATATAAGTGTTATTTTTGTATTATTATTTGTTGTTGCTTATATAAAATACAAATAACTTCTGGGATCATACTTTCCGACAATTCAGATCAGACAAACAAAATGAAACTATCTTGCTGACAAAATGCATTTCATCCACAATATGACATTCTTTCATTCACGAAATGTGTTTTTACGCAAAATGATTTTTTTAGTTGATAAAATGCATTTTGTGAATGAAATGACTTTCTTCTGTCCATGAAATGCAAGGTGCTGCAATCAGTTCTGCATTCCTTTTGATCTCCGTGCTTGAAAGAAAGTGAAGTATTTACGCTTGTGTAACGTTTGTTTTTATGTGGACAAAAGTGCTACTTGATTTCATCATTAAAAAAATTTCTTTTGTGGCACAGAATGTATATTTGAGAATAAAAGCTTGACACTTGCTGCCCCATAAGTTCACTGGACCTGTCACAGTATTTATTTATTTGTTTATTTTTAAGTAGACTGTTAATCTTGCATCACTAAGTATAACTGTCATGTATCAGGGCGTACAAGCAGGTAGTTCGACGGGGAAAACGGGCTCGGAAGACCGGAGTCGTGATGGGAAGCAGGGTCTAATATGGAAAATACAGCACATGCAGAGAACATAACACGTAACACTACAATGACAGATCTGGGGAGACTGACTCAGACGCGGACTAAATACGCAAGACAAGCAAGAACTGATAAGCAACAGGTGTTTTCCATCAGGATCAGACACGAGGTAACGAGGGGGGCGTGGCACACAGGAGGCTTGCACGGGCGGATCATGACAATAACTTCCTTGTAACTGTTTGATTGTGTATATGAGAAAACCATTGATTATTTGTATAAAGTTCAGAAGTTTCATAAAGCATTCCAGTCTGTTGATTTGGTCGTACATGATTTATGATCAAAGCAGTTGTTAATTTAACATTACTCTGCTGGGGGAAAAGAAACCTCTACTATTGAAACAAAAAAAAATTTAAAAGCAGTTTAACAGATTAAAACAAATAAATTTAAATACTAAGGAGGTAAATTATATTTTACTAATCTGGCAGAATTATTATGAGGCCCACATGAGTTGGGAGTTTCAGTGTGGCCCCATCGCTAAAATGAGTTTGACACCCCTCTGGTATGTAGACCCTGCCTGTCTGTACCTCTCTAACTGAGTATTCATGCAGTGAGGCTGTGGTTGGGCCTTGAAAATGGAACCGTTTTAAGGTGAAATGATGGAAATTAGGACTGCTCTATCCATCTTGTGGAGATAAAGTAATAAAAGTTTCATTATGCAGTTCTCTGGTATCCTCTCCAGGAGCTCAAATTGAACCTCTGCTGCTGGGTCTCCGCAGCCAAGGTCAGTAGAACTGTGCCAGGTCCGCAGAAATGAAAGCGCTGACTGGCTGTGGAGGGGCACTTAACACCCATTGGACCCCCCCCCCCCCCCAGCAGGTCAGTTGCTGACTGGGAGCGTGATCGAGAACAATGAAATGAGTTTTTTGGCTTTCTTGGATTTTATTAATTTGTTTACCTGTTGGTTTTAATGTTTATTTTCCTGCTTGGGCCCAATAAAAATACTAGAATATGGTATATTTTGCTTTGTGTTAAATAAATGTGTCACTTGTAATAAATGATATTCAAAAAATAGGGGAATAAATAGGAATAAATGATAAATGATCATAAATTCTACAAGTTGCATGGAGTGATTACCCTCAGCACGGTATCAGAGCTGTCATGATTACTCAATTAAACTTCATTACCTGATGATTATTAAAAAGCATTGATTAAAATTTTTCTTCTTAGTTACTTGGCAATGCGACAAAAGGGAGACGGTCCAAAACAGATGAGGGTCCAAAAACCGAACAAAAGCATTGCTTGTGGTTCCCTGCAATGTTGGCGCCCCATCCTGGGTTGTTCCCTGCCTCGTGCCCATTGCTTCCGTGTAGGCTCCGGACCCCCCGCGACCCAGTAGGATGAGCGGGTTTAGATAATGGATGGATGGATGGATGTCAGTATGGCAGAGCATAACTTAAATAGCGCGACAGCATGACTGCAATGCAAATACATCTCAAATATAGACATTCAGGTCCGTCAGACTCACCCAATAATGTAAGATTAGCCATATCTACATGCCGTTTAGCTTCTCAGAGCAGCCTACCCCGTCTTCATCAACACTTTGAATTTAAATCCTTTTGCTAAATATACTTTCTATGATTTCATCTATATCAAAATAATCTATGGTAAAGCAAAGGTTAGTCCTGTGACTTTGCCGCATCATCTTAAATCATATAGTGTTTAAGAATATAATATTTTTTGTGACCATATTATGTGTTTCTGAGTAGGACTGAACGATATTGGAATAGGTTCCCATTGTGGTGTTTAAAGGTCTACGATATTTAAGAGTTTAAAGTTGAAAATAGAGCCTATCAGAACTTATCTACCAACGAAATCTGTCAATAAATTGGTGGTTTTGCCATTAGTTGTACCAAAGGACAGAAAGCAGGTGCCCACAAATCACTTGCTTTAGCTCAATGTTGTATGAATGAATGCAATCGAGCATATGTGTGACTGAGTGTGCACCCTGAAATATTTCTTTGGTTTCTGCCTCATGCCAGTTGCCATGGATTTATTATAGTAATTATATTATATTACATATGAAGAATTATTTGATGAATCATCAGAGTCATTGGTAGATTACTTGACTATTGATATAATCAATAGCAACAGCCCTACAGGGTGGTGACTTAACGTTTCTCTTATTTTTGTCATGGCGTGTTTATCACTTGGGGGTGGGCGGGGGACTGCTCTGTCATTATTTTTGTCCGGTCTTTGTCGAGGGTGGGCGAGGTCTTGAACAAAAAGAAGGTTTTCCTTCAAAGATCTGGGATCTTATGCTCAAATAGTTTTGTTTCATAATGTCATGACATTGCCTGACTTATTTATAGCCGGTCTTTGCTTTGAAGGAGTATTCATAATCTGCCTTTGTTTGCTGCTTTTATTCTTTGCTGCAGCAGTATCTATGTAATGGTTGGGCAGCATTCGTTGGAAATGGGACCTGACTGAAGCCGCTCAGGTCTCTCTGATTACCATTTGCTGTCCGAGTCTTCCCTCTAACCTTGCATTGAATAATGTGAACTCCAGGGAGGATAACCCCTTGGCCCTTGACCCATAGACACTCTAATTCTGAGCCCATATTCAAATAGGTAATTGCTTAAGAGATACAGGTTTAGCGGATTAAGCGTTGAACAGGGTCACCATGCATTTACCCAAACTACAAGTGGATGCATGCAGTACTGATGGGATTGGCAATTGATTTCCACAAATACAGAACATTTACAGGCCTGACAAGGAAACTCCTCCCTTCACTACCTCCCCCCCTGCACGCTTTGTGTCACTTGAGCCTTTGTTAGTGCCCACAGTTGATTAGGCGTGATTTATCGAGTGGTTTGGGGATTCTCTAATGGGGGGGGGGGGTCGTCACCAAAGGGTGGATCTGTCAGCAGCTCCCGCCCACCTCTGCATTTTATATGCTCGCACTGCCTGCAACAACAGTGCAAAGGAGCCCCCTGCTGACCCCCCATCCCCCAACACACACCCACAGATGTACAGCACGTGTGGGGATTTATTTTTTCGCTAAAACGTTCAGCTGCTCATGGGATCTATTATGTTTCCTTGTCACAGACCTTTTGGTAGCATTGCACATGTTTTTCATTGATGAGATACTGTGCACATTTGACCTAAGTTATGAATGGGCATTATTCATTGTACACATGATGCTGGGTTGTGGTAATCTGCCTCGTTTAGCTCTGTCGATATAGATAACACTCTGACGTGGAATAATTTATAAGTAGGATTTTCAGTCATTAACGGACCATCACTATAGGCTGTTCCCTGGTTTTTTCTTGTTCTCTCCCCATCAAACAATTCACATTTTTTTCAAACACTTCTGTCCAGAACAACTTCTATTTTCATTGTCTGGGAACAAACCAGTCACGGTCCCAGGAACTAATCTAAATAATTGTCTCTGCTACTTTAGATAGAGGAACATGCTCTGATCAGATGAACTGCTTGTCTTGAGTTTTTTTACATTTGTCCTGAAGGGAGAAGCTTCTTTTGTAAGCACAGATGGATTTCCTCACCCTTGTGATGTGCTCTGTTTACCTAAACCTTCGATATCCATGCAAATTTAACTTTGCAGTATTGGGGAGCACCACAGCACCCCAACAGCCCCCTGTGTTAGATTGAATTTAACTTACGGGAATTTGGATACAACTACAGGAAGGTTTCATAAAACAGCCCCTATTCGAAAACATCTTATGGTGTACCTTAGTTTCTGTGTGCAGATATTTGTCTCTTTCTACTAATAATAGCGACCATCTTTGTTTTGACCAGTCAGCTCAGGGTTTGAATGCTTGGCTTTTAATTATCCTAACAACTCAATCCAATATGAAGGACTTGTATAAAGTTACAGTGCCTGGGGGGACTTAGGACGTGATTTGGCTTAATCCTTCATAGGTGTTAGTTTTTCTTCTTATGAATACCTCAGGGGTCTATTTTATAACTTTATATCCCATTCTAACTATTATTAATTTACATTAGCCACGGCTGTTTTCATTGGACCTACACGACTTCCGGTCTTGACCTTTCTTAAGCACATTTGAAAGATGCTATATAAACAAAAAAATGGCATATTTATATTAAATAGCCAGGTGCATACAGCTCTGCAGTAGCAGAGCTGCATCACTGCAGTGCTGAATTGCATGTGTTTTGTTGCTTGACCTTCGGAGACGCTCCTTCAGTAGTTACTGCCCAATTACAATGCATATATATGAAAAGTTATTAATATAAATAGCAGAGGTGATATTAGTGAAGTCTGGTTGTCTGTATACTCTATATCCCTGGTAACCTAGTGAACTCAGTTTTCAGTTATTTCACCCCCCACAGAATAGGGAGGGTGATTAAGAGTGTGTTTAGTTGAAAAAAGTAACAGATTTTTTTCTCATATTACGGATGTGGGGGGATGATAGTAGTGTGTGTGTGTGTGTGTGTGCGTGTGTGCGAGTGTGTGTAGAAGGTCAGGGTGGATCAAGGTTTCCCCCTCCCACCCCCTTCATCTTAACTGTGTGATGCTTTGAGGGCTTAACTTCCCCGCACTGAGCTCACAGAACATGCCAGATGCTTCCAGCAGCACCCCGTTTTTGCTTCCCCTTTCATCTCCTCCCCTTAAACCTGCTTGAATTTTTTTGGGTGTGCTGGAGTGTCAAGGTCTGGGAGCAATAGCGTGCTGGCGTGTCTGTGTGTGGCTGCCCGCGCCTGTGTAAGTGGGAGTTTATAAGCATGCATGTGCATGCGAGCGCATGCGAGTGCACGCATGACCCAGTCCCCCATGCGGCCTACCATGAAACATCTCAAGCAGCTTTCCATTCCTCTTCCTATGCCACCTCCCATGCAGATTCCCATGCAGCCTTCTGCAGAGTCAAAGTGGCTTGAAGAGCTGAACCATCACCTCAGTTAGTCCTGTTCTATTTATACAGATTTCTGGAGCTTTTGAAGAACGGATTCTGAGAATGATCCATTTGGGATAATCGGCAATAGTGTGTCCCCTGCGATGGACAGATGGATATATATGTATATGTGTATGTGTGCATGTGTGTATGTGTGTCTGTGTGTTTTTATAATGTATTTATGTATGCATCATATTTGATTAAAGAATGTTAGTAAGGAATGGTGTTTAGAGATTACAAAGTTTATTTCTGATACAGTTGAAGGTTCAAAGGATTACAAGCATCATATCTTCATTCTGTTTTGTTTTGTGGTTCCTTCATTATCACGGCTGGATTTGTGTGGCAGTGTCTTGTCATGCAGGCTGGAATTGCCCTTTATTACAGCATTTTACTTCCATTTTAGCTTTGACTTGCCGTCTGTTTCTTCTGATCCCCGCGTCCTGCCAGGGCAGTTTCTTGGTAAATTGGCTGCCCTTTCTTGGTATGTCAGTGAGTGAGGGAGGTGCAACACGGACACTTTTAGATGCTTTCACCCTCCTAACTTTGTCTGCTTTGGATGAATAGTTGTTTAGCTCAGCCAGATCTAGGGCTGTGTGACATGATGGTATATATCGGATAACAAAATAAAAACGTATCGTTTCACATTATGTTCTTTTATTTTGTGGTGTCGCAAAATACACTGTTTACGGCAACATTTTTTTATCATTTGGATGACAGTTTGCAATGTTACATGCCACGGCATGGGATGTGGAACTAGTATGGAAGTTTTTATCGGACTTTATTATTTGTAACGCACAAAAGATCCTCCACAAACATGTACCATGATCTTTGTGGATTTGTGGATCTTTGTCCAGTTTGTACCACTACTGAACTCCTGAGAGGTCTGGGTGGGAAAATATTTTTTTGTGTTCACTTGCAATAGTTTTGCGATCCCACTACACTTGCCCACTTGCTATTTGCTGCAACGTGACCGCAGGAATAAACCTAAATAATACAAATATGTCCTGTAATGTGTGCTTTAAGCATCAAACCATGGGGATCAATTTTTATTTTATTTTTCATATTATTTTTTAATACACATTTATTTATTAATAATTGCACTGTGTCCTTTCACTGCCAGTGGCTTTAAGCAAAACAGCTGGTCTATTGAACGTGAAGTGCAGACATACAAACACTGAAATATATCACAAACACTGAAAGATATTACAACCGGAAAACTGCATATGAAGCTAGCTTAGTTTAAAGGTTTAGGTTTAAACTCGAACCCGCTTCCTGGAATATGTCAGCATAGATCTGCATATCCCAAATACATCATCAAGCAATAAAACCAGTGAGGTAAACCTGAAAGTGGGCCTGGGTTTAAACCTTAACACTACAACACCACAGTAAAGTTAGCTTTATATGCAGTTTTCAGTGTTGAGAATAAATTTTTGGTTTTGGACAGGAGCTCTCACAGTTTACACACCAAAATTCACATCTTGTCGCCAAATGGTCCTTAAGAAAGCAAAATTTTTTCTAGCAGTTTCTCCAAAAACAAAACTTTGAAAGACGTATTTTCACAAGACAGGTTTCCTTTGTAACACTGAAATTTACTTCACTTTATAGTTCAGTATAAATTTATAAATACCATGTGTAGGTACCAGGGCCATGTCACGTTTGAACAGTAACTGAAAAAATATCTTTTTTGGCCGGGGGGGGGTGTTAATAGGAGTGGAGTGAAAAAAATGTTGAATTAATTTCCTCTCATTGTCAGTTAGTCACATGTGTCAAAGTGGCGAATGGTCGAGGGTCAGAATTCCACCTCCTAATTAAACATTGGTGTTTTCTTTTTGTGCGACACTCCCAGCATGCGTGCCCCCCCACCCCTCTATCCCCCTCAGGACACTGCCCTCCAGAAGGGATCGGCTCACAGCGCAGCGAGCGGAGTAGCACTCTCCAAGGTTGTGAAGGGCCACATCTGGGCTTGGCCCGTGTCTTTGCATATATCTTATGGCAGCTCCGATTATAACGGACCACTAAGCTTTCCTTGGCTCAGACAGCAGGAATACAGACATTTATGTAGCAGCAGCGGTACCAGTCACATACTTGCCCATGCCTGTGGATTGGCTTCTCTGCACTTTTTGTCATTCCTACCAGAGGAGCTAAAAAATCCAACTGCTGTGTTTTCATTGGGTATTAGAGCCAGAGCGATAAAATCCTGATATATAGCACAGTAATGTGGGGAATGTGCATGATGGTAAATCATCGCATGCAATAATCCCACAGTTAAGGACAAGGAACAAGTGTTACAGTGTCATTCCTGTGGACAGATGATGAACGGTCTTGGCTCCCTGGATTGTGTTTGACTCATCCCAGCCTGACTTTGCTCCTCCTGGTATTTGCAGTATTATCACTTCTCCATCTCCTGTAATTCTTCCTCTTGGACCTGTTCCTGCACATTAATCACCCCCTCTGGATCACAGGGTTACACCTTACTCATCTTTGGACCTGCCGGTGAGAACGCCCCTTTGTTATCTGCTGACAACGAATCGGATATGTTATTCTTCATTAAGGGGCGTGTCGTCTGGCTTTATTGATTCTGCAGAGAATCTCTTTAAAAGACATTTGAAACCACTTCTGTGACACATGTATTAGAATGCTGATTTATGCAAATAGAAACATAAAAGTAAAACACACGAGTCCGCTAGACTTGGTTCTGAGGTGACACGAGTGAGTAGCTGCACTGTTTTCCTGGGAGAGATCAGAGGAAGAGACAATGAACCAGGTGTCATGAAGGGAGTGAAGATGATACAAAAAGTTACAGTCAATGCCTTATCTCTGGATTTTTTTATACCGCCAAATGAGTAAGACTAGCATTAGCATGATCTTATTGAGTCAAGACTGACACAGCGGTATATGGTTTATGGGG
>JAODUD010000008.1:25089848-25111795 GCA_026784285.1 Stomatorhinus walkeri | reverse complement strand
TCATAGCAGTCACCGATTTTTATAAAATAGAGTTTTCCCTTATGGGGACCAGGAAACCGGTCCCCATAAGGGAAAAAGAACAGATATTTATCACATTATGGGGACATTGTGTCCCCATAAGGATAGGTATACCCGTTCACACCACACGCACGCACATCTACACATACAGTATACACACAGTTTGAAGTAGTTTCATTTCACACTGAAAAAATGGGAAAAATCCAACCTTTCTTTGAAATAAATTTAATCAAAGAAAAAGAAATTCTTCGTCAACAAATAATTAATTATTTTCAAGAGAAACACCCGTGCCATGATTATTGGCACCCCAGCATTTAATACTTTGTACATCCTCCCTTTGCCAGTATAATAGCACGGAGTCTCCTATAACATTTTATAAGGTTGCAGAATACAGAGCAGGGCAACTGTGTCCATTCCTCTTTACAGAATCTCTCCAGATCACCCAGGGTCCGAGGCCCTCTCTTCTGCTCTCTCCTTTTCAGCACAGCCCACAGGTTTTCAGGGGGGTTCAGGTCGGGGGACTGAGATGACCAATGGCAGAAGCTTGATTCTGTGGTCAGCTAACCATTTTTATGTTGGTTTGGACATGTGCTTAGGATCACTGTCCTGCTGGAAGATCCAATGACGGCCCAGTTTTAGGTTCCTGGCAAAGGCAGCAAAATTTAAATGTCCTGGTATTTCATGGAGTCCATAGTGCCACGTACCCTAAAGAGGGTTCCAGGGCCGATGCAAGAGAAACAGCCTGACAACATCACAGAACCTCCACCGTATTTTATATATAAATATAATAGTTTATATTTAATATTTATATATAGCCATCCTTCTTTTTTCACCAAACCCACCTTGAATGTTCATTGCCAAAAAGCTCCATTTTTGTTTCATCAGATCATAGAACATGGTTCCAGTCAAAGCTGTAGTAGCATTTCGCAAAGTGCAGGTACTTACGTGTGTAAATGCACTCATTATTAAAGCCATAAAGTGGTCTGCCTGCTACCTTAGAATCTTCACTGAATAAGTGTGATAATATGTAGACTAAAATCTGGGCTTATGCTGTGCTGATTGATGGTGTGTGTTCATGCTCGTTGGGTGTGTTGAGGCCAGTGTTATCGTGAGCTAAAACTGAAATAAAAGAGGACACTAAATAAAAGAAAATAATTTGCAAAATGAAATAAAAATGAAAACTATATTTACTCAACAAAAACATGTCGGACTTTAATCTGCAAAAAGTATCACCCCTTCTCCAACGTCTTTTACAGTACCTTGTTTAACTACAGTATCTCCTCTTTTAAAAGTTATTACGGCCACTTCAGTGCTTATGGCTTCCATGATCTAGTAAAACAGTTGCATGTGGCGTGGTTCGCTAACCAAATTTAATAAGTATAAAGATATGCTAAATTTATAAAGATTACTAACTTTGGGGCATCACAATACGCATCTCATTAATGTTTTAGGCGCACTACTAATCTGCTTTTGGAATGGAGGGCAAAAATAATGTCCGTGTAGTGCGGGAAAGCTGTTATCTTAAATTTAACTCAATTAGATTTTCTGGAGGAAAATCAATCGTTTTGATTAATCGAGCAATCCGTAAAATAGTTGACAAATGAATCAGTAGAAACACCATGGTTGAGGTGGTGCGTCTGGTGATTCTTTTTGTCAGATCTTCCTTCGATTAGGCTACAAGCGCTAAGGCTGACAGAGCAGTAAAGGGGGCCAGACACTTTTCATTGTGCTGTTTGTAGCCTGCCTTCTTTCTGAGATCACGCAATGAATAATGCTGACAGCTTGTGAAATTTGTGTCTGACACATACATATTACAAACAGGGGTGCTAGCTTTTTAATTCCATAATTAGGAGTAAACTGTGTTTACTGTTACGAAAATTTTGCAATGGCTATTTTACAGGATAGGAACGAGTACAAATAAATGCATTTAACGACATTCATAGATTTTCTGTCTCGTGCTTTAACTTACCTTATAAGCCATATATTTGACAGAAACAGAGAAACATTTCAAAGAATCCAGGGTTCAGCAGATTCTAAATGCTGCTAATTTGCAGGAGCTGTATGTTGCCTAGTTGGTGTCATCTGGAGGGAAAGTTCTTGGAAATCCACGCAAGATGCATTGCTCACACTTGTAATTCAGCTCTTTCCCCCACATTTATGGTGATTGATTTATTCTTATGTTACGTTCTCCTGTGCACTTGTGTAGCAATTGAATTTCCAGAAGACAGCTCTCTTTTGGCTGGGCTCCACAATGCACATTTTTACTTTCAGGACTTTCCTAACTTGTGGAGATTTGAGCTGTAATGAATGAGGCTGTTATGTGGTTTTAAAGATTCATGAGAAAGGCTTCTATTTTGTCTGGTTGCTTATGGTTAAAGTTAGGGCTGTGTAATGGTTATGGTTGTCATTGTTGGGATTAGGGTTTTTCCCATAGAAATGAATGGACGGGGAATGGATGGATCTTGTGGGGCTGTCATGGCTGACAAGCAGTGTGTGGAGGTCAGGGACTGTACCACACGATTGGCAGACCGGAGTGTTGGTCCCCTTATTTAAGAGGTGGGACCGGAGGGTCTGTTCCAGCTATAGGGGGATCAGACTTCTCAGCCTTCCTGGGAAACTGTATTCCGGGGTACTGGAGAGGAGGGTGAGATTGATAGTCGAACAATGTGATTTTCGTCCTGGCTGTGGAACACAGGACTAGCTTTATGCCCTTGCAAGGGTACTGGAGGGGGCCTGGAAGTTTGCCCATCCAGTCTACATGTGTTTTGTGGACTTGGAAAAGGGTTACGACCGGGTTCCCCGAGGTGCTCTGTGGGGGGTGCTTCAGTTATATGGGGTTCGGGACCCACTACTGCAGGCGATTCGGTCTCTATATGAACAGAGCAGAAGCTTGGTTCATAATAAGTCTGACGAGTTCCCAGTGCGTGTTGGGCTGCCCTTTGTCTCTGGTTCTGTTTATAATATCTATGGGCAGGATTTATAGGTGCAGCCAGGGTGTTGAGGGTGTCCAGTTTGGTGGCCTGTGGAGGTGGAGGAGTTCAAGAGATCGAGGGCTGGACAGATGGATCGGAGCAGTATCTGATTTGCAACCGCTTAACAGGCACTGGCGTCGTGGCCAAAAAAGAACTGAGCCTGAAAGCAAAGCTCTTGATCTATGGTGTTGAGCTGTGGGAAGTGACCAGAAGAATGAGATTGCGGATACAGCTGGCCGAAATGAGGTTTCTCCGCAATGCTCTCCCTCAGAGATAGGGTGAGAAGTTTGGATATCAGGGAGAGTCTCAGAGAAGAACCGCTGCTTCTCCACATTGAGAGGGGCCAGTCGAGGTGGTTTGGACATCTGGTGCAGACGTGTCCTGGGCGGCTACCTGGAGAGGTTTTCAGTGCGTTTCCTACAGGGAGGAGGCCCCGAGGCAAACCTAGGACGTGCTGGAGGGATTATATCGCTTGGCTGGCCTGGGAACGCCTCAGTATCCCCCCTGAAGAGCTGGTAGAGATGGCTGGGGAGAGGGAGGTCTGGGTATCGCTTCTGAAGTTGCTACCCCTGCGACTTGATGATGATGTGTGTGAGATCAAGTTGCTTTGATCCTTAGAAAAAGCCATTTAATTATCTTGATAGGATCACAGGTAATTCACCTCTTAGCAAAACGAGGCAGAGGTGTCTTGGATGGGCCACATTTTACCAAACTTGAGGAGGGCTAACATGCAGAGCCTGGTGTCTGCGTAATTGAAAAGGTAAATATGTCAGCTAACCCCTCTCAATCTGGCTTTGAATTTTTGATAAATATCTTGGTGAATTGTCGTTTTGCATTGATTGATAAATGTCCATGTATACGGACTTGGCTGCTGGGACTGAGCAGTCTGTGTCCCAGCCAGTTAAAGAGTCAGCGCTGGCTGGAAAGGAAAGGATGCCACTGGTGGACAAAGCAAAGAAATCAAGATGGCAGTACCGTGAGGTATAGAGGCACGGCGGCTGGTGTCAGTGATCTCCAAGGTGCCTGTCTGACGGCATGTATAAACCACTACACTCTCACCCCGTCTGCACGCGTGAGGGCACTTCCCACCTTCATCTTCATCCCAATCCAATTTGCCGGCTGCTAATGGGCGAGGGGGGGCACTGCAGCGATGGATAAGTGACGTTGTTTGAGGACGGACATGATGTGAAGGATTTGGGGGCACCCAAGAGCTCGTGGTTTTGGGGCGCTGACAGGTTTCACCCTCCCGTCTTTCTCCGCTCTGTCTCAGTGGAGGGAAGGAATAAATAAAACATGTGATTTGTTGCCTTGAGTTCATGACAGGAGCATGCCTACAGAGAGACTGTGAAGGGGATGCACATGGTCCGCCGCCCATCGCGTGTATGTGCATGATGCAGGAACGGGCGATAAATGGCGGCTTTTGGTTGTGGACCTCTCTGGAGGTGATACCGTCACATCCCGTGCATGGCGCTCTGGCCTGCAGCTCCATGTGGCGGATGTGGCTGCATCATGGGAAAAATGGGATAATCCTTGTCCTGCTGATTGGGGTGTTCTGGTTCCCATGCTGCAGCTGAAACTCTTTGAACTGTGGTAAGGGAGTAGAGAAAAAGAGAGAGGGAGGCAGGATGGAGGGAAGACAGAGGGAGGGAGGGAGTGTGAAATGGATCACTAAAAATAGCAGTGTGTCTCCTTCACATTATCCTGCCGTCTTGTACTGCTTATCTCAGATTAGGAAGCGGGATGTTTTTCTGAGGCAGCAGTCAGAGATTGTGATTTTTTTTCATGTGAGTGAATTTGCATGTGTGTGTGTGTGTGTGTGTGTGTCTGTCACTGTGTGCATGTGTGTGTGAATGTGTGCGTGTTATTGGCTGCTCATGTGTGGTTGTGTATGTGTGTGTCACTATGTATGTGGTGCAGAGTGGTGCCTCTTGTCACTCCCGAGTGTCAGGAACACCACTGGGATCTATGCTCTTCCCAACAGACGTGTACTTGCAGTGTCAGACATATATACAGACGCTCCTCTACATACGAACTTTCAACTTATGAACATTCAGACATATGAACGAAGAGGACTGTAAGTCCAAATTGTGTTAGACGGGCTCCCGTTTCCTGTCCACAACATCAATTTTTTTTTCTGCATGCCAATTCCACCTAGTACGACTTCTGGCCGCTAGTCCTGCTACGCAGCAGCGTAACGTGCGTACTCCCAGCATCCTAGTTCTTCGTACTTGCGTTTACTCTTAAAGGATGTTAAATAACGACTTACAAACATTTACGAACGGCCGTTCAGAACATAACTCCTTCATAAGTAGAGGAGCATCTGTATTGTACATGTACTTGCGCTTTGATTACTGAAATGACAATTTGATCACCTTGCCTTATGGCATTAAACACTGCCGACAGTAATGACATTAATGGTTTATAAAGTGCTGTCTGCGGGAGTCATCTGGCCCCTTCTTTTATTTGTGGAAATCCGCATTGTGTTGATGTAGGGCAGCAGGATGCATAGTGTTTGAAACAGTTCTCTAGGTCCCACTGCCGGAGCTGTAAGCTTGCTGTTGAACTGAAATAACTCCAGTAACTATGACCTGTTAAATATAAGTTAACGTTTGGGATTGTCGGTTAAGCCATCTCAGGTACTGTAGGAGTGCGTGAGCTGGCCCCCACCAGGTGCTGTAGGAGTGCGTGAGCTGTGGCCCCCACCAGGTACTGTAGGAGTGCATGAGCTGTGGCCCCCACCAGGTACTGTCGGAGTTTGTGAGCTGGCCCCCACCAGGTACTGTAGGAGTGCGTGTGCTGTGGCCCCCACCAGGTGCTGTAGGAGTGCGTGAGCTGTGGCCCCCACCAGGTGCTGCAGGAGTGCGTGAGTTGGCCCCCACCAGGTGCTGTAGGAGTGCGTGAGCTGTGGCCCCCACCAGGTACTGTCGGAGTGCGTGAGCTGTGGCCCCCACCAGGTACTGTAGGAGTGCGTGAGCTGTGGCCCCCACCAGGTGCTGTAGGAGTGCGTGAGTTGGCCCCCACCAGGTGCTGTAGGAGTGCGTGAGCTGTGGCCCCCACCAGGTGCTGTAGGAGTGCGTGAGCTGTGGCCCCCACCAGGTGCTGTGAAGAGTCTGGCCTATGCTGAGCTGAGACATGTCCAGAGCTGAAGAGCAGCCCTTTCGCATCTGCTCAGTGCAGTTTCTATTTGGGGGGGAGGGGGGGTTCATGCATTATATGTTTGGGCCTTCCACTCCCACTCACCCATAGCAATGCCCCCCCACCCCCTATGGCAGGCAGACATACGAATTCGCAATCCCTAGCTGATGAAATGCAGGCCACGGCACACGCTTGTGTCCGGCTCTGAGTGCGCATCAGGCAATAACCGGCAGCTCATGAGGATCTCCGCGGGGCTGGAATTAACAGCATCCACTTTCCAAGGGAATCCCCGGCTCTGTGAGGTGGATTCCGGTGAGCAGCTGGTATGGAGAGGGCTTGATGTTTATGATGATCCACACTGGATTCCAGTAAGCAGCTGGTATGGAGAGGGCTTGATGCTTATGGTGATCCACACTGGATTCCGGTGAGCAGCTGATTTGGAGAGGGCTAAATGTTTATGGTGATCCACACTGGATTCCGTTGAGCAGCTGGTATGGAGAGAGCTTGATGCTTATGGTGATCCACACTGGATTCCGGTAAGCAGCTGGTATGGAGAGGGCTTGATGTTTATGGTGATCCACACTGGATTCTGTGAGCAGCTGGTATGGAGAGGGCTTGATGTTTATGGTGATCCACACTGGATTCCGGTAAGCAGCTGGTATGGAGAGGGCTTGATGTTTATGGTTATCCACACTGGATTCCGGTAAGCAGCTGGTATGGAGAGGACTTGATGTTTATGGTGATCCACACTGGATTCTGTGAGCAAGGAATCTCTGAACACTGCTGAGGATTAGACTTCAACCCATTTCAGATCTGAGATGCGTAGATCTATTGTGTCCCAGCACCGCACCCATCTGTCACCTGTGTGGTCCCCTGTCCGCCTCCTTGTCAGCCCCTCTCACTGATGACACACCTCTGCGGTGGAAGTCAATAGTCCTGTTTTGTGAGATGGGATCAGCAGTGGGGGGGTTATCTGGGGGGTTAGTGGATATCTTGAATGGGGCTAGGCTCAGATCTCCGTATTCGGCAAACATATTATTCTAATCTCAAGAGTGAAGTAAAAGTCTTGCTTTCAGTGTAGGAAAATGCTGTTTTAGTTTGGTTTTCCTTAAAATTATTTTTATATTTCATATTTTTAAATATTTTATCATTTGGGAATGTGAAATTTAAAGGCAAATTGAAGCTAATTTTGTATTTCATGTCTAATTGCTAATTATCCCCCATATATAAAATTAGTGAGGGGCACAGACTTTGCGCCTTTACTGTGAACAAAAGATAGCCTGCCATTATTTCCATATTCTACACCTAAAAGCAGGAAATACATTTATCATCAGATTTATTCTAATTTATTCTTCTTCCATTAGAGCTTTATTTAATATAGACTTTGCAGACAGCATCGTTCCTACAACCCTAAAAATACGCACAAACAATAAAATGGGATGCCAAGCCTGTAGCCTGGGTGGGTTCATTCATTATTTACTTGGCGAGGATCCTCCCTGTATTGCTCCAGCCAATCAAAGGCAGCCTGTGTAGTATGTGGGTCACTGATGGGTTGCCCTGTTGGCAGATGCCATGTGCATCTCTCTCCAAAGAAACAGTCTGGAGGTGTAAAGGCATCCAGGGTTTGGCCATGCCTAAATTATCATCCAGGGAGCAGTTTAACTGTCATTGATTTTTTATGGTTAATATGACAGGTATAGGTCGCTGATAATGGATATTTAAGCAAGTACCGTTTTAAAAGGTGGAGATAGCGAAACACCAGAAGGCCTCAGTTTCACAAAACAAAATTGGAAAGATATTTCATTTATGTCTTATTTTCATGATCATACCAAACCTTAGGCAGAGAATAGGGGATGATATGGAATTTAAACATTTACAGTTTTGTGCTTGATAAATAGCTAGCATTATATTTCAGAATATGAGTAGCGTGATTGTTGTAAACTCAATGTGATTATCATTGTCTGTGTTCTGCTGCTTGGATCACCCAAGCCCAGAGAGAGTGCTTAACATGACTCTTCCCAAACGGTCTCCCGGCAGCCATGGTGATATAGTGGGCGTCTGGCAGCAGCCATATGAGCTATGCTAATGCTAACAGAGGTAGTCGCTGTGGCCCTCAGCATGTGTGTGTGGGCCTGTGGTCCGCGTGGCCTCCCAATGACAATGCCAAAGTGCAGCTGCACCAGCTATCTGAGGGGCTTTGAGACACGTGGCACAGGGTCATGGTGGGAGTCCAGTCTATGCCAGGAAGCTTGCGGTAGTGGACGGCCTGGGTGGGATGTCACTCATAGGCTTCATACTCACAGACACTCATCAGGTCTGCTACATCTTACTCCTCAGGGGACTAAAGGTAGTAGCCCTTCCTTTTTTACCCAACTGCATGTCACTGTACTAAAGCAATGTGTCGATCACTGGTAACTTACTGAGTGTGACTTAAAATCGAAAGACCACCGCAAAGGTCTTATAAACTTTAGCGGCTTGCTACGCGATCGTGTGTAGGTAGGCAGGTTAATCTTACTAATACTTATAACCTGTGAATTAAATCCCACTTTGTGAGTTTTTTGGATTGGGACTGCTAGCTGTTTGCTGTAGCACATTTTAAAAGGCGGGGTGCCTCTCTGCGGCCACCTCAGCCGGCTTTACTAAAGGGAAGCTGTTTCCTTTTTATGTCCTGCCGTTGACATTTTCCCTTAACCTTTATCTCAGCCGTACATACCTTGAGTGTGCTGCCTCAATACACTGTAGACACAGCCTGGCATGGAAGACTCCAGCTCCTTTTCCCAAAATACTTATTTTTTTATAGAAGGGACAGAAGCTTCAGGAAAAAATAAATATAAACAACCAACCAGCTGTAGGGATGTCGACAAAATAGGATGTTCCTCAAAAATGTTTATTCAAGTGTGTTGATATTTTAAGAATTGTAGTAAATCTGGTATATAGTTCTCACTGTAATTCTACTCTTCTGTTATTTTGTTCTTAATTTTTTTTATGTTCTGATTTGTGTCCAAACTGCAGCTTGCAGTAGTATTTTATGTTGTTTTCTGCACATTTAATACAGTACTGTAACTGAAATACTCAGTAGGTTTATGCCTTTATTATTCTCAGAACACAACAAAAATATTCAATTGATGAAAGTCAGGCTTGAAACCTTGGACTGATGGTTTGTGGATGCTGGATTCTCCAGCTGAGTCTTCATCAGCAGATAATCAGTACACTGACTTTACTGTAAAGCCTAATAGCTCATAGTATCTGCCTCAATTCACTATGGTTCCAGCAGCACCAAAATCCACTTTGCTCCACTGCAAACATACCCAATGCCTTTTCAAAATATATTTACGCAATAATATACGAGAAGGAATGTGATTGTACTCCAATTTGTGATGGCTGCGTTTTGGTCGTAGGCTCTGCAAAAAACATAGTTCATCGGCGAAAGTGGAACGGGTTATCTTATCCAAACCTTCCGCATACCCGGAAAATTCAGTCCATAACCAAAATAGTTCATCTAATATCACTGGTGCCAGGAGTGAAACAATTATCCAGCTTATTAGCGGAATAACTTTGCATTGTAAATTAAAAACATGCCACAGGTCTAATTAATAAAATATTGTGGCACTTGAGTGGCAAAGTGATCATGACAGTAAAGTTCAGTTATGAGCAGACTCTTTTGCGCTAACCTTAAAAGGACAGTGGTAAAACAATGAATGAGGATAAAGAATAAACTCACATACAGGCAGAGGAGCTTTTATGGAAAAAAGTAGATACAAGCAGTTTTTTATTTAGACTGCCTTACCAAAGAACAATACATCGATTTTATTTGTGTGTCGAGTGATGAAGTTAAAGGTAGTTAATGGGAAATGTCATAATGGATCTCTGATAAACTTAATTCCCATTGAAAAGGAGCATTATGACTCAGGTTATTATTTATCATACATGAGACAGAAGCGTTTGAGACTGGCCCAGTGACTTTTCAGGTACATTCCATTTTTCATCTTTTATATTACAGTGGCTCCAAATCCAATTAGAAAAATGATTGAAGAATCTGTGATTGATTCTTGCCTTAACCCTGAGGCCCATTATTAACCTAAAATAACGATGGTCTTTAGAGACGCGACTGGTTGAGGGCACAAGTCTAAGCCAAGGCGTTTCCATAATCTTTGCTTGTATGCAGCTATGAACTGCATATGTGATATTTGAATATGTCCACAAAAGGTGACACATACATTCAGTAATCTTTCACTGCTCTTCTTCTCTGCGAGAGTGAAAAAGAGAAATCAGTGAAATTCATTTGCCCCAGTAGGCATATTTGCATTGCAGACATTGCAGTGATGCAATTGCAGTGAAGGGATTTTAAAATTTATATTGAATGTGTCTCCAGCTGTGCACATCACAACAGTTCTCTCAATGAAAAAAATCACAAACCGCTACTTGCTTCCTTATCCTCTAACTTCAACTGACTAACTGGCCCCTATTCCTTCAAACATTAAAACCGGTTTTCCTCTGTTGTAGACACACTTTCTTTCACTGAAATTTGCATGTCCCAAACCTTTTCAGCATATAAACCTCTTTCTTGAAATATTTTTTTAAATGGACCCCTTTTTAAAATATATGCTTGTATCCCAGAGAACAGGAATCGAAGGTTCATCTCTAGAGAGTGATGGAGATGAGGGTCTTTCGCAGTGCAATATCCCCCAAAGGGGTGTTTAATAACACCACAAACAGGGGTTCACATTGCATTAACACAGCATAGCCAGTTGTACCACTGGGCCAGACGGAGTAATTACTTCAAGATAGTCACCCTGATTCCCAGCACACTTTCATCAGAGTGGCTATGTCCTGCGAAGCAGCGAATTGCCTTTTTACAAGCTGAAGGAGTTTGTTTTTTCCCAAGAAATTGAACACAAAGAACATACTCAAATCTTGTTTTATAACACTGCCCACATGGCTTTGTCTAGTTGGACAAAGACCATAACAGTTCTTTTGTTGATAAAGCCATGTAGAAAATGCACCAGAATGAGACAGTCAAACTTGAGTGACTTTTTTTTTTGTCTTTATAAGAACAGATCAATAAGGGGCAGCCTGACAGCATGTGAAATGCAGTGCCTCTCCTTTGTCACAGTCTTGTCTGCCGTGTGCCGATGAGCCGGTGGAATTGCCATAACCATCTAAAGTTCTATATGAAAATATTCAATGCAGCATGTTCCAGTTGCCCAAGCTGGGTTTGCGGCTGGGAGGTCTTGCTGTATGTGGATAGATTCTAATGGATGAAAGTAATATATTATTGCGATATGTCCTTATAGAAATGCATTAAACATATATTTTAATCAATATTTTTCCCTCAACATCCAGTTTGTATTTTTTAATTAGTTAACAAGTTATAAGCTTCTTATTTCGAATATTATTTCAATTGGCTGTCATGTGCACCTTGTGTTCTTTTTTTTTGTCATAAAAGATTCCAAATTGCATTGTTTATATGAAGTTGTAGTACGTTGTGTAATTTTTGAGAATGAGTATTTAATAAAGGAAATGCAGCATAAGAAGACGTCAGTGGGGTAGCGATGATCTGGCTGCTTAAACTGAGCCTGAAGTATTGTCTTCTAGAACATACAGAATGCAAGTGGTTATATGAGTCATAAAGACCAGAATGGCTAACCCACCTCCTCGAATGAGCAGCAACACAGTCAGAGAAAAATGACAAACCCTGCAACAAACCATGCTGTCAGCATTTTCCAGTGTTTTGCCCTGTGACAAAATGTTTATTTTTTGTTATTTATTTATTAAAATTGTATTTCAGTTTGCAGTCCATTCAATTTGTGGTCATTGAATCTGCCGAATCTGCAAAAATTGAACCTTAAAATAAAGAAATAATACTGTGATGATTATTGATATTGACCATTGTTCTAAATGACATTTTCCACCACTGGCATCCAGAAAGGCAGATCATAGATTCACTGGCACCTTGTATATTTTTATTGGGCTGAGAAATAAAATGAACACTTTTCTATAAAACTTTTCATTTATTAATCATGTATATTTCTCATATATAAAGAGCAGCAGCTTCTGTCCCCAGTACATCACCCGGTGGCAGGTCTGGTCAATCCAATGGGCAGCACAGGCTTCGAAAGGGGACGCCGACTTGCTTACCAATTTCAATTAGCCTTGGACCAGGGGTGCTGAGGGTGATACTCGCCTAGGGCTCCCCAGTAACTAGGACTGGTACTGCCTGGTGGGCTATGGACATGGCAGGTGAATAACAAATCTCTTAAATGATCACTTATATCACTATAATAGAGAATTTTTTTAGAATCCCAAAGGTGGTGTCCTGGGAGTCTGTTCGTGTTGGTATCAGTTTTATCATAGAGATCATTCAGTGTTCTCTCCCTCAACTTATATGATAAAAGTATATGAATCAGGACTCTTGATACAGCTTTATTTCATTGATTGTTTAATAACGAATGAAAAAATTGGATACCTCACAATTGATATAGATGCCCCTAGCAGAATGTGAGGGTTAAGTCTGAGTGCAAATTAATAAAATAAATCAGCAATAATAATGATACGTTAGTACTTGTCAACACAATTTTGCCTGTAAAAAGGCCTGGATGGATCACCAGGGTAGCTGTACATGATTCCAGTGGTCAGGAAATATGTAGTATAGAACATTTTCTCTCTTATTATGGTATAATTTGGGTTTGAATGATATAAATATGTATAGTAACTGTCATATAAAATAAGATAAGAAAATGAGAAACTTAGATAAACTGTCAGTGAGGAACATTGCTTGCTGGCACATAACAGCCTGTCATCAAAGACATAAAGGCACCTCCAGTCAAGCTTATTTAATACCTTTGACAGCAAATAGATAGCAAGCTTTGTTGTGTTAGCAGAGCACGTTGCATGCTACTGTTTTGGTAATATTAGTGCACCCTCAGAGGAAATTTCAGTGATGGTGAAAAAAGCAACAGCTCAGCAGCTTTAACAGTAGGGTGCTAGTCAAAATTACAGTTTTTATATCGCAGATTGATTCCTCCATATATACAGTCAACACACAAAAAAAAAATAAGACAGTCTAACATTTTAACATTTACTGGTTGCAAATCATTATTTATTTTGTTAATGGTATGGTCCTGTTGCTGTGTGGGAATTCTTGCTTATACCCAAAAACTCAGTATTTCTTTAGTAGTAATTATAGCACAGCAGAGTTGTGTGTAGGGAGGACCTGTCGATTCCAAGGTAGTATTGAACCTGTGATGCTTTCAGACACACCTCCAATGAGCCAAATGGTATGTATGCTGCCACTACTTAATGGACCTGAAACTTCCATAACAGCTCACTCGAGTGATACACAAAGAAGGCAAATAAAGAACAGCCGGAAAATGTCTGAACTGGCACGAGAAACACGTTGTGGATTACATTACAGTCTACAACCTATATTCTTATTCTCAAGTATTACTGACTAAAAGTCTGCAACAAAACAGAAAATTTGTAATCTGTGTATTACATCGCAACACCAGTAGAACAAGTGATGAACTGCAAAAATTCCTTAAATGGAATAACACAGCATATTAGTATAGTTACCTGTAATCTCAATTTAGGTTAACTTGAAAAACTCAGTAACATCAGTCCGATAGAGCAGACAAGCTAGTTATATCAAAATAATAGCACCAAAGAATATACTATTATATAATTTGCAGTAAACAATAAGTAAAGATACTAAACGGTAATCAATACACTACTGGTTTCCTGTATTTGTCAGTTAAATACAGTTAAATACTGAGACATACAGTGTTGTGGTGGACAATATTTTACATGATGCTTATGTTGCATTTGTTTGTGCTTACCACTCAGGTCAAATGCAAAGTAAAAAGATGTCAGTGGTGTAGCAGTTCTTTAGCACGCAGCAGATACTGTAAACCAGGTTTAGACAATTTTATCCATAAAGGGCAGTTGTGTGTGTGTGGGTTTTCAATGCAGCTTCTTAATAAGAGGACTGATTGGCTGAAGAGTTTGCATGGGTTTGAACAGCTAAGCTAAAGGTTATCCCAAAAACCTGCATACGCAATGACCCTGTCACGTTCAGCTGGGGTGAGCGTGCTTGGATATCAGCGGCGTCGGGCAGGCAAGACGATGAGGCAGGAATATCCGGGGAAACGGGGTTTATTAATGGACAAACGGAGTAACGCAGGGAAAACGCCACGAAACATCACTATGACAGATCTGGGGTAACTAACTCAGACGCGGACTAAATACACAAGACTGACAGCAAACTAATCAGGAAACAGAGGAATACACTCAAACGGATGGACCACAGGTGATTTCAATTGGGATTTGCACACGAGGAGCAAGGGGGGCGTGGCACACACGAGGCTCGAACGGGCAGGGTATGACAGTTAAACCCCTTATTTTAATATATGGCTACATGGTTACATGCTTGGATGTACTTTAAATAAGGTGCCGCTCCTATTATTGCTGTCAGTTTGGTGCCCATTGCAAGTAATTGTCCAAGATGCTGTGTCCATATATGAACTTGAGTATGATGGAATGTTTACATTTTTACTCTAAATTCTGCAGTTATTTTTCACTTTGCATTTGTACAACCGTAAACCATGAAGTGAGCTCAAGACCCAGGATGTTAATGTCCTTCTCAAACGGTGGGTCTGGAAGTAACGTCCTTTGTTTGTTTGTGTGGCACAGGCTTGTCCACGCTGCAGGTGGTTCTGGACACTGCGGCAGAGAGAAAGTGGCAGGTGACGGCCATCAACGTCGGCAACCTCAAGGACGAGAAGAAAGACGAGGCCTACCGCTCGCTCTTCCAGGACCTGGAGAACAAGAAGGAGAGGAGAGTCATCTTAGATTGTGAGCAGGACAAAGTGAAAGATATCATGGAGCAGGTGAGCCCTGACACCGGTGATGATGTGTGCAATGCTGGACAGTCAAAGTGCAGCGTTTTTGACCGAGATGAGATTCTGTCATTCGTTAGTGTGCCAGATATAGGGAGGCATAAAAAAAGAATTTCCCCGTGGGGACGATAGAGGATTGAGTCCATTTTGCAGAAACTTCTTACTTTATATCTGTGTGTTCTCCATACTGTTTAGTTAAAATTCATAATGAAAGTGATTAATTGTTATTGTTGACACACCACAGCAAAACGCATCCTTTGTATTTAACCCATATGTGACAGGGCAGTGGGAAAATATTATTTAGTACCAGGGGAGCAGGGTGTGGGGGTTGTACCACTACGTTATGCTCAAACATCATTCCAAAGTTTGTCAGCAAGTTTAAGTCAGGCCAGTGTGGGCCAGCATCTACGCTGAAGTTCTTCAGGAGTCTCACCGTCTGCTTTTCCGAATCCTGGTGAAAACTATTGCTGTGATTCTTTGTGAATCACAGGGATAAATAAATCATATTCTAACAAGATATGTAATAAATAGACTACTTTGTTTATAAGTACTGTATAAATCTGACTAATAAGTAATGTTTGTAACATATTAGATTTGTTTTAATGGGGTGAATCTCACAATTTCAACACAAAGTATTCACTTTATTTACCCAACTGAATTACAATTAGAGACTCAGAATTAAGCACAGAAGCTTGCTATCCTTGTGAAAGGTATGAGTCTGCTGAGGATGGAGAAGAATTGATTGATATTTAAATCCAAAATCAATACCTGGATCTGAGGTCCCTTATCGTCTTAAGCAAACAGACCTATCCTGGTTGGAGCCTTAATATTACAACATTGTCATTCAGATCCTACCCTGCACACGTCGACATTAACGCTGTTTATTTCAATTTTGTGAAATAGTGATTTTGTTAGTGAATTTATAGATCTCCAAAACAGGACAGAAACCTCTGAAGTCAGTTGTGGGGGGGCACCCTTATTACACATATTATACATCGATCTGTGTCTCGGCGTCGCTCTGCTGTGACAGTGCAGAACGTTGCTGTGTTTTACTGATCATTGTTGACACGTTTCTCTTTCCTCCTTAGGTCATCACAATTGGCAGACATGTTAAAGGATATCACTACATCATTGCCAACTTGGTTTGTCTTTAATGTCTTTTTAAGATGTGATTTGTGCAGTTATTATCAAACAAGCATTATTTATTATACTGCTGTATTACAAACACATTATACTTAGATTATTGTCTATAACACCCTAGAAATACCGGCGCTGTCCATACCGCACTCACCGCAGGGTATAAATACTCCCAGCACGACTCCTTTCTCTTCGCCTCCACATTTTTATTGCTGTATTTTCCTCCTGAAGGGTTTCATTGATGGAGACTTGTCAAAAATCCAGTACGGGGGAGCCAACGTATCTGGCTTTCAGATTGTGGATTTTGACGACCCGCTGGTATCCAAATTTGACCAGCGGTGGGAGGCATTGGAGGAGAAGGAGTACCCTGGGGCCGACAGTAAAATCCGGGTGAGATGCCCTCAGGCCCCGTCCGCCTTGCTGACTCTGCCTTCCCGGCCAATTCCTGACGGCCCCGCCTCCTTTCACGCCGCAGTACACCTCGGCCCTGACGTACGATGCCGTGCAGGTGATGACGGAAGCGTTCCGCTACCTGCACAAGCAGCGGATTGACATCACAAGACGGGGCAACAATGGCGACTGTCTGGCCAACCCAGCCGTGCCATGGGCACAGGGCTTGGAGATAGAACGGGCCCTGAAACAGGTGACATGCTCGTTACCATGGAAACAGCACTGGTGACTGGTGGGATATGTAGTCTAGCTGTCTTAATGACTCTGGAGTCTGTAATCACAGCTGCGAGGTCCTGAACAAGAGCAGTTAAAGGGGTCGTCTCTTCTGGATCCACCATGACTGTGTTTGTTCTGCCGATTAGGTTCGCGTGGAGGGTCTGACAGGGAACATACAGTTTGATCAAAATGGCAGGAGGGTCAACTATTCTGTTAATATAATGGAACTGAAAAATAGTGGTCCAGTGAAGGTAAGCTCCCCAATACACCTAAATGAAACAAAGTACTTTAGTTTACCTTAACACAGAACAATGTACACCACCTTCAGAAATCACTCAGTAGAGGCTTACATATAGACATTGAGAGTTATTGAGAGAGAAAATGCCAGCCAACAGGGAATGTTCCCAGAACGTTAGCTAACGTCATTTAAAGGTTCTCAGTTCCAGCATCAGTGGAACGTTATTTCTATGTTTTACATTTTAACAAAGGTTCTTTCAGTGTTTGTTTGGTAACACTATTACCTGAATCTTTTTAATATAACTCAAGTTAAAAAAAATATTTTATAAAATTGCCAGAGGTGTCTTTTGTGATCACACCGTCCAGCCTTGAGCCTGTGACCAAAGTTGAATAGATCAGCAGGTGTCTTCTGTGATCACACCATCCAGCAAATCTATGTTTGAATAAATGCACATTTTAACTACAGGAATATACAGTACATTTATTGCTGTGGATGATTATGTGTGGCTCTGTGAAGTATTCTGTGCTAAATCAGCAGTTATTTGCATATGTCCTAGAGTGATTTCATATTTTAATTTTTTTTTCAGATCGGTTATTGGACTGAGGCTGACAAAATGGCTGTGACTAATCCCGATATCTTACAAAATGAATCACTGGGAATGGAAAATAAAACCGTTATAGTGACGACAATTTTGGTAGCGGCTTCCCTCTTCATACTTTAAATGTGATTTACGGTGTTTACCTGTCTGCATGATGACTCGGCACGCCCCACGTTATTTACGACGACCCGTGTGTTCGTCAAGGTGCATTTCTTGTTCACGTTGCGTCTGCAGGAAGCGCCGTACGTGATGCTGAAGAAGAACTCGGACCTCTTTGTGGACAACGACAGGTATGAGGGTTACTGTGTGGACCTCGCTGCTGAGATTGCAAAGCACTGTGGATTCAAGTACCAGCTGAAAATAGTCGGAGATGGAAAGTATGGAGCCAGAGATGCAGAGACCAAAATCTGGAATGGAATGGTTGGAGAACTAGTGTATGGGGTAAGGGTTAAACAGGCCCACCACTGGATGATGCGTGGGCTAACCTGTCTCGCGCATATGTACATACGGCTGGAATGCCTGTTATGGGATATTTGCTATTATATGTACAAAATATATATCTGTTCTTTGTAGATAAATATGATTTCTTGAAATTGCAAATGTATTTATTTTATGTCTCACTTTGTGAAGTGATGACAGTAAAATGTTTCTGGAAGTTTCTGAGCACAGTTGAAAACCACTTCTTCGGGGCCTTGGCTCCCGTCTCATTTGCCATTTTATTTCACTTTCAGAAAGCTGACATAGCGGTCGCACCATTAACAATCACCTTGGTGAGAGAAGAAGTGATTGACTTTTCCAAACCGTTCATGAGTCTGGGCATCTCCATCATGATTAAGAAGCCTCAGAAATCCAAACCGGGCGTGTTCTCTTTCTTGGATCCGCTGGCGTATGAGATCTGGATGTGCATTGTCTTTGCCTACATCGGCGTCAGTGTGGTCCTGTTCTTAGTCAGTCGCTTCAGCCCATATGAGTGGCACACGGAGGAATACGAAGATGGACAGATACAAACGAGCGAGTCCACCAACGAGTTTGGGATATTTAATAGTCTCTGGTTCTCCCTTGGCGCCTTTATGCAGCAAGGATGCGATATTTCGCCAAGGTTGGTCTGTCGCTCCGTTCGACTTTGTGCATTTGCGGTTCAGCATGGCACCTTGGCGCGCATGAGCTTACCTCCTGAAGGTCCCGCTGCTGCTTTCCAGCCACGGAGCAAGCTCTTGGTTCTCTTGGGGGTTTCTGGTTCCTTCTTGAGACAAAGAGCAGATTCGGGATGAGAGGTATCAGAGTGGCATCGCATTTATGCCAGTCGGGTATCTCTTCTGTGAGCACGTGCGTGCCATGTGGGGGCCGTAAATGCATGAGGTTGCCCCCCCCTTGCCGTCCTCTTGGAGGAGTACCGTGTTTTTGCTGCATATTACCATTACATGGTAATGTGGTGCGTTAATATCCCCCTGGGTGCTTCTACATCCACACAGTGTTCAACCTTCTTTTCTATAACCAGTACCAGTCAAAGCCCATGTGGTACAATAGGCCAGCTTCAACGCTGTCTGAGACAAAGTGAAATCGGCTGGCTAAGTCGGCACCCCCTCAGAAGATGGTGCCCTAGGCGGCTGCCTATGCCACCTAATGGGTTGACCGGCACCAGTTTTGGTGCCATCAATGAGGAGGACAGGCCTCAACACTGGGTCTCTAGCTGAGCTGTGTCCTCTGTAGCAGATCTACTGGATGTCCAAGTTGGACGTCTCTCCTGAAAGTCACACAACAGTATTATTTCGTGTTTAAAAGATAACCGGAGACCAGTGATTTGAGTAAAACACTTGTTGGGTTTGCTTAAAATATATGCACAGCTTCAATCCATACTTGTAGGATTGTTGATGTTTATTTTGCTAATTTTATGGGTGCAGATACTGTGTTTTTAGTCATCAATACTGTATGTTTGTTCTCAGAAATGCGTGATTTAACCTGAATTGATCACTTATCTATTTCTGCCTAACTTTCTAACATGAATACTCTACCTTTTAGAGATTTGTCATAATCCATTCAGTGATCTATATTTTGTTTGTTTGTGCCAGCTTCCATCTTTCAGATTAATATGCTGTTCTTTCATCCTCTAGAGGTCAACACTGAAAAAACACAGAAATGTCAACATGCTACAGTAACAGCCTGAAATCATCCCATTTCTCTATACCGATGTTGTACCCCGCTGTCTGTCTTGTAATGTGTGCTGTCCCATAATCATACAGAAGTAGTTCAGTTTCATCACATGACCAGTGTCCAATAGCATCTGTTTTTTGAGGACCTGTAGTCCTGTAGGTCATTCTTCCATTACTTGGTGTCAGTCGTATGACTATGTATGTATGATACTTCTGTCACACCGATTCAGGACCTTTTTCCCAACACCTTGCTTTTCATTTGGCCGTAAATAAGAACTTAGGTTTACAAGATTAACACTTCAGTTCTGTGATATGGGAGATCCCACCTTGATTATTCAGCATTTTTCTTCTAATAATTTTTCTATATTTTGTTAGAACATAGCAAATAAATGTCCTCTGCCTGTTTCTTTTGAAGAATGACTTGTACTGCCTGAATCCTCTAACTCTCTGGCTCTCGTTTGACTTCTGTGAATCCATTTCACACTTGTTAATAGATCCCTCTCTGGCCGCATTGTTGGTGGGGTGTGGTGGTTCTTTACCTTGATCATAATATCGTCCTACACGGCTAACTTAGCTGCCTTCCTGACCGTCGAGCGGATGGTGTCGCCCATCGAAAGTGCAGAGGACCTAGCTAAGCAAAGTGAAATTGCTTATGGAACTCTGGATTCCGGCTCGACCAAAGAGTTTTTCCGGGTAAGGAGACTTGAGGTTCTTCTTAAGAAGAATGTCAAAATCATTGGAGTTGCAAGTTTGCTAATGCTACGGCACATTTGTGTTATATGAATGTGTGTTGGCTCTGTGTTGTTTGTTATTCTTGTGCTATTTGTTGGGTGCCTGGATCAAGATCAGCAGAGATCCAACTCAAAGAAATGCAGATAGAATTTTTAAAGGAGTCCTTTGTTAAATCATAACCAATTTAAAATTGAGGAGATATACACGTCTTCCAGCGTGTTCTCTGTCCACAATGGCCAAGGCACTCAGTCTTTGATTGATCACAATGAAGCCAACAGCTTTCCAGGAAGCCTGGAGATAAATGAGGGTCCATTAGCGAAGAGAAGAAACAGCAGAAATCCAGGGACAGTCAACGTGGAATAATGAAAAACATAAAATAGACAAGATTAGCTTATTACTGACTGGGAGGATGGGGGTGAGAGAGTAAGGGCACCAGAGGAGCTGCAGAAGCAGTGGGGATACTGCTATTAACCAGGCAGCAGCACCAGTGCGAAATGCCAGTTACGGTGGATGAAGAAGAGTCATCTCATATAAAGATTAATCCTGACCGCTGTAACCAGCGAGAAATCGGGTGGTTGGATTAATCAGTAACACTGTGTGCTACTTCAGCTGCTACTTGTACTATTGCTAATAATAATAATAATAATAATAATAATAATAATAATAATAATAATAATAATAATAATAATAATAACAGCAATGAGAAAAGAACCTGTTTACTGTGTTATATTCAACATTTTAAATTTTTATTATTGCACAAATCCTACCTACAGTCCTATAGACTATCTGAGATTATGCATTACATTAACTGTCCCTTTATAATGCCTGAATATTATTTTCAAGGAACATTCAGTGCACCTTGATAATGCATAGAACATTCGTAAGTAGCTTGTAAGTATGCTTTAACATGTCTTAAAGCATGGCATTCATAACATTTTCAATGAACAAGATAAGACAACTTTAATATACAAGATTATGATATTTGTTAATAATGTATATTGCATCAGTCATATCTTGTTAATTACATGCTGCTCATGAATGCATTATGAAGGTGCACTGAATGTTCTACGAATGCATTACGAAGGTGCAGTTAATGTGAAGCATTACCAAAAATAATTTGCTAATAATATTAGCATACAAACCTGAAAATCTGTGCTGAATGTATGGTTATGAAAATGGACAGATAAGTAGCCATGCCATGGCAGGTACTATCTCTGTTATCCCTATGTAGTGTTTATATGTAATGTCATGGACATAGATTATAGGGGGTTGTCATCCCCCCCTCCCCCCCCCAATAATCAAAACAAGCAAATACACCCCCTTGAACCCTCTTAAATGGGTGGAGACCTCAACCCCCCCACCAAAGCTCAACCCAAAGGTATGCCCTTGTGTAGTGTTGGGCCGGGG
>JAODUD010000008.1:25059170-25075909 GCA_026784285.1 Stomatorhinus walkeri | reverse complement strand
CGAAGCTGAGGGCGAGAAGCTCTGAAGCGTGCGACCAATAGCTAGCATATGTTTCAGATCATTCATCTGGTGCCTGGCTCCTTCGCCTCCGTGCAGTCTTTAGTCACGCAGGCGCACGCAGGCGCACGCAGGACGGCCCTGGCGAGCAATCCCGTAATTATGAGGAGGGGCTCAACCTTCACTTATTGAGTGCTGAACACACCAAGTGCATTGTTATGAGACAGGGTCATTTCTGCAGGAAGGGGTGGGGTGTCCATATGTCCAGTGTTCAGCCCTGACACACACACAGCTGTTAACCTAAACACAGCAGATTGTCAGGAATGTCAGAAATATCTTTAAAATATCTTTACTTAATATTATTTTTATTTTTATTATTATTATCATTATTTAAACATTTTCATTTGGATTGAGGGGGTGGACTTGCCTCTCAGATTTGCCCACAGTGTGTGGCTCTGTGAGTACCTGGCTCTCCATCCAGGCTGCTGCCCAGCTCAGACGCCCCCACCTCCCTAAGCAGGATAAGTGCCTGGAAGGTATGTCCACCTCTCCGCTAATTACTCCTGCAAATGCTGTAACTTCCTCCCTTTTTCACGGGGCTGTGCTGCTGAAATTAAAAGCACCAAGCGACCTGTAAGGCAGGATCAGATTTTGGCCAGGGTGACTTCAAAGTAACGAGGGGCTGAGCCTACGGCTCGTCCCATCTCTCTCCTGCGCAACACGCCCGGCGATAATGGCGGCGCGCAGCCGCAGACCGCGCAGTCAGTCAGCCATCTGCTGAAGGTTACAGCCCCCGAAGTGCAGCAGTCATGTGGGACAAATTCATTTACCAGCTATTCCGGTGTGTCCGTGCGCTCAAGCACCGGCCACCTGCTGTACTGCGTCGCCTGATTTTTGTTTGTTTGTTTGTTTATTTGTTTGTGTAAGAGTGTCTAATTACCTGCTATTAAAATAGATTTTTTCATTCTTCACTTTTTCCCCTTTTTAGAAAAACTGTATAAGCACTATAAAAATGCTGGTCTAAAGTTACAGGTTCCATAAAAACTCAAGGAGGGAAAGGGTCAGCAAGCCTACCCCCACAAACCAGAACCACAAAGGAGAAAGTATTTTTGAAGACCACCTGTTGTCTATTATTTTGACATACTACTTACTCATAAATCATAACACTGGGTAATTAATCAAACTGTCAAAATGCAGGGCGAAGGTCACGCGGCGGGGTCAAAGGTCACTGCCGGGCTGACAGGGGTCGGATTCGCACCGCATTCCTCATTATCAAGTTGTGGCGAGAGAGGACCCAAGCAAACAAAAGCAAAAGCAGATGGGGTTAGGGGGGGTGGGGGGGGGGGGGAGAACGGGAACGAGCAAGGAAGCTGTCAGCTGCCTGCAAATGAAGACGCGGAATCGGGAGAGGAGGCTGAAAAGAGAGGAGACAAAATAAAGTGTCAGAAAAAAGAATAAAGAAGTACTTTTCAGAGTAAGGGACAGGCAAAAAAAAGTATAAGACCCTGATTCACCTCCATCTCTCCCCCAAAGAAATGTTAGGATTAAGCTCTGGGCAAATATGGTCACCAAAATGTCCCCTGGCCCAAGTATAACAAAGCTAGCTGATTACGCTCAGTATCTCCATCAAGCCTCATTTTAATGAAACCGGCATTCATAGACATGCAAGTTCAGATCTAGACACAACTTCAAACCTGCCACTTCAAAACAATGTAAGGAAATGCGAATTAAACAAAGAGATATGACAGACTGACTGAGAGGCAGGTCACAATGAGACGCGTGCACGCGGCATTTTACACTAAATTATTCCGCTAACCGGTACATTATAAAAATTCTCCTGAAGCATCATAAAGCATCATAACACGTCATAATGATTAATTTTCACTGTTCATCATGATTTATGTAAGCTGGAGGAGCACCGGCACCGACATGTCGGCAGAGAAGGAAAATAACGCGGGAGCCAGTCTCTCTGGAGGATGTGTTTATCACTTTGGAGAATTACAGCATGCGAGAGACATTGGATCAAGGAAGAGGAGAAGTTCTGCATGATTTGGGGCTAAAATGCGAAAGAACGGGAAAATAATAATAGTGAAACAAAGAAAATAAAAGCTGCAGTCCCATAGTCTGTAATAAATGCACGGCAGGTGATACCCTAACATATATTACATCAAAGCGTCAGGCTGCGTCAGACCCACAATGCTGTGCAAAATTACCTGTCAACTTCCCCTCAGAATCTTCGTTAATCTCATTTCCAGCGTTCGCACATTCATCATACACATACATCAGTGTCAGCTCTCCAGTTGCTACCAGGCAGCACTTGGGAGAAAATGTAATTAAAATCTTTCGGGACAGGGTGGTGGTGCCACGTCTCCTTTAAGTGGCCGAGGTGGGGGGGGGGGGTGCCACTTCCTCTCATGGAGTCTATGCCCATTTCGCCTGATGATAAATTAAACAAGGAGCCAGACAATTCTCAGTGGCACTGATCGAGCCCAGCATCTGAGGTGTCTGTGTTGTGTGTTGTTCATTATAATGATGGGTGTGCCGTCAGCTGAGAAGAAGTGCAGCAAATCCAGAACCATCCATCAGCAGGAGAATGCTTATGGGGTTCTTTTGCAGAGTGCTGCCTTGGTTCTATAGAATATAAACTTTCTCTGTTTCTAACCACATTTTTAAAGCAACTGATTAGCTAAGGTGGAGGTGAATGAGCTCCTTCAGGTGATGTCAGTTTCAGCTTTGGTTGACATGTGGTCTTTCTGTCAAGCCTCCCAAATGAGCCAAGGGGGGTTCTATACATTCTGGGGTGACTGAATGTGACATTTTCGACAAGGAAAAGAAGTCATTGTGTCACCCCCAACCTTGACAACAGAAAGGGCAGGACGTTCTCATAAGTAAGAAGAATGTAAAATTACGACCTCTTGAAAATGATTTGGATTCTGAAGCTTACAGCTTTAGAAATCAGAGGCAGTGGTAGCTCCCCTCTTTTTTATAAAGCTCTAATGTGGTGGATGGGATCACGGCAGATGGATACAAGCAGGATTTCTGCAGGTCCCTTGTTAAAGGGGCACCTTCCTGTCCCCGTCTATCTCTCCCTACTGGCCGCCTCTCACCGTGTTTGATGTACTACTGATGTTGCCACTAAATACTGCAGCTTTAAGTATTTGCATTTTACCAACAAACTTGCATTAGTAATTTGTGAAGGACACTTACTTCATTTGAGAATGGTGCATTGCCATATTAAGTAATGAAGATGTGAATGAGTCACAATATACTTTTTAGTATATGCTAAGAAGAAGAGTCCATTTCTTCCCCTGAAGGCAGAAATTTTGTCATAGAAGCATTCAGCAACAGCTCTACTCTGTTCAGATCTACACCTCATCTCAGAAGGTCTGGCAGCATCTCAGAAGATCCTCGTTTTTATTGGCCGGTGTGGTTGTTTATTACAAGGTGAAATGGCACTATTGAGACTGATGACTGGGATGGTGAAAGATTCCTCAATGCAGAGCTGAGGTTGCATCGGGGAGAATTTGGCTAAGGTGTCTGTTGGGGCTTTTCAGCTTAAACATCTCCCGCAGGACTGTCTGGTGCTTGCAGGTTGCCAGCATCCAGCAGGAAGAGAGGTGCTATTCCGCTAATCACTGTTAGCCTTCCTGCATGGTGCTGTGTGTCCCATCGTAGGAAAGGAAACAATCTCCCTGCCAGAGAGTGCACTTTCAGATTGGCCTCCCCTGATATGAAATCAGAATTGTAAATTAATAAATTAGACTAAAAGTCAGGTTACAAATCAGCTTTTAGTCATGCTAACAATGATCCTAGCCTTTGCTAAAAATAACTTGCCAGTTCATGGACTTATTCAAGCTCTCCAGATTAACTGTGTTCTTTTGCTACTTCGGTTCAATCTTGAATGAAACTGGCATGGAATTAAGTTGCTCTGTAATTCTTGCCAGTGTCCGTCCTTCCTGCAGTCCGCCTTTGTTAGCAGACTTTTCCGAGAAGGGCTACGCAAGACTGCTCTGGGCAGAATATTTGTTATGTTTCCTGTCCATTTTTTTTGGAGGGCGGTGGTAAGCAAATACTTGTATCTGCATATAATTTAGCAGGTGAGATTTGGCGGTAACCAAATGGACAAATGCAGCAGTATTGTATTAGTGTGACAAATGGATTTTTTTCAGTGGTTTGAAGCCCCACTTTAGGGAAGACAAAAGAGGTGAAGAAGACAATGAACATCTGGTTCTGCTGATCCATTTTGTGTGTAGAGATGGTTGGAGAATCAATTTAAATCTTCTCTGTTAATCCCATTATCTTGCTGTCAGAGAAAATATATGGTAATGAAAAACTATGTGTTTAATATGTCCTTGGTGGTCTACTACCATTGAGATCTTGCAAATGAAAGCAGAAAATAACGCCAGAGGCAGGGGTCTGAAGACCAACTTCCAATCCGGTTGTTCATTATCTGTGGCTTGAGAATCGCCAGTCTCACCATCCTGTACAATACAGCTCCTTTAATGGTCTGAATGTTTTTATACTACTGATTAAAGGGATGGGGCCAGTTGCTGATTTGTCGACAGCAGGTCTGCATTCCTGATGGTAAATATCTGCAAATTTCAAAGGATTTTACACTTGACCTCAATTCATACCCTGTTTTAAAATTATGGGGAATACAAGCGAGCGATGTCAACATGCATCTTCTAATGAATAGTCCCCCCCGCCCACCCCTCCGGTTGTCAGACACATCAAACAAGTAAACCGCTTACCCCTGGATCACTCGTGTCTGTGCTGCACTGTCCTCTGGCTGCGTAGAGAGGACTTTTCAGGCATTATTCAGCATGGCTGTGCCTTCAGATAGATTAAATTGGACCTAATTCCATTAACCCATCATAATTACAAGCTTAGGTCTGATATTGCAGCCTCCCTCACGTGTGAAAACAAGAGGCTCCTCTGACCATATCGCATGTGATTAGTAATTAGTGTTTCTTCCAGTTACAAGGTTCGAATTTGTGTATGTGTGTCTCTCTGTCTCTCTCTCTCTCTCTCTCTCTCTCTCTCTCTTCCTCTTCCGCTGGCAGTAGAAATGCAAACATATACCATACGGTGCCTTGTAACACCCTTAACTACATCATCCATCACACATTTTAATAGACAATAAAGTGCTACTTTAACATTTCTTTCCGTTATATTTTAATTCAAAATAGTAATTCTCAAAATGAATAAATTCAGATACATTCAGTATTCAGTTTATATAACACCTTTCATGATACAGTTGCTCCAAGGCACTCAACAAGAGTGTGCGGCATCATTAGGTTTTATGCACATTATTAGTACATCAAACCTAAATGGTTCATGATAAAGGAAAAAAGAAGCCTAAAAATGCCTGAAGACAATGGAGGAGGGGAGCCAAAAAGATAGGATGGAGAAAAAGCCCTCCCCCTCAGACATGCTAGCATGAAACACAAAGTTAATGATCATGCTTTTATAAATGTGAGGTGTAAACTACGGTCAATGTCAAAGTCCATTTGGGAGCTAGTTCTCTGTGCAGATCTTAGTATGTATAGGAATAAATGTACAGTATGAGTGTATGTATGAGTGTGACATGTTTAAATGGGTAAAAAGCAAAATGCATAAACTGACAAATTGGAAGATGGGATATACAAAACTGCCCAGTTTCCCCACAGGGATGAATAAGCATTTTAATTCTGTTCTAAGTAAGGCTGGATTTTATTTTATTTTTTTACGAAAACGAGTGTACTGTGACTTAGTTTTGAGTCACCCCCACTTGAGCATGCACAATGCATTCAATTGCATTCAACATAGAAGTTCATTCTTTAAAGTATCGGCATGAATTTCTTTCATGTTGCAAAGCAGGCTTGAAATAAAGGTTCAGTGAGGGCCAACAACGAGAAACCACACCTCCCCTCAGTCGCAGATATTTTTTATTCACTTTTTTACAGTCATTATCTATTTTTAAACGTCCCTATAATTTTCCAAGCCGCCCTTATCCGTGTGCTTTTAAGCGCTTCGTTACTCTGTTGTTGTTCATTAGTATAATTAGCTTTGCCATGCACTCACTCTGATACTCCTTGCTTCTTTAAATGACGACCCCTGGTTCCTCCACGTTCAAGTCAGTGTTCAAATTCTAAGACGGGACCGGTTTAATTTGTCTTTTACTTAAACAGGAGGCTTTTCTTTGATATCAAGCTTCAGTCCTCTGTTTTACATAGACAGTACACAAGTCGCAGTATGCTTTTTTGTCATTTGCTGCTACGCTTCTCTTTGAGGCAATTGTGTTCAGATGAAATATTGACTCTTACAGAGTAAACACTGTGTTTCCAAAACCCAGGAAACCATGGCTGATGGGATCTGGGTCGTGATTTTACTGTTGACACCACATAAACAAAACAGAATAAATGTCAGCGATGATTGCATTTTGAGTTTAACTATACATAGAAGGATGCGTCTGACAGGCATTTAGAATAAGATTTACCCCAGTCCTACAGATGCACAGCCCCCAGGTTTCCTGGGTACACTTACCAGGAAATTAACAATAAAACTCTGATACCTACTTGTGTGCTGAAATATGTATATGATCAATAAAGGAGTGTATTTGAACAGATCTTGAACTGTGGCTCCTGATGGAGATTTTTCTACTGTACATAATGAGTAAGAAACAATCAAGCAATTTTTACCAAGTCAGCTGTTTCTCGAAGCCTGTGACAATGCATTATGCCTGTGTAACAGTCATCCCTCTTACTCACATGCTCTTCTCTCCTGTGTTTTTGTTCCAGGTCTGGTGAAGCTAGGAGTCCACTGTGTCACATGTCAGAAAGTCGCAGTGAAGATTGTCAACCGGGAGAAGCTCAGTGAGTCAGTTCTAATGAAGGTGAGGATACTGACAAATTCCTAAATCTGCTTTGCACTTCAGTATCCATCCTGAGTATTCCTTTAGACTCATGTTTAAAGAGTATGTTTCTCAAAGACCTCTGAAAACCAGTTTGGTGATGAATTAATTTGGCTGAATTCAATTTCATCCAGTCATTTTGCTTTAACTAGGTCAGGGTCATGGGGTGGGACCTGGAGCTTATTCCAGGTAGCAGAAGAGGGCACAACATTGGGATGCCCTCAGAATGATAACATACACTATGAGCTATTTAAAGATGCCAATTAACTGTATGTCTTTGGACATGAGTACCTGGAGGAAACCTTCATGCATATGTACACTTGACATAGAGATAAGGAAGGAATCAGTTCTCCAGCCCTGAAGCTGAGGTATTGGTGAAATCTTTTGAGTCACTGTGCCATCCCTGAAATCATTTCCATTCAGTTTGTCTTTGTAAGATTCCCTGCTTAGTTACTCCCAAATGTTTGACAGTACAAACATTTCTGCAAATAAAAATTGACTTTGTTAAGAAAAAATCAACTGTTGAAAATTTGTCAGAATACTTTGAACATCTTACCTGCTTCACAAAGTAACTTTTTCTGTTGTGTATATGTGTCTTGAATCAAAACAGTCTCTTAGATTCATTTGTTTAAGCAGAAGCTTGTGCGATATCATTTAGTTTTCTATCATGTCACCCATCACAAAGCATGACGTTTTAGTGATGCACTGAGGTTTAGTAATATCTAGCAAAAGTGCGTTTTATAATCTGAACCCATATTATCATAATGCACCACTGAAAATAAGTGCACCATTATCAGCTGTATGTAACTAGAGGTATAGATGTCACACTAATAAAGGTAAGCATGAAGCAGGCTTTAATGCCAGCAAAACCCCTAGTGGGGACTTTATTATGCTGAGAGCACAGACAGCAGGCATTGACAGGAAAAAATAACCAGACTGTGGGGACAGGTTACTTGTAAGAGCTTAAATAAACAATGAACACAGGGCAGCTGAGTGCAGTTAGCAAGGGCAGAGATGGGAGGTAGGACCAACAATCATAGGCGTGGCCAGTTATGAGCCACACCTGAGAAGAGACGGGAGGATCAGACATGCGGAGTGAGCAGGGCTCGATGGTAAACCAGCCCCCCTCAAAAGTGTGCCCTCTGGGCACCAAGAACAGGGTGGGCAGGGGATTCTGAAAATGGCATGAGGGGCAGACACACGGGACCACGACACAGGACAGGATTGGGACCAGGGGAAAGAAAAGCAGGACTGGAAAGAGTGACGGGACTATGAAGTGTGGCCAACAGAACAGGTACACTGCATAGGAAGGGATTGTATGGGGCTCGGACTCCCAATACCAGAGAAGATGGGCTATAGAACACCATACCTGACATCACCATGGCAGACAAGACAGACATCTAGTCAAGATGTGGAACACTGTGGAGAAACATTACCTGGACACAATGACCAGGTGGGACATACATCAGAACAGAAGTGCAGGACACCAGACTAGATGTATCGACAGACCAGGTGGAAAAAACACCGAACCAGATGAAGCAGGGCGACATATCAAATGACACTGGACCAGACCTGGGGCACAACCGGGGCACGGGGCAGACTGGGGCATGGCTAGGGACAGGACAGGGCAATGAGGACCACGAAGACACAAGGTGGACAGGACCAACAGCAAGGCAGAGTATATGATCCAAAGGAGATCCAGGTATAGTACCGGTCTCATTGGTACATCCAAAGTGGAAAAAACAGAACGTCAGACTGGGACAAGCAGGACAAGACAAAACAAGACAAAACAAACAGGCAGTGGGACCAGAGGAGAAGGAGCAGATAAGAAAGAACCAAGGAGGGCACAGAGCAAAAGGCCATAGAGAGAGGCAAGATCATTGGCATATGGACAGTGAGTTCATGTGGAACACTAAGTAGGGTCCTGGGTGTCCTCGTTGCTCTGGAGGGCTAGGTGGTGGATATGGAAGGTATGTCCTCTTGGGGTCAGTCCTATGCAAGGTCAGCATAGCTTGACGATGCAACGGGAGAGAGAAGTTTGGTAGGTGGCGAAGTACAGTCCATGCAGGGGATCTCCAGAGGTGTTCAGTGGGCTGTAGGTTTAACGCCACCGGGTGCGAGCATGGGTACGAGTATTGAAACTAGAGCACAACATGAATGGGCCTCTCCAGACTGTAAGCAAGGCAGAGGTCCAATGGATGCCCATGGAGTGCTCAAGGTTTTGCAGCAGACTGGTTGAGCATGTGCCCATTTGCCCCTTTCGGAGACAAAGACTCTCCCTTTCCATCGCCAGGTGCCCTTTCTGCATTACCGGCGATGTTGGGACTCCAGAGTGGATTGGCTAGACTGCAGGGAGGACAGTGTCAGATGAAGAAGGTTCCACTCAAGGTCCCCGCGACTTCCCCTGGATTTATCGATTCCATACCCCTTCCCCAGCAGCAACCTCCAGGGGACCTCCTGGGACCATGATGGGGATCACAGAGTAGGACAGGCAGGCTAGAGATTAGGCAGAGGCTGCTGGAGAGGCGAGCACAGGCAAGTGAGCAGGAGCTGTCCAGACGATGCCCGTAGGCGAGCAGGCAGGAGCCGATGAGGTGGCCACAGAGATGTAGGCAGAAGCTGGCGTGACGACAGGTGGCTGCATGGCAGGAGTTTTGACACAGCAAATGTCAATTCAGCTCGGCGAAGGGCTCACAGTTACATTCTAGGGACTAGGTTCTGTTGGGTTGAACTGCTTCCTGCAGAGACGTATCTCTCTCATGGTCTCCATCAAATGTCCCTATAGTCTGGGAGTCCTGTTCTATCTGGTGGCAATGATAGCTGGAGACGTTTGCAGGAGTGGATCCTTGGAAAGGTCTCAGAGGAGGTTGAGGAGTGTGGAGAAGAGTGGTGAACAGGGGTGGCACGTAGAAGAGGGGTCTTCCTGTTGACGGAGCTGATGAGATGCTGGAGTCCTTCCCTGGGGTCGGTCCAATGGAGGCGTGGGGTCGCTCAAGTGAGCCTTCAGTTGGGGCACAGAAGTGCGTTCTTCATGGGGGTTGCCCTGGAACAACTACTGGGTCGTTTGCGCAGTCTGTTCATGCCAATGAAGGTAAGCACAACCCAGAAACAGGCTGTAATGCTGCCAAAATCCCTAGCTGGGACTTTATTATGCTGAGAGCACAGACAGCAGGCATTGACAGGAACCAATGACTGGACTGAGAGATCATGGGACTGGGAAGAGCTTAAATACATAATGAACACTGGGCAGCTGAGTGCAATTAGCAAGGGCAGAGACGAGAGGTAGGACCAGCAATCATAGGTGTGGCCAGTTATGAGCCACACATGAGAAGAGACGGGAGGATCAGACATGCACTGCGGGCAGGGCGTGATAATAGGGTGGTATCCCTACTGCCTATACAGGCCATGAATAGAATAAATGATGAGAAGTCGATGGAAGAAATATGGGTAAATGTGTGAGGGTCACACTGGTTAGACGCTGTGGGTTAATGGTGTTCCTCCTGGCCCCTGGAGCTGTGTTTCCCTCGCCCTCTCACACCGTTCATTGTCCGTGCATGTTTCACTCAATGTTTTTGACAGCTGACAGCGATATTGCAAACAAGCGCAAAAGATGAACACAGCTCGTAGGAATTCTCCCCGACTCAACTTGGCACTCTCCTGAGGGTGGGGGGCTTACAGAGTGCTTTGCCTTTATGAGAAATATCATTAATAAACTGATGAAATACACATGTAATATAGAGGATTCGGGCCGGGGTGCCATAGGCTATCTAGAAGAGAGAATCTGCCATTTGTGTTGACGAAGGTGTAAAGATTGCTTTGGAGATACCTGGGGCTATTGGCTTGGTGTTTGATATAGTTATTATTCATAACTTTGCTGTTGCTTAACAGACTTTTATTTAAAGTGACCTACATAGCTTAACTTTTTTTAACACTAGATCTGTTTCTACAGCTGTACTGAAGTAATTCACCTTTAGTAAGCAACTTTTTCACATGTTCCACAATCAGGTATCTCCTAGGTCCAACCTGAACCTGTCATCTTGTCCCCAATAATCTGTTGTACAAGAAGGGGAGGCAATGGGCAGGCGATGAGACAATTTATTTTTGCTGTGGCAGAATCTTTGATGGATTTGCATGTTAATTTAATTATTTGTTTGTGTGTGTGGCTGTTTCAATATGTTTGTATGTCTTATAGGCAGTTAGCCTATAAGAATGGCACATTTCAGACTTCCTGCAGTTTCTGCATTGCAGTGTCCCGATGATGACAGGAGGTTGCTGGGTATAATATTGCATTCTCCTAAGGTTTCCAGCACTTTTATCAGTAGTTCCCTTCTAAAAGCTGCACACATGCACTTATTAAATTGGTGCTGCTTTATACCCTGATAGCAGCTGCAAAGTAACTCCTGGTGTGTCGTGACAAAGGATCTTCTGTGACTGCTAATAGACTTCTCTCTTTCCCTTGAGGTCTTTCTACATGCTGTCTCATTGTTTCCTGCTGTTATTTCAGATGTTCTGAAGGTTGGTTGTCATGGGAACCAAACACGATTAGGGCTAACAGAAAAAGTAAATTATATGCTTGAGAAAAAAGGGGGAGGAGGTATGGACCGTTTCTGATTTTTTTTAGGTATGCCTGGTAAAAAGTGGGGAAGATTTTGACAGGCATATATGACATAAATGCTTCTTCTTAGGGTCAAGTGGACTCCTGCTGTGGCACGCAAACAGCGCTGTTCTAAATCCAGCAGCCAGGTGTGACAGGAACCAAAGTTCATCCTACCTTTTTATACGTCTGTCTCTGATCATTTTTTTTCCTTTATTCCAGCTCACCTGTCTTATCCCTCCTCCATGCAGTGTTGATTTTTCTCTTCAACTTTGGAGTTTGTGCAGCGTGCTTTCTCTCTGTTCATGCGACACATCCTGAATCCTCTGCCTCCAGTCCCTGCTCAGAACTTGCTCTTGAAAAGCCACAGATAACTTTTCTCTCTGCCTGCCACTCTTTACCTTTGGTTTTCAGTTTTTTTTTCCTCCCCCGTTGGCTCTTCTCTGCCATCATTAGCAAACAAACAATCTTGCTATTTTGCCGCCGCAGTCTCCTGCTGCATGTTATCACAGATGCTGGGAGAGGTGAGCTGAGATGCCATGGGCAGATCACAGCCCTAGCATTTCCAATCATGTCCCACGTAGGGTTGTGGCCTCACACTACTGCACAAGCTAATGAAGCTATCGCCTGCAGCTCAGAAACATGGTAACTCTCTCTACAGAGGAAATTGTAATTGTAATGATGTAATTGTGAGTCCTGTTCTCACAATGCACATTTTACATAACTGCCTGTACTTGCCCAGGACTAAGTGTAGAAAAATCTACAATATACATTATGTGAATTATACAGTAAATAACTCGATAATAATACTGTATAGTCCTTTGATGTCTTTGTAGACATCAAAAAACAGCCTTAGATACTTTGTCTGTGAACTGAGATATAAATCATAAATATAGTGCTATTCTTGTGTATGTTGCCGAACTACATTTGTGAATGAAAAAATAAAAAAACATTGGAGCAGTTTGATAGTGGCATCTGTTCTGAGCACGTTACTGTTTGTAACACAGCAATATCCACAAATAGCATTATCTGTTTAGCTTGCTCATTTGAAAGATACTGCTAGATTGTTAAAGGTCAAGCTAGATAAGTCAGGTGAATAAACCTGAAATCACTTTTTTACTCTACAGAATAATAGGTTACATTCTTGTTTTTTAAGCTGTGTGTGGTGCATTTAAAGATATGATTTGTTTACTGCAAATTTATCACTTAAACTATTCAACTCATCTAATTTTTCAACTTGCCCAAGAAAGCTTAAATAGTTTTGAATCATTTGGAATGCCGCAGACACAACAGTAGGCTATGACTCATGAATTATTAATGACGGCTTGCTCCTATGCTGCAAAATAAAAATTTGGGACGATGGAGTCTTTTTAAAATATAAAGTTTTAGAATTTGGCTGATGTTATGCAGTTGGAAATCTACACATCTAATATTTCCAATGATTGATCTAATTGGTTTATTGTTGATAATATGAATAGATAAATGCATGAATAATATAACACATATACCTACCTTTATGTGTCAGTTAATTCAGATGTAAAGATGTAAATATGGCATTAAAAGGAAGGTATAATGAAACAGGGATTATTGTAAATAAATCGATTTCATTAAATTGGATTATGCCACTAATGATAATATGCTTTCTACTTTTGTTGTATCAATTGTCTTTGCAAATGAGCAATGTTAGAGAAGGTGCATCAATACCTGCTATCGTCCAAAGAGTGAATGAAACAGCAGCATGATTAGCGCATAGTAGGATCTTAAGAGGTGGCTGTCTAGTGGAATGCAGTCTATTAATAGACTGAAATTAAACAGTAGCCATGTGGTCATTCTGTGTCCTTGATGGCTGAAGCATAACAGTTTGAGAAAATGGAGATAGAAAAACAAACAGGTATAATTTACGGACAAAAGAAAAAATTAGGAGGGCAGTATTCATGTCTGGGGTGTCCAGGTCTGATGTGAATAGCTGCTATTTTAGCAGGTGGTGTGAGTTGAGGCCTGGGAGTGATTATCACAGAACAGGACTGCTGTTTTTGGGAATGGCTGGAGCAACCGCATGCCTTGGGAATTGGTTAGCATTTCGGAATGGCATTGCAGTGTGCTGGCGGAGACCCCCTCCACACCCAATGTGGGCAATCAGCCAAGCAGGAGCAGGCTCATCTGTGTGTGTGCGTGTGTGTGTGTGTGTGTGTGTCTGTGTGTGTGTGTGTGCACAAATGTGGGTCAGATATACATTACACTGTGGGAACCAAATGTCCTCACAATGTGATAAAAAACCTGTTATTTTTAAGTTTTGGCCGGCGTTTCTTTGGTCCCCATATGTGGCCGCAATTAAAAAACTAAAAATGGCAAAAAAAACACGTATTTTGTTTGGTTACTTATGTCTAAGGTTAGGGCTGGTGGGGGTTAAAGTTGTCATTGCTGGGATTAGGATCTTCCCCATAGAGATGAATGGGCGGTCCCCACAAAGATATGAATGTGTCTGTGTGTGTGTGCATCTTTGTCTGTCTCTGAGTGTGTGGGCGCATGTGTGATTGTGTGTGCGTGCTAGCAATGTACAGGTTTGTATTTACCACATTGTTGGAACCAAATGTCCCTACAGTGTGGGAAATCTGTTACTTTGTAGCTTGTGGAGACATCCGACCTGCCAAGGGTCCTGTGCCCGTTTGCTGGAGGAGTAACTACATTTTGCTGGAGAATTGCCTTTTTGGGGTGTTGCCTTGTTGAAGCTTCTGAAATTTCCAGTTTTTGATGGTTTTTTTTTTCATTGATTGAAGGCAAAACATATATAATACATCAATACATAATACATAAATGGATTTTTCTTTTAATTACTTGTCAGAATTAGGCAGAAGAAATGTTTTAAAGTTTGAGTGGTAGATGACTACCTGTGCCATGTATCCATGATAGACAATTGCGCTAAAATGCAACTTTAACTGGAATTGTGATCAAACAAAGGGCTTACGAGTGCAGAAGAATCATTCCAAACGCATGAGATCCCCACAATATAAATCTGAATTTTATACTAATCTGTAAATTAATCAAAAAAACTAAAAATGCTTTGTATTTTGTATTTTGTTTGATTTCCTAGGGCTATAGTTAGGGCTGGGTTAGGGGTTATGGCTGTCACATTGGGATTAGAGTTTTCCCTATAGAAATTAATGGAATTCTAATAATACGGGGTTTATTCGCAGGACTGACACAGGGTAAACGCCACGAGACACCACAATGGCCGATCTGACAACAGGTACTGAGACGCGGACTAAATACTAAAGACTGACAGGAAACAGATGACCACAATTAGACGGATGCACAACAGGTGGTTCCAGCAGGGTAGCACACGGGGTAGCGAGGGGGGCGTGGCACACACGAGGCTCAGACGGACCGGATCGTGACAGTATGTATGCATGCGTGCCTGTGCCCTTTCTCCCGCGAGACCCCCAGTACCTGCACCCCTTATCCTGATGCATCCTGCTCCCTAACGGCTCTCGCTGATCTCTACATGAATCAAAGCACACATCCCAATATCCATCAATGCACCATGCTGTTCATAGGTGACACAGATTCACTTGCACCGTCTTTAACCTGAGGCTAACCGCATTACACAGTATTACTGCATGACAGGGGATTCATAAAATTTAGCTGGTTTTCTTTTATGTCAACTTACCAGCTCATATTATTTTAAGCAAGGTGCCAGATGCCATAAACCATTGATAAGACACTTAATGATATTCCCATCGTTCACAGACTTTTTAACGTTTTTCTGCTCAGACAGTTTTTAGTGGTAATGTATGGCTTGGAGTGCTGACTGGCAGCTATGAATTTGCTCTTTTTATGTACCACGTTAATGGTGCTAAAATGGTTACACTGTAGCCTCACAATCACAGGGTTGTGGGCTTGATTCTCAGCCCGGTTCTGTGTATGGAGCATGCTTGTATCTCTCGTGTTCAGGTGGGTTTTCTCACAGGATTCTGGTCTCATCCTGCAATCCAAAAGCATGCGGTTAGGTGAATCAGCAACTCCAAATGCTCCATAGAGTATCAGTGCGCATGTCAGTGTGTGTATCTGCATGTCCTTAGAGAGTGTCCCCAGCCTCAAGACGCTGCCTGGGGTCGGCGACAGTCTCACCGTGGCCTTGAACTGGTTAAGCCATGCTGAATATCAATGGATATAGGAGCAGTAATTTCATGACCTGTGTTGATGAGGATGGAAGGACTGCTGTCACTCTGCTTTCATAATGTTATGAATGACATGTGATGAAGCGTTTTCTGCAGCTGGGTGGGAATCCCTGTCATAAGGTGTCAGGAAGCCTGTACAAACAGCACTGTGCCATTGGATTGGAGGTGACAGTGAAAGAGTGAAATCCAGCAGTAAAGTTGTGATGGGTCCTCTTAGGAATATTAAGATTATAACATGTTATCTGTTCCTTTCCTTATAAAACATGACCTTTGAGTTGGGCCTGTGAATTCCACATCCTGGGGTTTACACCATCACCCCATGGGCTTTTGATTAGCTGTGTTCTGCCTGCCTGTATTCAGTTCTTCTTTATAAAAACCACATGTACTGGAAGAGCAGTGTCCTACTTTCTTTGAACTGCCTGCTTCATCTTGCTGCCATTGTGCTGATCACAGGAGATCTGTGCGATTGCACGATCAGAGGCGACGGCAACCCAACACGAGCCAGTTTGTACAGCTTGTTACTTGTAGAACATTAAGCTCAGTGTTTGTCGCAACATTGCATGGTCCTCCTGGACAGCATCACAGATCTCGTCAGCAATTCTCAACCCAATCCTGTGGGTTTCTGCCAGTAATCATGCCGGTGTACTTAAATTAACAGCAGCCCATGGATTATCCTTGCGCCATGAGTTAGGCAATGATTTTAATTATGTTCAAGGGCTAAATTGTTTCACGAATCAGAACCCAACCCCCACTGCCTTCCCCTCAATCCCTCCCTCTGGCTCAGAATCCAGCGTTTGGAGCAGAACAGTCCGATAATTCTGGACCCAGTTAACCAGGAGTAATCTGCTCACGGTGGTCCATTGTTTTCCCATAGATTTTGTCAGTTTATATCCGGTTTTAATCTGCTGGATTTTATGCAGTCAGCCTGATTGATTATTTATGCCTTTGTCTGCAGGTCTTGCATATTAACTGAACCGCTAGGCATTTTTATGCCCCCCCCTATCGCGTGTTATACCTGGGATTCTTACACTCTTCTGCCTGTTTAAGGGTTTTTTTTAGTATGTGGTTAATTTTGTAA
>JAODUD010000008.1:25044903-25057958 GCA_026784285.1 Stomatorhinus walkeri | reverse complement strand
ACATATATTTTAATAAATCTCCCTATCAGAAGTATTGAAAAAACTTATTGGTAAGTGAAGTCAGGATAAAGTTAGGGATGTAATTACAATACAGACTATATAATTTTTTACTTCAAATATTAAATAGCATTAGCATTTCTGTGTACCTTCTCTCTTTATTTATTTATTTTTTAAAATGTAATTAAAAGTAACACATTTAAGTAATGTTTGAAAGATTCAGTAATTAAAAATTCGCTAAGTGGTAGTGACCATAGATTTTTTTTCTTTTGTGGTCTAGCATGCTGCGGTAAGCTTTTATCTGCAAAGTTTAGAGAGGGGGAAACAAAATAAAATGGATGACTTTCATATGTCATCTCCTCTGCTGCCTGGCCATCAGCAGTATAGAGCTTTGGCGAAGATAAGGAGCCACTGCTTAGCGTGCAGACATTCAAAGCAGCTTGAAGAAATAGAAGTAATGGAGCCTCTCCGGTGCTGCCATTTTCAAATGAATGCAAGAATATCAGTAAAGCATTAAAATGAACATGTTATATTTTGGAAAACTACAGAAGTAAATATCCATAAATGTAAATGAGCTGCCTGGTTCATTATGTCTTTGCCAAGCCCGAGCCGTCTTGTAGACTGGAGATGGGATCTGACCACAGGCTGACCCTTGAGAGCCCAGCCTCACACTGCAGTCTTAAGAGAGGATCAGGCAGAGCTGGTGACAGCCGCTCTCTTTTTGTCTGTCTGAGCATTTGCGTGTGTGTGGTGGACGGCCCGAAGCTCCCTTTGTGCCCGGGAGACGCTATTAATCACGGGGTTTCCAGTACTGACCCACGTGAAAGCGCACAAGCTTTTTTGGCAAACCGCTGTAGATAACGGATCTCGATTTCTGTTTGATGTTATGTTGGTTTTGCCCGTTTTGTTTGTATTGACTATTTTTCTGCAAATTCATGATTTATGCTTTTTGATTAGCGGAATAAAGTTTCCTATAAGCATGTGAATGCTGGCATTTCTCTTCAGCTATCTCGGCCAGCCCATCTTTCTTTCTGTCTCACCCTGCCTGTCTCCCCCACTGTCTTGGCCCTCCTGTCTCTCCCATTGTTTCAGTTTGCCTGTCTTTGCTGCTGCCTCAGCCCAGCTGTCGCTCCCCCTGTCTCGGCCTGCCAGTCTCTCCTGATATCTCACCCACTGTCTCAGCTATCCTGTCTCTCCTGCTGCCTCACCGGTACCCTTTCCCTCTCTCCTCCTCTCATCCGCTTCACTCTGCCTGTCACACTTATGATGGCTGTCCTCAGTGAGTCATCGCCTGTCACCCTCTGCCACCGTTTGTCTCCCGAAGCAGCACTGCACACCTGTGCCTCCTGTCTGCACTCAGATTTAGTGCGTTGGTGAATAAGGAGAGGGGGGAGCGAGAGGTGGCGCGGAGAAGGGCTGGGGGGCAGGACGCCGGCTGACAGGCCAGCTCTGCCTTTCGAATACACGCATTAGACATCTGCAGCTCTGTGAAGCTGCAGATGAACCACTAGGCTCAATTCATGCAGCTTGTTGTGAAAGGCTCAGTCAGGGACAAGATTAATATTGCATTAATAACTCGCTGTCCAAAGGCTCCACGCGGATTATGGATTTTACTGCAGCGGTGGTCGGGAACGTTGTTTGAGTACAGATGCAACTGTATGGTATTGTCTTTGTTTAGTGATGGGAAAATCTGGGGGAGTCGGGCCACAGCGAAAGAACTTACAGTGTGAGGGCTTTCCTCAGTATCTGGACACGCGCCGTCCTCTGTCTCATGCGCTCATCTGATTATGCCAGGTGAAGGCTGTCCTCCAGGGCTTTTCTTACCTGGAATGATTGCGCTATTCAATGTTATTATACCTCATATAACCGCAGGTTGGCTGAAAAAGAGAAATAAGTGTATTTCTCTTTTTATATTTTCTTTTATAGAGTCTTCCATAGGGAGGTTACTGTGTATGTACAGTTAAAATTTTGTGAGTATGCCTACTGCACAAATGCTGTGTCACATGATCTACAACGATAAGCATCCGCGCCTACATAGGCCTGCAGGCATTTCGGAAGAAAAAAAATTTAAATGTGAGCTGAGGATATTTCCGCTATTCAATTCACACCAGCTCGCGTTACCATAAAGCCCAGATGCCTCCTTGCTTTCAGCACAATGATGAGGTCTAATCATAGACTTGGCCAATTTCATAGGTCAGATTTAAAAGGCTGAAACTAAATTAAAAGCCTTTTCTAACTGGCTACAAAGTCTCCAAGCAAAGCAAGATAGAAAAGCAATGTTACATAAAATTCTTTCTCAGCATTTATTACTCTCCAGTTATTGTTCACAATATTTTAGAAACAGGTGTCTTGTTTAATCAAGAGAATCAACTGATTCATAGGGTGCTGAATGCGTGACAAGCTGCTGTTCCATTTAAACAATTGGAATCTACTCAAATTGACCTGATATAAAAGCAGTTAAGTACCATCTTCCTTGAAAAGGAGCATGTTGCCCCAGCTACATGTGTTGCAATGATTTAGAGGGTGAGATTCCAAGTAATTACCCTCTACCACTCTTTGGCCCAGCATTGAGTTTCAATTAAATAGGCTTTTTTGGCTCCCTGCACAGCACAAATCAATTCAGATCATTTAAAAAGTAATTGAATTTCCATTAGGAGCAGTTGAGTAGGAAGCATGTATATAAAATGACATTGATCAGTCAATATATGTTTCAGTGTAGAACAAAGCCTGAGTGTGCAGTTGGGGTTAAAGGTGAACAGTCCATTCCTCCCTTTCTCAAACACGAAGCTGGCTGTAATCAGGCATCATTACATTTGTATCTTTATGCAAGTTTGGTCTGTTGCTCAGAATAATGCAATATACCGCATGCTTGTAGAGGAGATTTTAAATGACTCACTCGGGTTCCTAAATGGAGCACTATTTCTTCAACTGCTTATCCTGCTGTATTCGGTCGAAGGGCTAATGCAGCGAGTAAAGTTTGAAAATTAACCCTGTAGCAAGAAAGGGACTCTGTTTCACTAAATCAGCTGCATCCTAAATTAGACCATGTGCAGTGACACTTTTCTTGAGGGGGCACAAATAATATCCTATTTTGCTCTTAATTAATCCTGATTTATCCATCCATCCATCCATCTATCCATCCATTTTCTGTAACTGCTATCCTATTCAGGGCTGCGGAACCTATCCCAGAGGCTAAATAAGGCAGGGAACAACCCAGGATGAGGCTAATCCTGAACCAACTCTCATTTAATGTATTAACTAACCACAAACTTAGTTTTAATTAAAAGCAAATTAGTGATCATATACTAGGTGTTAGGAATGTGCATCTCTATCACAGAGGTGATACAAGTCACATGTTGATGCATTGCCAACGACCCAAAACATTAACGATACAGTACTGAGCAAAAGTCTTTGGCTGTCAAAGGAAATGTTCATGGCTATTTCTCTTGGTAGTATGTGTATATTTGCTCCAAACAAAATTAATGGTAACACAATGAAAATGAACAAGAAATGTATCTATTCTACAAAATGTTACTGATATATTTTTGGGTGGTTAGGTAAACTCCGCTTTGGTTTCCGAACCTCTCCTTAGGGCACCTTAGCCATTCTATGTGTTTGTTAAATTTATCCACCAGCTCAATTAAATAATTAATTTGATTTATTAAATAACTTAGTGGGGTATTGATTAGCCAGACAAGGTAGTGGTCGAGTCAAAAATACCTGGGTATATTGGGGGGCTGCTGCAAATAGAGTGGCCATTTTATGAGATGTTCTGAAATGGCTAAGCTGACACACTTTGACAGACATACAGTAATGTCATAGATCAGGGGTGTCAGACTCCAGTCCTGGGGGGCTGGAGCCCTGTGTATCTTAGTTCTTTCCTTGTTCCATCGTAAATGATTCAGCTCAAGAGCTTTGTGGTAATTACCACAAGGAGTTGAATCAGGTGTGTAAAATGAGGGGAAACCTAAAAATGTGCAGGGCTCTGGCCCCCCAGGACTGGAGTCTGACACCATTGACATAGATTTACACCAACATGAAGATCATTTAAACATAATTTATGTGATTCCCTAAGACTTTTGCACAGTACTATACATATGTAGCAACTACACTGTTGAAAAAAAAGAGTATTCTCAAAGATCTGCCAATTGTACCCTAGCTGTAGGTAAACATAATTTTAGTGTAATTTTAGGTACATAAATGGACTCTGAGGAACATCCCCAAAGTGTAAGCAACATTAGTGTACCCCTGATGGTACAGAAATGTTTCTCATAGTCCATTTCTCTATCTTAAAAGGTACAATACCTACAGCTAGGGAACAACCTTTGAGGGTGCTGCTCCCGTGACAAGGAATTGGATCACATTGGTATTCTTTTGTCTGACAGTGTATTGGTGGAATACGATGTGATTCACCACTATTGCATTGCAGTACAGTTTGACACGATACAATGCAGTCCATTGCCAGACACGTTTCCAATTCACGTGAGACTTGGCCGAGAGACTTGCAGGGAATAGGCCGCTGACAGCAGTCAAGAACTGGAGATGAGAGAGTACGCTTGAGAAATAGTTTAGACAGGGGGAAAAATTATAAAATTATTAGTCATATTTCTAGATAATAAAGGCATAGGGCATCTCCTACCTACTAATTAAATATTTATGTAACCATGACCATGTGCTGCTTCTCACTCGATAACTCCAGTGGACAGAGCAGGCCAGGCCCAGACCCTCCCGTCCTGGCACTCTGTATTGTGTTTAGGTATATTGGTGGTGTGATGTAGCACGGTAAGGGAGGTGTCAGCCCAGGGGCGGCACAGCAGCAGTGACTGTGGTGACAGCCGTACTTCAGGTACTCCGACCTGGTGACCTGGGGGGGAGTGCAATATGATTGGAGAGGTAAGTGATGGTGAATACAGTATGGAGGTAAATATGATATTTTTAACAAGACAAAACCAAACACTTTTTTGTAGACCTTATATTTTATATTTTTTAACAATAACAGGGGCTATCTGCACAAGGAGCGCGACACGCTGGGAAGCATACAAATGACCTCTGATAGCAGAAGGCAATTTGTCAACGCTACACAATTTTGAAAACCGCTTAACATATTTCATTTGTTCATGATGTGTACTTCAGTAGTTACTGAGTTGTAAAGTTACTCAGTCTGCAATCTGGATAGTGGAGCTGGCCTTAGACCTTTAGCTTTTCACGTACCTAATGAGTAACTACCGCTCCAGCCCTTTATATCATGAAATGATATATTGAGAGGCTGCATTTTGGGAACCCTGGAAACACATGTCCGTAAAGTGATTTCCTTGAAGAATGGATGTGGAAATAGCGGTGACATTCTTGTCTTTAAGTGAGTTTGCACAATGACCCCTGACCTACAAGCCCTCCTATACAAACCATTATACTTAATAAGTCTGTCACTGCAGGTCTGTGTTGTCACTCTGTGTACTCTCTCTGATTGGTTTAGGTGACTGCATGATTTATTTGTCACCATGATCATTGGCATGATGGGCTGGACTGTTGGTGTGGTGGAGGGCAGATTTTGGGGGGAGTGCCAAGATGTGTCCTTGGAGCAGAAAACATGTAATACAAGAATTAACTTTGACTTTGATGCGAACTATTCTTGATTATTTATGTGTGTGCTCTATTATGGAAGTAGTCTTTTGAATGTGTACCCATCAATTTACATGTTTGAAGCATTGACTACATTCTCTTGTGTATTGGATTCAGTGTCTCTCTTGTCTGAACAAGAGATTCTACAACCATCAATAAACTCTCATGTGTGCTGCGGGTCGAAAGGGATGTGCTCTTGGATTAGCATAAAATCTCAGATCACAAAGTTGGATGATTGTGCTTAAATTTGTGTCTACCTTTGATAGAGTATATCATGTGTGCATGTATGTTATGTATCAGGCGTATTTTGTGTCAATGGACTCAATTCTAAGGGGATGGTGGAGATGCATTACGTGCACAGCACAGTTTTGTAGCTTAATTACATAGGTACAGGGGTGTAGTCTGTAGCAGAGCTGCCTGGGGTCATTCTCATTTGTGCCAAAAGCAGTAGAGTGACAAACCCATGCAGTCACAATAGACTGAACCCTAGACAGACATAATTTTTAATTGTTGATCTATTGGTGAAAATGTCCACTGACCTAGCAGTTAAATGTGCTTTATGTAGGAATCCTGGGTGGGGAAAAAATATCCAGTTACTCTTTTGACATGGTTGAAATAATTTTTTATATATAATATTAAATTAGAAGTATTAGATCACAGACAGAGTTACTTGTTTGGTCTGGGTTTTGTGAGTGGTTAATAGCTGTCATAATTTAATCAAATGATAACAAACATTCTGCATTGACTGCCTGCCTGCCCTTAATATATACATAAATGCATGCATACATACATTTATACATGCATAAGTTGTTATGAACTAACCTAAGCCAAGGTGCAGACTTTGGAACAAGGTAAGCAGGTATTATTTTTATAGACAGTGACAGAAGAACAAAAACATTAAAGAAAATTCCATTCCTTTGTCCAAAGTGTATTTTCTTTTGCCGTCAATCTTTCCAAGCAAATCAAGATTAAGAGATGTCCCATTAAAAATGTATAGGTAGATATATCGCTTTTGTCTTCAGGCAATACGACAATATCACCATGCCGTCACTGGTCTTAGTTCCCAATAACTTTAACCTTATATATTTCTACTTATCTGTGGTAGGGTGACCACAATATCATGTTCCTTCACGGTACATTGGACTTTATTTGAAGGTTCTGAATCTGGCTGGTCATATAGAAATGTTGCATGTTTCCCTCAGTGAAGGTCTGAGGTAATTTCCCCAGCACCGTCTCCAGGAATCCCATCTGGATAACATCTTCTGTGTTGCAGCTATTGGATGTTTCTCCTCTGAAGGATTTTAATGTATCGCCCCAGGCCTGTCGCACTCAATTTCAAAACCAATTTTGGCTCCTGCCATTTGAAAGGGCAAACATGCTAATCATATGCCCCATAATAGTTTTTTTATGATATTGAGAAAAATAACTCAGCCATACCATAAATATTTAACCTCTGGGAAACTGAGTCACTTTAGGCTTCTATCCCTCCTACTACTTTTGTTGAGTGTAGGTGGAAAGAATATCAGCAAACCAAACTAAAGAAACTCCCCAAGTGAGGCAGCAGCCTTCGTAACAGGTCCTCCCACAATCACACTCTGCTGAGGAAGCAGACCTCACTCAACTCGTGCTCCTTCTCTGGTTAGCTTTGAATACTATGACCCATAATGATTCTCTGAATTGACTTCCTTTTTATTACTTAATCATATATTCAGTCTGTATTCAGTTAAGCTAGTTTGTTATCTGCTCCTCACATTTGTCTCCCATAGATTAGGTATTTCAAGAAACTTCTCAACATACTTACAGAGAATCGGTCGAGTGTTATAATAAGAGATAGAGTGAGAATTGGCAGGTTCTGTCCACTTTCCATGCATGGCTGCCCCAGGAGTCTCACGATATTAACCCTCCTTTGCCCCCATTGCTGTTCTTTTGTTTATACAGCTGTGCCTGCTGTGCAGCCATCAGTCTGGTGCCATGTTGCAAGGCTTGTCCCACGTTTCTGGTGTTAATAAGCGATGCAAACTTAGCGGGTTGCTAAGGGCTACCAGAACCCCCAGGAATTCTTTTTTAATCTGTCGTGTGGATGGCCTGCAATGGCAGCCTTGGTATCTGTGCTCTATGAAGACAGGCATAACAGTATGGATAGAGGAAGAGAAAGAAAGGGCTTAGACAGGAATCAGTGCAGGTAGAGTGCAGAGCAGTAGAAGGATGATGAAAGTACAGGAGGTACAGCTTCCTTAATGTCACTTGTCACACTTAATATAGTTGGACTTATTTGGCAGCACGTGGCAGACTTCAGGCATCTGCATCACATAACATAACCTTATGTAATGGTGTCACAAAGATGCTGCTTTCCCACCGCAGCGTCGACCTCCACGTGGCTCTCATCAACTAACGAGCAACAAACTGGGAAAAGCAGAGGTTTGGAGCTGGAGATGGCATCGTGTTCTGCGTTTTGTTATATCAAACACACTGCAGATTGCTGGAGGGGAAAAGTGTGGCATATTAACTTGAAATTAAATATTGTCAGGAATCAAAATAAATGATTACAAACATGAGAAGAGTAAACTGTCAGGGGAAGGAAACATCCCTGGCAAAAATAGAGTGGGACGTATCTCACCCCCTGCTCCTGCACACTCATACACAGCCCAGACATCCAGCTATCTGCTGTAGCGTACCCACAAATAGCTACACTGCCTGCAACACTCAGTTACTATAAGCCACTCTACAACCCCCATCTCTGCCTGTTACTGGAATTTCATTTAATTGCACAGTAATGTGATTCCATCTGAAATGACAATCGCACATAAACGTTGCTTCAAATTAACAAAACAAAGTTGGAAAAGATCATTTAGTTTGTGTGTGTGTTTAATTGCACACTATTATATGTTGTTCATCTTGCATCTGACAGCAGGTCTGAGCACAGACTTAGCAATGTAGGATACTACTGCTATGATAAAAGCATACTCTCTATACAGACTAAATATCAGCAATAGTGATAGATTTGTTTCCCACTCGGTTTGGATTAGATCTCAAGTAAATATATTTTTCATCTGTCTTACTCAGCCTAGAGCATGACAAAAATCAGTGTAAAATATTGAGAGATTACTTGTTCCCTTCTTTAAGATTCAAGAGGTTTATTCATCACATACAGTACAACATGCAGTGAAATGAATCTCTGAGTCACCCTTATTTGGCTGTGTAAAAATAGAATAAAAAAGGTAATAAGTAAAGTAGGAGTAAAAAGAAAATCACAATATATTAAATATAAATGTCACATTTAATGTTAGTTATCAGACCCTGGAGATCTCTGCTGAATGGGTAATAATTTGGATGCAGTAGGGTTAGAATATACTCTCTCATATCGATGTTTGAGAATTACCTCAAACTACACAACACATGTAAATGGAATCAATACAATTTAAAGACATTGGTTCTTTTATTATTATTATTATTATTATTATTATTATTATTATTATTATTATTATTATTATTGTTATTTTAAAAGGGTTACCTGAACACAAACATTATGATACTGTGACAGTTAATCTGATAACCTAGATGGCTACTAAGTGACTAAGGGTTAGGTAGCTAAGATGACAAAGGGATGATTTGCATCCCAGGTGGGACACTGCAAGACTTCATTATGCTACGTAGAACGTGAAACTGTGAATAAGGGAGCACCTCTGAACTCAGTTTCTGACCCTGTGATGATACTTTATTGGCATAGTGTTGGTAATGCTACATCATATGTCACATATAATGCTGTTGTACTGAATAAGGAACCATTACAAACTCTGTGGATCAATGACTCCTGAAAATCATTGCATTGTGATATCACCTCTTTTAAAAATTTCAACATTGCCCCTTCATATCTCTTCTGACATATTAGTAGAAATTAAAATACGAAGTCATTTAATACTCAGTACTTTTAATAATGATCTCTCCACTGTACGATTCATTTCATACACAAATAAGTGATTTTAGCCACACATTTATGGACATCAGGGCTTAGATAACTGGTGTGGTTGCTGTTCAAGGCTGATAAGTGGGAACACTGTTACTGTGAGACAATGGGGTGAGAAATAAAGGGGAATTCTTTCTGCTCGTGTTAATATCCTTATGCATGTAGTGTTCTGCTCTCTGTTCTCTGCTCTTTGTGTTTCTGGAGGTGCTCACTCACTGCTGGAGACAAGGCTAACCTGAACAATAATCTCCAGAGACGCCACCTTTTAGACATTTTGCGTATCTTTGGAGCGAAATGAAATATTTAGCACAAAGTAACTAATAAAGTATATCTTGCAGCAAGAATGTGCCTGCAGCAACTTGTGTCTTCTGGTACCAGCTGTGGGTGTCCTTCTGTTGACCCAGTATAATATTAGGTAATGCTTTTCAAGCACAGGTACTGTAATGAGCAAGATGTGACTTAGTACACAGCCCCTACAACTTGTATGTGGCATGCATAACACGAAGAACTCCTGCCTTGGAGACTGTTATAGACTGAAGTGCACTATTTGAATAGACCTTGCTGTTAAATCCAGCGATGAGATGTCCCATAACTGTAGCATAATATTGTATTATAAAGTGGTTGAGTATATATATATGGTAGTAAAAAAGGTAAATGCTCATTGTTTTGCATGCAGGGTACCATCTGTAGCTTTTCACATTTTTGGCAAAACTGGAGATCATTATTGTTATCAGTCCTAGTAGAAACTAAGTCTCACTATACAATTAAATGCAGCAAAAACCCAGCAATTTAAATTAAGAATTCTCTAACTTAGTATTGATGGACCAAACATTAACTGCACCTTCATAATGCTTTTTCATGGAACGTTCAGTGCACCTACATAATGTATTCATTAAGTACAGTGGTACCTCAGAACTCAAATTTAATTCATTCAGAACTCGGGTTTGAATCCTAAAAAGTTCTGATGGAATTTTATCCATAAGAAATTATGGAAAACCAATTACTTGGTTCCCGGCCCCAAAAAATTACACCTAAATATATTTTTTTAGCATTTAAACACAAAATGAACGGGATAAAACAAGAAGAGCATGTACTAAACACATCTAAGCACATTTATCAAAACAGTAATTTGTAAAATAAGAAAATAGATGTATCCAAACATTGCAATGACTACCAAAATGATATAAAGTACAGTGTATTACCTGATATTTTCAATAAAAAAGCACTATCACCAACAAACGATGCTATCACAGCGTATGCGAGGCTGAGACTGAAGCTTTACCCTTTGTTACCACTGAGAGACGTGCCACGTGACTCATTTCCCCGCGCGTACAAGTTATCTTAGGTTGGCGTTCACGGGTTGACTTCTGAGATTCAGATTGAGTTCTAGGTCCTTTTTTTTCAAACTGGTTGGTTTGACTTTTAAGAAATTAGAGTTCTAATGAGTTTGAGTACTGAGGTACCACTGTATTCATAAAACATTCATGAACATCATAGTTATATATATATGTAATGATTATTATTAATGTATATTAAAGCTCTTAAGGGATTTTAGGACGCTACGGTTCTTATGAATGTTCTATGAATGCAGGTGCACTGAATGTTCTATGGATGCATAATGAATGAATTATGAAGGTAGATACTTAATGTAAAGCATTACCGTATTAATTGCTTTATGATCATAGCTATTCTGCCATAATAAATGTGGGTGGCACACTCTGTGTGTGGTTAATTATTCTAATTATGTGGTCATCGGGACATGCTGGGACAGGTGGCCCAGTCCAGGCTGGTACTGCTCACCCCCACAATGCATGACATGTGCTGGCTCCGCAGGGCAAGATCTGTGAACTGCTGATCTCACAAGCTTACCTGATTCACCTTCTATACTTCTACATTTCATTCATTTGTGCTCCATATTGCCATGTGTTTATGGAGCACTGAGCGCCTTGCTCTTCTGAATGATATCGAAGCCATTGACATGGACCACAGTCAGTAAATCGTAAGTGTTCCCACTGAACGCCTCCAGGCTTCAAATTGTTCACATTTTGATCTTTTCTCATCAAGGAAATGCTTCAGGCTGACTGAGTAACATATTCTAACCCAACTCCCTTTTATGTCTCTGACTGTCTCTTTGCAGGTGGAGCGTGAGATAGCTATTCTGAAGCTCATTGAACACCCCCATGTGTTAAAACTGCACGACGTCTATGAAAATAAGAAATATTTGTAAGTATCACTCTCCGCTCCTAAATGCCACATTTCTGAGAAAGGGAGTTCAAGTCGTTCAAGCAGGATGTTTAACTATTTTTTAGAAATGTATGTTCAGAGCTTTTAGGACTCAAAATGTTCTGTTTATATGTCTGCTGTGAATATTAAATTGAAAAGTGAAATTAATCCCAAAGGTTTATGTCAGGGACAGCTGGTCCATCAAGGCGGAGGGTGTAGTACCTCCTGTATTTCAGAGATTAATTTGTGAAGTAACTTTGAAATAGCTTTTTACTAAAAAAATTTGTCGTTTAGACACACATTTACACTCCATTGTAAAATAATCACTATTTTAATATTGAAAAATTTATTTTCTTCTTACATCCTCAATTTTTTAGGCCACCAGTCCTACTAGCATATGTGCAGGTAACATATTTAAATGAAGGAAATACTTCAGTAAATGAGGGAAAACAACTAAGAATGTTTCTACACATGCTTGGTTTCTAAAGTAATTAAGCGACGTATATCACATCATTTTTAGATTTATTTATAAAAATAGTGTTCAAGCCCAGTTGCCAATTAATTTGGTTGCCATAGGTAAGAGAACTGATGCCAGTGACTTTCAGATAAGGTTATTTTTGGGGCACATTTTGCAGTATCTATAGTGAAGAATAGTGGCTATTGTGATGGTGGAATGGAAGTGAGAGGGAAAGACACCAGGAAGAAAGTGAAAAAACAGCCTGGAATCAGTCCATCACTGGCCAACATGAAGTTCATATAGTGGGATTCTATGGCCGGGTTGCAATACCCGTAGTATTCAAAACCGCACTATGGTGATTCAAGAGATACAAACATTGTGGACGAGCAGTGCTTCCAGTACCTTTTTGCTATTTCTTACTTGAAGGTGCTGTAGTTTTCTCATTTTCCAGCAGATCTCCAGACTTTCTGCTATTTGTAGCTTCTTTTGCGTCTTCTCCGTCTTCTTCTGTTTTCTTTCATTATGCAGTCACCTGCAAATGTGAAAAATTGCAAATAATGGGCTACTTGGGCAGCCCTACTATCAGCCCATAACTGTCTGCTAGCCTGAACAATAACATGTCTATTTATTACCAATTTCTAAACAAACAGTACTGTACTGTGCTTTGTCATTTCCTGTCTAGATCTTTTTATATAATATGCAAATCATCTAAATTATGCCAATGTATGTACAAAATTAGTGCTGTACAGACTGAGAGCAGTATGGAATATCCAACCTGGAGCTAGGGCCAAATGG
>JAODUD010000008.1:25024554-25039659 GCA_026784285.1 Stomatorhinus walkeri | reverse complement strand
CAACAGTCAGGGGGGTCTCCGGGGCAGGAGTCTCTGGGGCCACTGGGGCCGGGGCAGGAGTCTCTGGGGCCACTGGGTCCGGGGCAGGAGTCACAGGGGCAGCCGTGGCAGTGGGCGTTGGCACCGTCGAGCGGGGATGCGTGGCGTCACCCTTCTGCCAGGGTGGTGTTGACTCGGCGGGTGGGGCTGCTGGGGATGCTGTCGGGGCGACAGCGGGCGTCGGAACTGTCGAGTGGGGAGGCGTGGCCTCACCCTTCCACCTGGGGTGCGTTGACTCGGCAGGCGTGGTAGCAGGGGCAGGTGGAGTCACGGGTGCGGCCGGGGCAGCAGGAGTCACGGGTGCGGCCGGGGCAGCGGGCGTGGCTGCCGGCGAGGCGACCGTGGCAGCCGGAACAGGCGAGCTGCCTGGCTTGGCCGCCGATGATGCAGGCATCGGCTCTGCTGAAGTACAGGGGGGCGTCGGCTCGGTGAGTAAACAGGCACGAGTCTCGGGTGTGGCCGTGGCAGCGGGCGTGGCTGCCGGCGAAGCGGGTGTTGCAGTAGGCGTGGCTGCCGCCGAAGCGGCCGTGGTAGCGGGCGTGGCTGCCGGAACAGGTGCGCTGACTGGCTTTGGCAGTGAGCTGGTCGGCTGGGCAGGCGAGCGGACTGGCTTGGCCGCCGGTGATGACGCCGGAGCGGACTTCCGCATTGTCGCGGTCATGCTCCGAAGCGGGGGAAGCCCTTCCTCCACTTCAGCCGGGAGCCGCGCCGGACCCAGGAACACTCGGGCAACGCGTATGGCCAGAGGACCCTCGTCCTCCGATTTAGTCCCCTTACGCCTTTTCTTCCGCCTGGCTTGTGCAGGCAGAGGTGTGTCAGCCTCTGACTGATCGCACAGCGGGGGGAGCTGCACCTGTGTCATCAACTCCGCCAGCTTTCGGAGCGTCTCGTTGCTTCCTGAATCGGATACACCTCGCCGGACGGGACGCGTCCGAGGATTAGGTCCCGACTTCGGCCAGCGAGCATTGAGGCGAACGGGTCCTCCTGGACCTCCGGTAGCTCCAGCCAGCCTACCGCTTCCCGGAGCAAGCAGGCTGGCCAACTCAGGTCTTGCTTGGGCGAAGCGCCTTTACGGAGATCTGTCATTCTGTCACGATGCGGGTTAGCAGCGTGCCTGGATGTAGGTGGCGTCGGGCAGGCAAGACAATGAGGCAGGAATATACTTAGCGTACGAACGCTTCGAGAAACATTCCATAACGTTAAGAGAGACGTTAAGGTAAACTTAAGAACTACTTAGTGATAAGAAGCTTTCGAGAAACCGGGCCCAGATCAGTTTTTGGCTGAGGAAAAAGATGTGTTCCTGCACAAAGTGAAAATGTGCAAGCACATAATTTACGGGAGCACCACTGTTCCACCTAAGCTTTTCGGGGTGAAGCAGGCATAGAATGAAGCAGCAGCGACCGTGTTCTCTTTTTCTGGAATCACCAGATCATCTCTGCAGCATTATAATGATGTCAGAAGAAAATGGAAGCTCACTGTTGAACAGCACAGCAGCTGATAAAAGGAACTTAAATATGTGTAATATGTAATTATGTTTCCATTACATATATTATATTGATGCCTAACCCTTCCTTGCCCATGTTGCTGCCAGCATAAACTCCATTGCTGACGTCAGCACATGCAGTTCAGCCTCCTGCCTTCTAAAGTCCTCTAATTTGTCCTAATTTATGTCCATCAGACATCCATCACGCATGGCAATGTTACGCATCATACAACACAACCTTCTGATGGCTGCATTGTATGGTTCCACTGGGCTTATCTAAGTACAGTGGTACCTCAGTATACATCCTTAATCTGTCTCAGATCCTTGGACTTGACCAAACAGGACGTATACCAACAAATAAAAGAGGGTCTGTGGGACTGCTTGGGGGATGACAGACTGGAACTTGTGTTGGGACTGCATGGTGAGGATATCAGGGCAGGACTGAACATAAGCTGGAGAATATCACCTTTAAGATTGTGGAAAGTCACCACTACGGCAAGAAATCAAGAAGGATTGAAGTTAAATGTGTTCTTCAATAGGTTTGACACAGGCATCTTCAGCCCAGCAGGGGGCACTCACAGAGTAACGGCTGTCTTGGCCAACCTTCCTTTGCAAAGTCCACCGTGGCCTTCACTTTTACCCGCGACCTCTGTGCCAGGTCGGATTGTTTCTTCCAGCCAGATTGGAAGTGAGTCCAGATGGATGAACATGGGCAAGGTAGCCGGGCCTGATGGCATCATTCCTCGAGTACTTGTAGCCTGAGTGTGTTCCTTCTATCAGAGATACATGCTAAACCTATTTCTATAACTACAAAACTCTGTGCACAAGAAGGGATTCTCCAATTCTCCTAATTACAACATACCATCTTATGTAATGAAGATATCGGAGATGCTGGTCCTCCAGCAACACGGGGACACTGTAGGGGGCAGTACTGTAACCAATCCTGTCTCGACCACAGACATCAGGTACAGCTCTTATACCATTTCCATAAACTCTTTGGTGATTCTGCAATTGTGAGATTTGTCACTGAGAAAGGAGGAGAAGAGAAGTCTGCTGTAGAATTGTTTACGTGTTGTAAGAAGAACCACCTGCATCTCAATGTCAGAAAGAAAAAAGGAGCTGGCAGTGGACTTCAGATGGAGCAGGAACCTCTGACCACTGTTCCCATCCAAGCAGAGAGTGTAGTAACGGTACCTCGCTGTGAAGGATATGCTGAACTGGCACGACAACACAGAAGGAATCGAAATTAAAGTACAAGAAAGTATTTTGCCATTTGTTTCCATAATAGCAAGGAATATGAGGCTGGTAGGCTGAACAAGCTTCTGGGGAAAGCAAGTTCTGTCTTTGGAAACTGAGATGAACTCCATTCTGAAGGATGAGGGCCAGGCTCTTTGAACAATGAGTTGAGAAGTATCATCAGCCAGAGCTTCATCCCTCCTGAGCACCTACTGCCATCTAACCCCACCCAGCTCAAGCGACACTAACTCGACTTTCAATGACTTACCACCACACTGCTCTACTTGCACCTCCATGTTTGAAAGGCATGTTTCAGTTTCACTTCTACCACTTGCACTGTACTGAACATTTTTTAGCTATTTATTTGTTTGTTTAATGATTTGACCACTCCACGGGGGAAATACAAAGGCGTTCCCAGGCCAGCCAAGAGATATAATCTCTCCAGCATGTCCTGAGTCTGCCCTGGGGCCTCCTCCTAGTTGGACATGCCCGAAATACCTCCTCAGGGAGCCGTAACGGAGGCATCCTAGGTAGATGCCTGAACCACCTCAACTGGCTCCTTTCGATGCAGAGGAGCAGCAACTCTGTTGGAGTTAGATGTCTAGGCATCCCTTCTCCGACTTCTGCCCTTGCGACCCTAGCCTGGATAAGTGGCAGAAAATGGATGGATGGATGGATGGATGGATAGTTTTGTTTTGGGGGAACTGTTATGCTAGGATTTATTTGTTTTTTTAATGCTGCTAGACAACAAAACATTTCCCCTCTGGGGTATGTATAATGTTCTGTCATATCTAAATGATTTCTGTTAGCTTTATTATCCCATCCATTTTCATAGCAAGATTTTTTTAGCTTGACTTTAATGGGGTAAGGCAAATTCCAGTAAATGCAAATATGTTCAGAATCACTCCAATACTAATAGGCAGCAGTTCTCATTGTAGGTTGATAAAAAAATCATGTAAACAGTATGATGTGGCCACATCTCATTTACAAATTAGTCAAACACTTACAAAGGACACTGGAGCATCACTCAAATACATAATGAGATACATAATTTTTTCGACACATAAATGAAATGTCTACTGCTGTTATTAAATGTAATGTATGGTACATATAAAACATAAATCTATATTTATATTTATTACTTCGCTCACCATTTGCTAATTAGGTGATTGGTGTTTAAAGCATTCATTATCAAGCTGAAATAGATTTTTTGAGTGTTATGGATATTTTTGGGAGATTAATTTTGGTTACAGGATGGACCTGCAACAAATTATAGTCTTTCCTGTAACAAAAAATGGGAAAAGCTTCCAAATATTTCAGTCTGTGCTATTTTTAGGTGCCAAATCTATTAACAAATTACACCTGTGAAATAATAAGTTATAGGCATTGTTAACATGATAATGTTAATATGCAAGAACTTTACATTTCCATATTTAGCAAAGCTTAACTTGGACAACTGCACAGTAACAGTAATGTATTGCTCATAAAATCTAAAGCTATGAAATATTATATAATTACAAAATATATTGTGCTAGCAAAAATGCAGTTTTTTATTTTGCCAACATTGTCATGTCACAGAAAGACTGTTTACTCAGTTGAGTGGCATCCTGCTCATTCTGCATCAATATTTAATTGCTAGCTATTACCAAGATTGCTAGTAATAAATGACCATCCAGAAATGATCTCAAATATTAGCATAATTCTTTTTTCCTTTTTTGTATTTGTGCAGTACACTGTTCTCTTATAACTTCATGCATATGTATGTGCCGATTTACATAAATACCAGACTAGTTTTACTGCTCAATTTCCAGGCGCGCTCCTGCGGTTTTACTTAAATGTGGCCTTTAATAATTGATAAAGATGCTGCTGCTCTGATTCATTCAGTTATTTATATATTTTTATGTGTTATATTCTCTTGGCATAGATAAATAGCTCTGTCGTTTCTGTGAAATGTTTGGCTGGGGGAGAATTTTTCTACTTTCATGCTTTATGCACCAAAATTGGCAGTTAATTCAACAGTTTACTGTTACTGAATTTGCTGTATAAATGACTCCTCTGCCAGTAGTGTCTCGTGTGCATCCTTTTCAGTTGTTGCAGAATTAAAAGCGGCATAGCCACTTGTCTGCATCATTGGTTCTATCTCACATTGTTTTCTTAGCAAGGATGGAATTGCACTTTGAGATCTTGTCTGTCTTGGCATATCGTACCATCAGCAATTATGTGCTAATGTTGACCTAAGCTGATAACATCTCCCATGATTGTGAGAGGCACTGTAGCAGACAAAGAAGTTAAGTACTACTATAGGTAGCTTAAATAAAGTTTATAAAATTAAAAATCTACAATTTTAGGATTAAAATTTAGGACGTGTCCTGACTAATATTTCTCTGTGTAAGATAGGCCTGTCAAATAATCGAAGATTAATTAAAGCCGACATTCAGAACTAGAAGGAATCTTGCCCCTGTCATTTACTTCATATTTTTTAAAAATTCTGTTAATACAAAAAACAATCTATTAATACTTTCCCAAGTGTGTGTTTAAGTCCTATCCCCTTAAAAACATAATAAAGCATGTGTTGTCACATGACTCCGCCCTGTCCAGTCTATGACATGGAAGCAGCATGGAGGTGAACTCAAACACCGAGTCAACTGACCAACTTGAGCAGAAAAATGCCGTGTCTTTCGTCTCGACACATTGTGGCTTTAGTGAAGATGACATAGAACAAAAAGAGGTCAAATGTAAAGACTGCGGAAAAGCTGTTTCAGCTACCAAAGGTAATACCACCAATCAATTTCAAAACTAGAAATATTAAAAATACAGTGGAAACCGTTTATAGTGATCATTGTTATAGTGATCAATCGCTTATATGGATGAAAAGGCTTGGGACAGAATCATTCCTGCACGAACACTGTTAAAATAATTCACTTTCAGTAATCAAGTAGTCAGCTTACAGTGTTCCTTTTGGGTCTTTTTATACATAACATATGGAAAAATTTAAATTAAGGTAAATCCTCTTCTTGTGACTTGCTTACTTTGCCTTGCGGTAATCCATTAGCTTATGACTAGCTACCTGAGGCTAATGCACAGGGAACACGATGGGAAAAGACAGCAATTTTCTCTCAACTACAAATATATAGACTCATCAAAGTTTATGATAAATTAACAAAAACGAGCCTATGAGATGCAGTAGCGAAACTACAGTAAGCTGTATTTTATGTAAAGTAACATTACTTCATACTGTTTTTTCATAAGATATTTTCATTTCAAGGGATTTCTGCCTTGATTTCAGTTGTTTGAAATATTCGGTGAATAACCATAATGGTTCATCTGTGTGTGTTTCCTTTAGTTATTTTAAAATCATAAAGACGTACAATCTTTCATTTGAAAAAAATCCTAGCTTTAATAGTTGTGAATATTTACAGTACAGACCTTGTCAATAAAATATGAGGGCAAAAAAACTAACAAAACAAAAACAAAATCGTTCATTAATCGTAATCGAGGCAAAATGTTCAATTAATCGTCATATTGATTTGAGGTCATATCGCCCAGTGTAAGAACGTCTAATAAAAAACAGTGAAGAGGCTTCTCACTTGTGTGGGGCAATGGTTAGGTTCAAATAAAGTGACATTCAGTTTACCAGTTCAAAAGACTTAACAATGATCATGAAAAACAGAAAGGTAAGAGGAAGTTCTCAGAGATACCAGTAACAGCATGGGAAAATGAAACCGTCATCTGTGTGGAAATTGGCTGCCTTTCTTGTTTTAATTGTTTTATTTCTGTCCAGGTATTTGGTCCTGGAGCACGTGTCAGGGGGGGAGCTGTTTGACTACCTGGTAAAGAAGGGCAGGTTAACACCCAAGGAAGCCAGGAAGTTCTTTCGGCAGATCATGTCGGCGTTGGACTTCTGTCACAGTCACTCCATATGGTGAGGAACTAAGTACAGAGCCTCCACCACAACCTGAGTAAGCGATCACCGGACTCTGTGTCCTGCAGCACCACTGGAATGACTATAGGTTACTCGCAACACCTCTGATGGGAAACATTTACTGTTGTGAGATACATGTCTGTTCCTTATTGGTTTTATATCTGTTTCTGTAGTACAGTAACATGGAGTAGTAATGCTGTAACATTCCTGCCAACAAGAGGACAATTCAGAATTCCTGTATTTTACTGATTGTAGGGGCATCAGAATGTATGTGCTTAACACTTCTCACATTGATTGGTTCACACTGTTACAAAGAGATACAGACTATATTGATCTATCAATGTCATAATGATATCACAGTAAATGGTATTCTCTTATTCATCCATCGTCTAACCATTTAACCTGGTCAGGGTTGTGGGAACAGCATATAGCCAAATAATGAATTGGCTACATAGAATGGCTGTAGCAGGCAGGAATGACCCTCAGGATCATTTGTATGCATCTACACTGTTTATTTTTATGTGTGTTGCATGAGAGTTTTATTAGCACAAATAACTTTGTTAGAAAATATTTTTGAATTTGAAAAGAAAATATTAAGGAAATTAAATGCATCTTACATGAATTGGGTTGGACCTGTATGCCTTTAATCACTCTTAATTGCAGTTTCTGGCTGTCACAGAATTCATTAAATGAAACACAAAAATGGACACTTACGCCCAGATAAAATGTTTTAGCAAGTAATAGGGCTTGTAGTGTTCTGTATTATATTTATGGTAGTGTAGCACTCATCAGCATCTATATGAGAGCTGAGGGGAGAGCTGCAGGTCTGTTTCAGTTTGTTTAAGCTTGAGGGTATGCTGATGCAAGGATCATCTGTTTGACCTGGAAACGTGAGGAATGGAATCAAAGAGAACTGTGTTACTCCTCACATATTCGGGGTTAATTATATAATCCCACAAAGACTGAAGTAAATGTATTTTGATCAAATAATTTGTCCATTAGCATGTATGTAATTGTTTTAAAATTATAACAGCAACTGTAATGAAATAATAGTTCCATTTTGTGGATAGAGAGCTGAGCATTCACACCTTAACGTCGCATTTGTGAGCAGTGTTTTGGTGGCCTGTTCCACAGTGTTAGAAAGAGTATACAACAGTGCTCAATATTTCTTTCTAGCCTCCTAAAACTGCTTGTGTCATTGTTGTAGGTATGTTACAAAGGTTAAAGTATCTAAATCAAGAACATAAATAATATGAGTCTATGTCTCCCCCGGGTCATATGTATTGCATTTTATCCCAGCAAAAAGCTTTAAATAATACAGACAATTGCAATTCTAATACAGCATAACTAACTAAGTGAAGAAGCGGGAAACATTCAGGACTTCCATCTTACCTGAACAAATCATATTACGCATTCATTTCCACTTCAGTCGCTAATGGCTGATAGTCTGTAGGTACAGAACATTCATTTCTGTCTTGAGCCCATTAACTTTCTGAGCCAATTGATGTCCTGAAGACAGAGGCTGTGTGGTGCATGGTGAGATGCCCTAACCCAAGCTCTCACCCTCCCCCAACGACACCTTTCCTAAGAGCCTCCAGCTGTGAGACCGGACTCTGTGAGTGTAACTAAAGTTCGACTCAGGTTCCCAAGAGGCGTCAGTTTGGTTCAGTGTTTGAAAAGGTTACACTTATATTTACTAAAATGTGAAGTTGAGCTCCTCAAGAGTTTGCGCCGATTAAAGAAACTTGACTTGAAGTTTGGGTGAGATCCCCTTCTGACCAAATACAGCAGATGTAAATATACAGTTCTATGAAGTCCATCCAATCAAACACCATTAAACAGAGATTCAGCTGAGTGGGATGCCTCTGTCAGACCGATGCCTTTTCATTGTGGTGTCACTGAGATTTCCTGGCAAAAACAAATGTTTTTGTTTAAAAAGTGAGCATCACTTTAATTAAGCACTGGAACTTGTTAAAGCAAAACACAGATCTTTATAATATACACTAATTTAGCAGCTTTTGTCCGCATTTTCTATAGCAAACATTTGTTGTATAACTCATGAATGTCTTGGCAGGCAAAAGATTGCAGATACATTAAAGATTGCAGATTAATGTGTTGATATAAACTGACGAACTGACACAAGTGACATGAGAAAAACAAAAGAAAGCTTATCTAATCAGTTGTGGTTGGCTGATTCTGTAATTAGATGCATTTGCTAATTATAAGTAACTTGTACTCTGCTTGTGGAGTACCTCACCCTCCCATTGAGTATAACATGAACACAGTGGGAGTATCACAGCACAGTTTGTTGTGGCTGCTCTGAGCTTCCCAAGCACTGAGGAGATACCAGATGTTTTTAAGGACAATTGGCAGAGAGCAGTAAGGATGGGTTATCACCTTTATTAATCCAGGGGGCTGAATGAATGCCATAATCGGCACGCGCAGCCAGCCACTTTAATTCCAGCCAGTCATTTGCCATCTGTGATCTCAGTGAGTTTGACAGCATCCAGGACAGACAGGAGCAGATGTGGCGGATCAGTCAAAGTGGCAGTGCTCTCCTTTTAAAGGAAGTTTAAAAGCTTTCTCAAATTTTATGCTGTACAAAATCAGAGCAGGAATATTGAGCTGTTATCACAACATGAGTCTTAACCACAGCGTGATAATACCATGATATGCAATCAGGAGCATGTAAGAGCATGGACCCCAAAGAGGGGCAGGGCTGGTTTAGCTTGTAGTGTAAGGATAAATTAGAATTAAGAGAACCTCAGCTTATGTTAACATTCAATTTATAATAGAAGATGAACTCAAATTGTATTTAATCTCTGCAAACCCTTTTTGGAGATTCATCTTCTATATACTAAAGTCACCATTTAATAGAAAATTGGAGTGGGATAAATTATTTTCTGAATACCTTGTCAGATCTTGTTACTTTTTTGTTAATGTAAAAACAGCAGGGATCTTATCCCTAGACATGCTTTTGACGTTATGAGAAACAGGAGAAATAGGCTGTAATTATGGCTGCCTTGAACACATTTGTTGCTTTTGTAAGGTGGACGTCCCAGTTTGATTAGGTATTCTGCTGAGCTATATAGAGGACCCATAATCAGAGCATTGTGGCTCTAATTGAATGGGGTTGCTTATGCAGGTCATGATCTGTAGTGTCTGCATACTTTTAAACCTCATATCTGTCCTGAAGTCCCACCAAACTCTCCTCACTCTTCTCACACTGTTCTCTCCCAGTCACAGGGACCTGAAGCCAGAGAACCTGCTTCTGGACGAGAAGAACAACATCCGTATAGCAGACTTCGGCATGGCCTCCCTGCAGGTCGGGGACAGTCTCTTGGAAACCAGCTGTGGGTGAGTGAGCCCTTATCATGAGGATGACAGTAGTAACAATGATGGGATCATGCACACCATGAATGGACACAATAACTTAATGAAAGAAGTACCTTTCAATTGTCGTCATACAGCTTTCGAGATGAGCTACCATTTCCTTCTATGGCCCCTGAGCCAGTGAAGGGATGGAGCAGATGAGTGGCTAATTAACATATTGTGGGCGTGTCTTCTTGTTTTGGGCATGAGTTCATAGATTAGAAGCCCCAGCTAAACCCGTGTCCTTGCTTTGCACACCTGCTATCTACTGTCACCCACAGTGGAAAAACCTCCAAACAGTCATGGAAAATGCTTAAAATATATAATATGCATCTGCATAAAAAATCTTTTCAATTAAAAATATAAAGATTGTGGAATGCACTATAAAGCTTTGGGTTTATTAATTGAATAGGCCATGTCAGAATAATGCAAGATCTGAAAGGACAGTCACATGGAAATATCACTGGGTTTAATTAAATGTTAAGAGGATACCTTATTTAAATGGAAGAGAATTAATCAAAGTGTCATTTAAAGGACTGAATCAAAGAATTTGTGTGGCCTGTGTCCTCATGAAAATCCCAAACTTATCCTCAGGATGTAGATTTGGTTCCAGAACAGATGAGTGTGTTTTGTGCCTAAATGATATTTTATTTTAGTAAATTTGACAGGTGTATTCTTTTACTGATTTTGTTTTCACAGTAAACCAGACGTGCACAAAAGTGGTTTCAACAGACTCAGGGCTTATATTTTCTGTGTCTTTTGTCAGGTTTTGCAATCACTTAAATTAGCTGTGAAAAACAGGGAGCTGCAGTGACCAAAGCAAACACAGTGTGGCGCTCATTTTTCCTGTTGCCTTTGTCAGTTGTCCTACTTGCTTAGATGGCTCTTACTTGCTTAGGCGGTCGTCACTTGGGGGCAGCGCAAGCAGCAGAGAGGAACCTCATTATTATTGCGTAGCCAGGGGCGATAGGTGATTCCACAGGTAACAGTGTGGTGCCACAGTAAATCTGAAAATTACATCATCCACGCTCTTCACCATTAGGCTGGGCAGCAATGGAGCCAGTTAGGGCTGTGTGATGTGATCAAAATCTCATACCCCAATATAAGTTATCTCATATCCCGAGAATGATATATATGTCACAGCTGCACCTCATATTTATGGATTTTTTTCTATATATCAGCCTTATCATGAATTGGACAAAAATCCACAAATGAATAGGAGACAAATCACAAAATGAATGTTATGGACAAATTGACAGGCAAGTGATCCACAAATATTCAAAACCCTTTTCATGTGTACAAATGTGCACAAATGTGGATTCATATTTGCTCTCTCTAATTTCAAACAACCTCTGAATACAGTTAGGAAGTAAGTTATTCACTGGAAATAGCACAGCTGTCTTGTTTACAGTCACTTACGGTGAAAAACAAACATATGAAGACAACATGGGGTGCCTTACCCCCTGTAATTAATGCTTAATATTTTGATGGTATCTTATAAAGTTATACTACATATGTTTTAAATCTATTGCACACTGAATATTGAATTGAAGCTTGACTTTTGAAAAATTATGTCAAAAGTAAAATCGAAATATCTGTCAGAAACCTCACAATTTAGATATTTTCCCAAAATTGTTCAGCCCTGAGGAAGGCTGTTGTACCAGCAGATTGTTTGGCGATTTAAACATTTCTATTTTTTCACAGAACACATAAATTTGAGTGGTTATAAACACTAACAATATAGAGTTTTTTTTTGGAAATTAATCAGCCCCTCTGCAAACCCTGAGTGTTCCACGGCCCGGTGGAGTACTGGCCACAGAGCAGTACCAGTTCTTGGACTCTGGGTTGGGATTCCATAGTTAAAACATTTCTGGGATATTCTGTAGATTTCTGCATACATTATTATCTGTTTTTGTCACCTATAGATTTGAGTCACTGCTTAGTTAGAAAATTGGTAGTCATGTGTTCTTAACACTGTTCACGGGCATAACATACCTTTGCTGTGGGACTTAAAAAGGTTACAGGATTTTTTGCATGATATTTATAAAGAGTCTGTTTAGGATTACCCTTTTTGTTTTCGATCTATTAAAATGATTGGATGGATCATTTAATATCAATCACTGGCAACTGTCAGATACTGTTGAAGAAAATGACTATATCATTTTTTAATTAAAACATATTTATGAAGCACATGACAGATAACTTTTATGTAGCATCAGAACAAAAAACATTTTTAGCAGATAATTGATATAAAATGCACAATATTTTTTACAAGGTAAACATTAACAGATGTGTTGGAGAAAAACTCCTGCTTCTTTTGTTCAGCCTTATTATTGCTGAGCTGAGCACATGATAATGCGACTGCCAAAACCATAATTTTCTTACGTTTTTGTGCATTGTGTGGACAGAGGGTAGAGACTGCCGGCACATCCAGAACTTACATTTCCACATGTCTGATGCTACTGTGGTCCTGGGTGCCATGAGGATGCAGCACTTTTGTGCATTTCCAAAGGAGTGAGCTCGGTGTGATTATTGATTTCCCCCATGCTTGCGGCCGGCCTGTCTCTAAGTGCAGATGTGACAGTTTTTAATTAAACACATTCATCTTAACCTTGCCTGCCTTCCACTGTTCTGACACAAATGTATTCCCTTTTTTCTACGGATAATGAGCTCCTGCTGGATTTTAGAGTTGTAAAGATAGTGCAACTTAGTAATATATAGCAATACATCTATTAGTGTACAGTTCTGTTCATTTATCTAATTTGGTGTTTCATCAAATCCAGGCTACAGCTTCTGCAAAACAGATGGTCTGACCCAAATTCTGAAATCTTGGGCATATAGATTTGTCCTCTGATTCCTCAGTCCTGGCCCTGCAGGAGGTGTGGTTCAGGGACAGCCATTTTCCTACCACTGTAAGGCTTAAAAGTAAGTTACTGTCAAGGTGCCCTTCAGCTCCTGATAATATGCTGTAATGCTCCTCTCCATATTTGATGATCAAGCATAAGGAACCTATTTTTTTTTTCTTCCCACAAAATGGCATCTGTTATATGCTGTTCACCTTGGCCATGACTATTATCCATTAAATGAATGTACTTTTATTCCATTATGGACCCTGTGTTAGACACCACGGCATAATGTCTGAAGTGCTTTCAACGTGTAACAGAGTTCCCATCATGCCCTGCTTCTCATTACAAACAATTTACTGCTCCCTGTTCATGGAGATTTCTGCTAAAATGAGGAAGCAGATGAGCTGTGCTAAATTGCCCCGCAAGAACCGATGGCCTAAACCCTGAAGGTATAAAAACTTTTGAAAGTTTCATGTATTATTAGACAAGTGAAAAACTGAACATTAGCGCATGATTGGGAAAGTAATTTCACATCTGTATGTGTATAAATTACCCAAATAAGAACACGCATCCTTCTCTGTTGAAGTGAGTCTTTTTTGGGGTCATTGTTTAGTCTAGCAAGCAAGTGAAAGTTTTCCTTTTTAAATAATTCTGTTTCTTTTTGATGAACTTGCTGGGAAGTTAACTTAGTCTAAAAAGCTGTGGGTGTTGAAATAGAAATTGGTATGCAGTGTGATTTATCACCAAAGCTTATTTTTCTTTAATATTTTATGTGCCAATGACTTATTTCCAAAAGCCGGCCACATGTCATGCAGAATAAGGGCTGCTGAGGCAGTTTTTCCTGGGGTCTCTGTCTTGCCATATCACTTCTTTCATTCTGACTTCAAGGCTTGAATATCCACTGGGTGATAGATGGAATGACAGGAAGACAGGCAGTCAGAGTGTATGACTGGGAATAAGCTTCTCTGCCAGCTGCATTATAGGTCAGTGAGGGCCCCCACCACATGTGGTGGGGTACGTTATGCACAGGGGCTTGATCTTCATTTGCAGAACTCAAATGACCTGTAATTCACATTTTACGTAGCACTTTGTCATTGCTTATAAATTTTCCTACGTTGTTTCATTAGTGTTAAGAGAAGCGTGCCCAGCGACAGACAATGAATAATCAGAAAATGGATAATTCCAAGCATATTTCTGAGCTGAATGACTATTGAGAAAACGCAAAAATATCCGGTGTGGGGTTAGGACACTATACCTGTGTTTGGGTGGTTCCAGGTTCAAATCCCATCGTCTAACCTAATGGATTCTCTCTTTTCAGTGCTTTGCAGTGACTGATATTCTAGTTAATTTTTCAATCCTATGATATCCTATTGGGGTGGGATGGTGGCGTGGTGGTTTGCACTGTTGTCAAGCACTTCTGGAACACAGGTTCAAGTCTCTGTCTGGGTTACATGTGTGTGGACTTTGCATGTTCTCCCCATGTCATCGTAGGGTTTCCTCCAGGTACTCTGGTTTCCCCCCACAGTCCAAAGACATGCTGAGGGTAATTGGAGTTACTAAATTGCCCATAGGTGTGACTGTGCCCTGTGTTGGGCTGGCCCCCCATCCTGTGTTGTTCCCTGCCTCATGCCCATAGCCTCTGGGATAGGCTCCAGACCCCCCGTGACCCAGAAGGATAAGCAGGTTGGCAAATGGATGGATGATGTCCTTTCATGCATACCAAAGCCAGCAGGTCAACTTGGTTCAGACAGTATTTTTCATTTCTATTTTTAGAATTGTGTGCTACAGGGATTTGCCAAATAAATTGATTTGCTGCCCTTCCTGGCTGCTGGTTACTATGGAGTCACAAAGGCTGATCTTGGGCATTTTGCAGTGACTGTAAGGTCTTGGCCACCTGTTCATTGCTGCTTTGCAGTGATGAGATACAAGGCTCCCTGCCCTGATTAATGAGCTCTGTTTTCTTAAGCGAATCTAGATGTGTGCACAGGCTACCCAAAGGCTTAAATTCCACAGACCTCATTTTGCTGGGACCTCTGGGTTCACCTGGCATGAAACAGAGGAGTGACACGTCTTGTGTTCCTGTCCTGACAGGTCGCCTCACTACGCCTGCCCGGAGGTCATCAGGGTGAGCTCAATTTCAGCCACGCTCAAGACGCTCCCTTTGGGATATCGCCACCTTTACAATGCTCCTGCCTCTAATCTCTGTC
>JAODUD010000008.1:24989169-25008007 GCA_026784285.1 Stomatorhinus walkeri | reverse complement strand
CCCCTCCCCCACACAGCCCTCCCCCCAGATTCCATTGTTTCCATTAGACTATTTCTGTGTGTTTTGCTACTTTGTTTTTGGTTATTTTTGTGCTTTATTGGACCCAGAAATGTTTCTGGGTTTGTGGGAGCTCACAAAGTAGTCTGTGATACATTCACTGTGACTGGGAGCGGTGCGCGGATCTGCAGGGTGGGGTTCTGTTCCTCTGATCAGAAGGGTTCCGTTTCAAATTCCATGGTAGGCTGAGTGATGAGCACCGATGGGCGCCCGAGCAAGACCCTCAACTCCAGAGTCTGGCTAACACCAATTTCTCAGTTACATAAAGTAAAATAAAATAAACGTGAATAAAGCATGATGATGATAGTTCTTGCTTATTTCTTGAGCAGGGTTAGCATCGTCACTGCATTGCTTAAGGCACGCTTAGGCACTCATTCTGACATCACACTTAGCTTTCATAGTTCCGTGCCTTTGGGCAGCGAGGTCTATGTTGTTTGTTCCTTTCGTTTCTTTACTGGCCTGAAGGTCGAACATAAAATCAAGCATGCCGTCACCCTCAGTGGGTTCTGCGGCTGCCAACAAGTGCTGTCACATGCCCCCTCTGCCTTGAGCGCACTTTCATTTTTCATCGTTTGCAATGAGTGACTCGATCGAATCCATGAAGAAACCCTGTGCAGACCCCACTCATTAACTCCACTGAAGACAAATGCCGGTAGCTCTGTCTTACCCAGCCAATGTCTTAGTCCCTCTTGGCAGTTACAGAAAAAAACATCTCCCTTTGTTTCGCTGATTTTATGGTTCCTAGTCGTATTCCATCTCCCTCCTGCATTGGTGGAACATAGATCCGTCTGCTTCCTAAGGCTTCTGCCTTCACTCTCCCCACCTATAAATCTCATTCTAAATCATGAAATTGCAGCTCAGGCGGCCATTTATTATGCGCTTCGGAATTTTATCCAGGCAGATGAATGTTTTTGGCCGCGCAGAAGAAACCTTTCATCTTCGTTACGACTCTCTCCCTGAGAGTAGCAGGCTGCAAACTTCAGGCACCATGCATAGCCATGATATTTTATTATAGATTTAAAGCAGTTCTACTTCTATAGGAAAGAACCTTATTTGACAATAGACCTTTTACTGGTTTTGGTCAGTAGTTTTCAGGGCCTGTCTCATTCATTTATGTAACCCACAATGGACGCAGCTGTGCTGTATCTGGCTAAGAGTGGGCTTCTCCCTATCTGTTATTGATGGTGTGTCCTAAGTGGGGATGATTTTAAGACTCTTTTTTTTTGTATTCTATACAGACTTGCCAAAAGATCGTGGTTTGGGAACTTCATCAACTTGGAAAAGGAGGAGCAGATCTTTGTGGTCATCAAGGACAAGCCCTTGAGTTCCATCAAAGCTGACATCGTGCACGCCTTCCTTTCAGTAAGGCTTTACGTCTGCATCTTCAGCACTCACTCCACAGCCTCCAGCACTCATGTGAACTTGATGCTCTGCTGATCTTTATATAAACCTTTCTTCTCTCTCTATTTGGTCAGCAGCTTCAATGCTAGCATTTGATTCAGTTGGACTGCGCAGTCGTTGAAATCTATTTATTTATTTATTTTTAAATTGAAATTCTATAATGCATTTGTTTGCAGGGTTTCCATTTTGCTGCTGACACCTAAGTCACGTGGGGGTTTGGCACCGTGGCACATTGTAAAGATGTCCTCAGCTGTGTGCTGCTTTGGGGGGAGCAGCAGTATTGGGTGATGCTGGGAGAAGCAGAAGCTTTAACATGCCGTGTCATGAGTCTGCTGCCATCAGTTATCCTGAACCTCTGCAGAGTGTTTCTTGCCTTAATTGGTTGTTGTTCATTCCAGCTGCCTCCACACCTTCCGTATTTGCACGTCAGGTCTGGAAGTGACTCTGGCACTTGACAGTATAACTACAAATTAATCAGTTATCTTCTGTTGTATATTAATTTAAAATATTATCCCAAGCCACACTGACAAGCTTCATTGACTGTATAAATATCTTGTCAAAATGTTATTTTGGCATGTTCTCCTTTTGCCTGTCATCATTTGTGCAGCTGCGTAAGTGATGTCCCCCCCCCCGTGTATGCTTAGATCCCCAGCCTCAGTCACAGTGTGATCTCACAGACGAGTTTCCGGGCTGAGTACAAGTCCACCACTGGGCCAGCAGTGTTCCAGAAGCCTGTCAAGTTCCAGGTGGACATTACCTACACTGAGAACAGTGCTGCGCAGAAGGAGAACGGCATCTACTCAGTCACCTTCACGCTGCTTTCAGGTAACCATGGGGACTGAGAGAACCCCACTGTGACATCACTGCTCCTAGCAACAGAGAGAAATGCTGAACTATTTATTCCATTGTCTTCAGCTTGAAATGCCATTTCCTAATATGCTGCCTACTGTAAAGACTCAGCTCCACGGGGTAGCATTGAACTAGACTCTGGGGAAAGAAATATTCTTCAGTATTCACTAGCTTCTGTGTCTTTGAATCTCCCCAACTGATACTATAGCACAGACAATCTGCTGGTTATTACCCACTTCTGTTACCACAAACTTTTTTTCTGTTTGCCAAATCAAGCATCTCCTTATAAAATTTTCCTGAATGCAAATTTTGGGATGGGCAACTTTTCATTAAATATGAACTATTATAGCTATTATGACTTAATATCTAATGGATGAAAAGCACATTAATAAATATTAAATGTTGTTAACTGTCATTATTTGACTCCAGTTTTTTGAGTAAGTTCGGGGTGGATACCTTGCTCATGGTAATGTGTTTAACAGGCTCAGGCTGGATAGCCGTGCCGTTACCCATCATGCCTCCCCCGATTGCACAGATGCCTATGTGTGCATCGGCTGAATGCCTCCCCACTCATTTTCCATCTGCAGGACCCAGTCGGCGTTTCAAGAGAGTCGTCGAGACAATTCAGGCGCAGTTATTAAGCACACATGACCAACCTGGGGTTCAGCAACTGTCTGGTGAGTTACACAGGCCACCCCTACCCGCGCACCCCTTCCCCACGCCTCTCCACTTTCTTGCCAGGCATTCTGCACATGCATGCCCACACAGCACGCTATGGCATCGGCACAGATTGCCACCCTCCCCCACCCCCTGGCCACGGTGAAGGGGACGACCCGCACCTCCACGCTTCCCTGTCTCCCGCTCTCCTCTCCTGCACACATCATCAGCCTCTCCTGCTCGCAGCCAACCTGCACTGCCATCTGCCTCACCACTAGGGGGCAGACCCTTTAGTGTTGCACTAGAGGGACACGTGTGTGTTTGTGTGTGTGTGTGTGTGTGTATGTATGTATGTATTTATGTATGTATGTAACAGCTACAGTAAATATTCCAGAATAAAAAATCCTATCCATACTAATTAGACAAAAACAATTATAGTACAATAATGGGTGCATCCTTAATAACAGAGGAATATTAAAGCACTGAAAAATTAATTTATCTGTAATTGGTGTATGGATGGTATTTATAACTGCTAAATAAATGTAGGGATTATTTCGTCTTAAAGATACATAATACGTTTTTTTTTTTTTTAATTTGTGTCCCATTAAATGAGTTGTATTAGGTCAGTTTTAGTAAACAGGAAGGTATGTAATGGGCTTCCAGGAAAATTTGGGGCTGACAGGGAAGAAGAGAAGAAAAGAAAGGCAAAAAGCATTTGTTTCCAGCCATGTCATTGTTGGGTCAGCATTGCCAGTCTAGTATATATGTGCTTGTGTTTCTGGCAAATTTCCTGATAAAAGCCATCGCCCTCTGCTGGACAGTTAAATAAACAATTACCACAGCTCAAAGATCACTGTGAAAGTTAAAATGTAAGTGCCAGTGCAACTTGAAATGCATCCGGAAAGACACGAGCGAGCAGGTATTAGGTGTGGTTTAAAATACCTGTCTTACATTTCAAGGTGCTGATCCATAAACATTTTGGGTGGTGTTCTCAAGCTTCTTTAAACATACTTAGCTGCCTCCTTCATCTCATCAATAGCGCAGCAAGCAGCACATTTAAGCTGTTTTTTTGGCAAAGGTGGATGGATACTGATATCAGGAAGTAATAGGTGCCAGACAGTGTTCACGCCCAACTGTCATCAACGCCGTCTCATGTTACTAAGCACTAAGTTCGCGACCCCTCCCTCGTCCACTCATGTCATTCATCAACCTGGTTAGCTACTAACAACCCTGCTAGAGCTGGGCAAATCCATAATTTCTGAGAATATTAATGTTCACGCCCCGCCTTTGGGCACATGACAGAGAATTCATCTGTGGGGACATGCAGAGTCATTCCCACTGTTCCATTGCCCTAGTAGAACTGTGCTGGTATTGTGCTGGATTTCAGTCGTTGAATTCATCGCTCTGTCCACCTGAGATCGATTTGTGTGGTTGAGATATTTAAAAGAAGTTCCTACGCTCTGTGAATCAGGCAGATGAACCATGCTGTCCTTAAAAAGCCATCCTCTGTGTATCAAGACACATACTCAGAAAGATCCATTTGGCAATGGAAACATGGCATTAGTTACACAAGTGTCATTATAAATCAGTACTGCAGGGATTTTTTTACCAGGTGAGAATAGAGGAGAAGTATGCTCTTTGTAGTATTATGGTACCGTGTGGCCTAGTAAGATTTCATTTGGTAATTGTCATATGGCAAATGGAATATGTGACATATGGTAATGGATGCTTGTGTGCTGCAATGTATTTGACAAGGAAGATTTAACCTCCAAAACTGTGCCAGCCTCCCAGAGATAATATCCCACTCAAAGTGACAAGTGAAGAGAGGAAGTTTTTCTTTCTGAGACTGAGCATTGAGCCGTAGAATGAGAACATTTTGGAGCCACCTTTCAAACCTGCCAGTTCGCTGTGCGGATAACAGCACTTCAAAAACCAGCCAAAGGGTTTCAGCTTTGGCTTTCCTGCAAAATGAGGATTGCTGATGCTCTCAGACAGCCTGAAAACAAGCACTTTCCGTGGCTTGACATTTACTCTGTAATGCTAGACCATGAAGACTCTTTGGAGCTGACAGGGTTCCACCTTCCCAGCCTGAACAGGAGCCCTCAGTCTATCCACCATCTCCCTCTGATCTTAAAATCACATTAAACTGCCTGTCTGAACCTGACCTCATATCTGCCCCCTTTTTCTTCTATTGGGCTAGAAATGATCTAAACAGGGTTTATATTTGATCTGCATACAGAATATGCGTAGTGTGTAGTTTTTGTGTATTTTTCTCCATGTGTGGGCCTAACCATGTACAGTATATTGTATGGAGTATAATATAGCTGTACAGAGTCTAAGGTAATTGTGAGGAGGACTGACGTCATAAAATTGTTTCAGTAAAATGCACTGTTGCTTACAAAGCTTTTAAACCAAAAACTTAAAATATGAACCATCAGTATCGGTCTGTTTCAGCCTGAGATCAAAGACAGGTCAGCTCTGACGGATAAAGGTCCTGCAGGAATTTTCATGACTGAGTGTCAGAGTATGGTCCTGAAGGTATGTCTCCATCAAGTGGACAAAGGGATTATTGATCAAAGGAAACCACAATCAAATTGCAGGCAGATAGAAACCTGAAGACAACAGACTTCTGTGATAGATTATTACAGTACTAAAGCACTTTTTTTGCATGAACAAACCCAGTGGGATAAACTTAAATTACTGAGGAAAGAAAAGGAAATGGCTAACAATTGTCATTTAGCATCATGAGAGGTACAGTATCATTCACCTGCCACTGGAGACAAGCTGTATGAAAAGAATACAGACTCCTGTAATGAGCTGATTGTGGTATAATCACTGCACTGCACAGGCCAAACATCAGCGGTTTAATTGAGCACTGGTGTGATCTTTCTTTTCCTGTAAGCAATTCTCAGATTGGGATTCCCAGTTAGATACTGCGGCGGAGTGCTGTCAGCATCGGGGCAGGCTGGTCGGTTTGGCAGCAGGGCTGCGGTACATGGTGAAGGTACTGCAATTCACACGTCAAATGTAAGCCCCATCCAGGCAGATTTACGTGCTCATTTTTAAATTTGTATTCATTAAATTGCCGATTTAATCTTCCCCTATGCAAAGATGAATAAATCAGTTGTCAATCCATCTGAAGTTTGCATGCTGATGAATGCACAAGCTATGGATGAAGTGCTTCAACTGTGGAAAAAAAACAGATTATTTTGTAGAAAAAAATGCTTGAGAGTACTCACAGCTATCTGTAAATATTGGGGTATTTAAAAAGACAAATTTGTTTTGTTCATACACATTATTTTCAGGAAGTATTCTTGCTCTGATAATGTTTTCTCCATATATCTGTATCCAAGAACTGCGTTCTTTCACAGGAAAATCAGGGAGAAAATCAAAGCATGTAAATGGGGACAGTCCAGGGACTTGCTATGATGTAGATAACAGGACCTGGCCAATTTCTGTGTCAATAGCAAAAAGAAAACAGCTGTTACCCCATTATTCTTAGAGGAGTGCGTATTTGTGTCCTGATTTCCTTTGTTTTAGATCCTGTCTCATAATCACTTCTTTCACTGTGAGTTGTTTAAAGCTACAGCCATTTACTTGTAATTCAATGCACTGGGCTAACAGGTTCTGCCAGTGATATTTGTTTTTGCCCCTCAATTTACATCCAAACAGACCCCAACACAGGCATAGAAATTGCTTTTTGTGGTAGAGTTTCTGCCGCCTTTGAAATAATTTTCCCCACAGTGCAATCCATCAGCTTCAGCAGTGCTGTGAAATTTTACTAAGCCTGCACTTTTCCGCTCTATTCAGCCATTGGGACTTCCACTTGTGTTCTGCAGCATTGCATTTCTCCTTCTTATCTCAATATAAGTTTATAATATATAACATATACAGAAGTGAGCACATGAAATGATAGTTAATTACATCTCTAGTCAATTAGAATATTCAGAAACAGATTTAAGGATGAAGATGATATTGATGATGGTAATGATGATGCTGGTGGTGAATGAATGAATTCCTAGTTCTGACACTTTTCTCATCGTTTACATTATATTGTAATATTGGATTATTTTTTCAAATCAAACCTAACGAAAGGATTGGTGGTGTGACCAATAGCATGAATCCTGGTCATTACTTTTCACTGAAAAGTGTCTTATCATCTGCCACATAAGAAGGTAGAGGAGGAGGCAAATTAATTGTAAACCTAGCTAATGTCACCTGTGGTTCATTTAGGAAACGCACAAGCAGGCAGGCTGGTGAATGCTGAGGCTTTCAGTCTTTCAGGCACTCAGACGTCATTGATTGGTATCAAGTCAGCTGACTGAGATTTTTAATTTAAGACGTGCACTGGCTCTGTTGGGTAGCACTAGGAATCCTTTCAGTGTTTGTGGGGTAGGCTGGGAATCCTATGGAGAATGTTTTCATAACGGCCATGTCATGCCTGGAATGATCCAGTATTATCAGTATAGTATGTTGTTACTGTTAAAAAAATATAAATGAGAGAATGATCGAGTTTAATTTGTATACTTGATACATCAATGCAGCTATCAGTTTTTAAATAATCTAAATACAAATATTCAAATATTTAGATTGACTTCTCTGTTCATGTAGCAGGTTATTGTTGTACAGCAATTGCATATACAGTATGTGTGTCTGTGTGTGTGTGTGAATGTGTGTGTATGTTAAGATCCACCCATTTAAAACCTCGTGTTTCTATTCTGAGGTTCAGTGAATTGCGAAATACACTGAGGCAGATTTTAAAACAATTAGCATATGAATATCCATGCTTGTATCCATTTGCCCGACCTTGTTTCTGAGGAGCAGCGGGGTGTGAAGCTTGATTCTGACTGACTGGTTTTACAAGCTGTGCATGATTAATTCATAAAGCTCACACTGTCATACAGTGCAGATTCTGCTGCTTTTGCTGTGCTTACTTTTAAAGCGTCAGAAGTCTATAGCTCATCTAGGCTTTCCCATCATAATTTTGTAATTCTCCGGTAGAAGCTAAAGGCATTCAGTAAAACACCTAAGTCACCTGTTAATGTTTGTCTGTCATTTTTACTGAACAGTGGTCTATTTTTGATAGAGATCCAAAAACAGTAAGTGTGCAGAAACTTCTGTGATAAAGCTGGAGTTACATTCAGTCTGTGCAGTGAGGATGGAGGATTACTTCTATAACATTATAACAATATTTATTAAACATATTAATAGTAATAAATTGTGCAAGTAGCTCATCTATTTTGATGAAGGTCTGCCTAAAGGGTCTGTGAATTCCACCCTTTCTAAATCAACCCCAGGTTACAAATGTTAGTCAGATCTCCAAGTTTGATAATCAGCCTCCTAGTGGTGGTGGGTGGTAGTGCTTTAACTGTTCAATCACATTTTGTCCCAAAGATTTACTTACACAATATTGATGTGCTTATTGTTTAAAAGTAAAGTTGAAATAATACATGAAATCTTGTTTAAATTCCTGCTTTTTTAGTCAAAATTTCTGTTAGTTATTTTGCATTTCTGTACTCTAACAATACCCGTGTAATGAATAATTGTATCTGCCACTTCAGACAAAGGTCCTTTTAAGTAATATCTTATGGTTCACAATGGAAAAATGGTGTAGGTATAACGGGGTGGTAGCCAGTATGACATAAAGTGCCCTTGCTTTAGACAGCTAATACATTTTGGTGTTTTTCAAAGAAGTTCAGGTCCCTTAGTTTTCTCGACGTGGAGAAATTTCTCGGCAATGAAGGGCAGTGCTGAAATCTCTGGGAAAAGCTGTATTAGAACCCTGAGATTTCACCCACAGCTCAGCTTTTTGCATGGACATCATGTGCTGCCAGGTAAAACTGAGACTCTGAAGCCCCCCCCCCCCCACAGTTCAATTAAGCTCAGTTCTCTAACAAACATTTACAGTAGATTTCCAGTTGCCATCTTATTAAATTTCATTTTTGTTACTTTTTTTTTACTAGATCTATAGATTTATAGACATTAACCAGTTTTGTTAACCAATTAGTTAGTTGATAAAGGCTGAAATTGATCCATAGGTAAAATTACATCCACATTGAGCAGAAGCTGTGCACTTCAGTCTGGAATATGGCTCTGAGTCTCTCTTTTACCCTTGCTCTCCCTCCCTCTCATCACTGTACTATCTTTTGTGAATCCCATTATTCATTTGTTTGTTCTCTCTCTTTTTTTCTTTTCTTTTCTTTTCTTCCCGTTTTTGTACCTAGGCAGCCCATTGAGTAACTTCTTTGACGTAATTAAACAACTTTTTTCAGACGAGAAGAACGGCCAGGTGGCCCACCTGCCAGGCACACCCATCAAGCACTCCTCAAACAAGAGACATGACCCCGAGGCTAATGACTATGGCTCTAAAGGGGAGTCTAAGTGCTCAGCAGTCAAAGACAAGGCAAAGATGGTGACATCTATTGGGACACCAGAGCAGCCTTAAAACAAAAAAAAAAGAAAAACAATGTAGCAGAAACTAGATTTAGGCCATAAAATCCGTAGAAATTCGGTACAAGTGCGTAGATAGTCTGAGTCCAACAAATTGTAAATATCAGCCTTCTTTGGATATTGTAATATCCAATACTTTTGTATTATTGAATTGCTGTACATAAACACATAAATGAATCAAATATTTTGAGAATAACCTGTAGATGCTCTCACTTCGTACCTTACACCTTACACGTCCCTTTGCCCCTCCCCCCAGTAAGAAAGCTCCTTTTCGCCCGAGGCACTATGTCTACTTCACCTGTGAGTCTGTCTCTTCTTATGCTAACATTTGTGATAACTGAATTTGTTTCTACCAGGAATTATCCAGAAAACTTGTTAGAGCTCAGTTCCTGCTCCTCGCCAAGTGTGGAGTGAGATGGATGCTAGCTGGCGGAGATGCTATTGTCAGCAAGTGGTCGAGTTCCTGAGGAAATGGACCACTTATCATTCTGATGCATAAACTCTAAACTGCATATGGCCCCCGACAGCACTGTCTGGGGACCCACGCTCCCATCTCCGCTTACCCCATGTGAATGATGAATTTTAAACTGAGCCTCTCAGCCACGTTGCTCCTCATTTCCATAATGTCTCCATCACACAAGCAAACTCTGACACATCCAGAGACTCTGGAATGCTGTATAATAACAAGGAATGAGCTGATTAAAAGCGCAAACAAAAAAAAATGCATAAGACAATGAGAACTGCAGGAGTTTGTCGATGGTGAACTTGGACGCTTGCTGAATTAAATAGATTTTTTTCTTTGAATAGACTATGAATGGGTTTGAAACCATGCTGGACTAAATATGATTGCTGCAAATGGACTGAAATCATTATTTCAGACGTTTAAGGGTTTTATTGTATGGTGCTAGGAGAGGGATTTTTTTGGGGGGGAGGGACACACAAATGAATGATCTATTCTGTTGTACAGATTGAATATGTTTCTTATGTAAAACGTCTAGCTGTACCATTGTTTATGTGCAAAGCCAGGAATGAAAATTTTGTTGCCATGTCTGCATCCAGCATCTCATTTTGAAGAAAATATTTTTCATTTTCTTTGTAAACTATTTTGTCAGTGTTATTTGCGGTGACTGGGCAATTTGCAACCAAACTCAGAGATTTTTCCCCTTCCCTTATTTATGATTTTTATTCCAATGTTGTCTCTATTTATTATGAATTCTTTGAAAATTGTTTACATTATTTATTTACATGGTCTTACTTTCGCATAACCAGGGAACATCCACAGGCATTTCCTTATTTCCAAGTTTTATGAAAAAAGAGGATGTGTAGTGTATGTTAAAATAAATAATTTACCCGTAAATTGAAACTGTAGACTAGCCTCATTGCGAGGGGACCTTCTATTGATGTTTGTCAGTTTCATATCATTGTGTGTGTACAACAGATGAAGAAAAATGCTCTGTTTTCCTTGTAAATATTTCAATTCCAGCAAAGGGCACGTGGAAACGGGAGACCTGCTCATGGCTTTAGTCTTGTATTATTGTGTGCATGTTGAGCATTGGTTTTCTTTGCATGACACTGATGTAATTGTCCCATAGAATTTCTCTTTGCCTTAACCTGTTTTAACGTCCTGATTCTTTTGACTGTTCTCCTCCTTTGTCGTTATTTTCATTTTCGTCCCCTTAGTGTTTCTCCCCGCCCTCCTTTACTCTGAGCATATTTTACAATGCTTCCTCTACACTGTACCTCTTAATGGCTTGGGGATTATCATCCAAACTAACCCAGGTGGCTGATGCAGGAAAGGGATTTTAAACTACAAGAAATAAAGCAATACCTATTGATATCTTTTCTATTTTGTACTTGGGAAGAAAAAAAAAACATGCAGGATAAGTACAACTTAATAGTTGACACTGAGCAGGAAATCAACTACAAATGAACCCACTCCCCGTACCATAACTGTGAACGACTTCAGTACAAATAAATTCATGCAGTTATGAAGTGTCTTTTATTTTTTTATGTAGCTATTTTCTGGTGTGCTAGTCTGATGTATTGCGCCAGTATTTCCTTAAGGAACAGAGGGTCATGTCACGCTCCTTCATGCCAGTACCTGTGCCACAGCCAGACAGCTGTTTCCTGATGAATTTCTACAACCATCACTGATGCAAACTGGTGTGTCTTTCCAACTGACTGGAGAAGGACTGGTTCCAAAACTGAGGTAAAGGAATTTTATTTGCATATGCTTACACTTTATTCATGGGCTCTCCCTGAAACATTGCTTTCATAAGAGAGGACATAAAACAGCAATGAAAGCCAATGCCTGTTTCTAGAATATTTATTTTTATCCAGCAAGCACGGATTACTTTAACTGCAAGTATATTCCAAAGAGCCAACCATAATGGTTACTTTCTAGGCACAAGTCCAACCAGCTTCAGCAGCACCTTCAGATGCAGATTTAAAGAAGCACAGTGTTAAACACAAAACAGCAGATGCCTTTCGTTGCAGTACATAAGTGAATGAAATTGAGAAAATAAAACAATAGTATTATCAAATATCTGACATTAAACAAATTATATAGAGAGATTTAAAAACAGAATATATTTCCTGAGAATGTATATGTTCAGTTTGGCAATGTGCCAGAAAATAAGACTAACTACATATAAATAGTCAAATCCACCTATGATAGATTGTAGAGCGTGATGTTTGACTTGATGATACATTTGCCAGTGTTTGGATTCAAATTGTTTTAAAAGGAGAACATTTACATAAGGCTTGCAACAGGGGAAAAAAAGATATTTTAGATAAATGTACTTGCTGTAGTAGTCAATTTATAATGCTATTAGAATTAGCATGCCAACATTCTAGTTTTCTACAAAGAGAACCCTAAAGAAACAGTTTGCAGTAGTTAATATATAAATTACATTTGTTTACAAAAAATTAAAAAGATATACAAAATACTTGTCAATTGTCAATCAGTTCATTGGCCACATCAAAATGAATGCAATTTTTATAAGTAGATTTTTAGCTACTTATAGGTTGCTGTGAGCTCGTAGTGTCAGCCACACTTGTCAAGTCTTCAAATGAATGTTGCTGAATATTACTTACATTTGAGGACCAGCTCCCCGGAAAACTTACATGAAAAATACAATGTAATCAAAAATTTGAAAACATAAAATCAAGCAGTTTTCAGCTGTTTGGCAAATTTCAACTGGGCCACATCATTCTGGAATATTTACACATGTATGTACACACACCTAGTCACAAAGAGAAGACCTTTGGTCATATAAATAAATATTAAATTTTTTTGTAAAAACTAGGTACCTAAGGGTTCTGTGTCCTTGACAAAAACATACCACTAGAGGGCAGCAGAGTCTCAGATTGGCACTCTCCTATGTACATGTTTTTAAATCTGCTGCGTGTCTTGAAATCATCAGGAACAACTGCACTGCAGTTGGATTCTTTGCTGTAGGTGAGCCATGGGGTTTTCACATGTGATTGGAGAACAAAGTCACCGGTCACACCAGTTCACACAGTGGACTTTACATAGAGCTGCTGCATTCTATCCACCAGGGCAGCCTCCAGCTTGGCCAGCAGGCAATCCGAGGCAACCCCCCGCCGGCCACCGGACCCTAGGAGCAACTTGCGGAAGGAGTCCCTCTCCAGCAGCTCTGCCATGTGCTGTAGGAAGTAGCACTCGCAGTATGCGCCGAGCTCCTTAGCGCCGTGAACCTGATCATGATACGTCCATTTAAAATGTGACAACATGTAATTCACAGTATGCAAATTATTGAACTAAGAGCATTAAGAAAAACATAGAAAAAAAATTACTTCATATTACTTGGATGAATATATACATTTCCTGTCATATCCAGCATACATGACATAACAGCCAATCACCTTATCCAGCATCAATATAAGCCGGAATATTTTTATTGCATCCAAAAAACCTTCATTAATTCCTAAACTTTACAGCTAACCTGCTCGGACCATTGACCTCTGGTGTGTTCGTGCATCCTGTTCTTACCTTAGCCCTATTGTAGATATCGACAGCATGTTCGAGGTCAATTCTCCGTGCACAGATGATTTCACAGTGTTTTTGTAATGTCTCCAGCTGAAATAAGTTGCCCACTGACAGCAGCTGCAGGAGAGAGGGATCAGAAAACTACTTGTTAGGTACTTGAGGCAAAATCCTAAAGTCTCACACATTAAATCTTTAATGCTTTAACTGAAATACCGCCCGAGTTCCAGCACATAAGCAGTGAAGGCATTCGGCCATCCTAGCACAGCAAGCACAACAGAAAGTCATTGAAGTTCTCTTGCCTCTAGCAAGTCAGACACATTTGAGCTGATGACTGACTCCCGGCCACCACTGTACAGGTATTTCATCATCATCTGCAAGAAAATTAGAGAGCTTTTGATCACAAGGAATCCTCACATAATGGAGGAACAGCGTTGTTATCCCATAAGCTGCTATCTGATACTTACATAAAAGATGTCATACTTTACATCACTGATCTCAATGTCCCTGCAACCAGAAGAATCTAACCTGGAAGACCCCAGCAGGGACTTAAACCTGGTGTGAAAAAACAAACCACAGTCAGTCATTTTACAGGGACATGTTTCAACATGAAAAGATATAAACAGAAACATCTCCAGTGTTCTGGCATCTGCCCACCTTTCGGAGGCAGTGATCAACAGGACTCCATGGGCAAAAAATGGCTTCCCTTCCACTATGAAGGTCACGTCTGACATCTCCTTGTTGTTCAAGAAATGAAAGTCTGGGAAGAGAGAGAGGGAACACGGATTCCTCATGCTGAAACACTAACCAACAATTATGCATGTGTTCAAGTCTCAACTTTTACTCTGAAATCTGTTGTAGAAGAGCAGCATGAATGAGTTTCAGCTACAAATGTAACTGAACAAGATAAATTATGTAAATTTGCACAGTCTTAAACTGATAACTTGCACAGTCTTAAACTGAACTGCATAAATAAAAGTTAAACGAGAGCATCGCCTATACAACTAAAACATACGTGTAAGTAATAAATACCTAGCTGTGATGAAAGGCTGGTCTTTAACTCTGGGATACTGGGCAGGGGAGCAGGACCGTAACAATGACTGAAGATAGAGCCCAGCTGCTGGTTCAGAGCCTCATTCTGCATAAAGTTAAACCAGATGTAGATTTTCACATCATGACAGGAAACACTTAAGCAGATTGTTTCTTGATTATTGCTGGTCATTATTCACAGTTATGGTATGTGGTCCTCCCAACCTTGCTGGTTCTGAGAATCCTGAACATGAGTGGGATGCTGAGGCTGACCAGCTCCTTGGAGTAGTCCTCCTCCTTCATGCTGGTGAAGTCCTTCAGGAGGGAGAGGATGACCTCAGATCTGCACTGCAGCTGGGCGCTGCGCAGGGACTCCAGCCACACATGGCCCTTCCAGGGGACACCTATCGGGTAAAAAAAAATGCCAGCCATGAACTACCCTGATGTTTGTCCTTTGAAGCTGAATGGAACAATTAAATGAAGAGGGAACCTGTTACCTGGGACAGTGTTTCCCAACCCGGCCCTCAGAGACCCCCCCCCAGACATTTTTGCTCCCTCCCAGCTTTCCATGTACTGTCAAACCAAGGACTGGTTTGAGAAACACTGACTTAAGATACCAGAATGTCAATGAACAGGAAGATATAAGAGATGGCAGAAGACTAAACAAGTCCATTTCCATGCCCCCATCCTCAAAGCCGCAGTGTGAGGGCCACACCTCTCATCTGCACATGCTCAGTAACAGATCCTCTCCCCAGTGGCATGGTACGCAGGACTTTGGATAAATGCTGGTGAGGGGCGGCTTGCAGACAGCAAGTCGATAGGCACAAAAATGTTCTTAACTGGCCCATTTCACTCTGTACTCAGAGGAGTCCGGAAACACAAACACCCATATATTTCACAAAGAGTGAAAGATGAGATACTGTAGATAAACAATGTATAAAAAGAAACTGCTACTTTTTCGCAGTTTATAGTCTGGCACATTTACTAAACATAAGAATGTACTGAATTTATACACATGAAGCCCTGGTGATTATATATGGAGCATGCGGCATATAACTGTGATGTGATATAGTACTGCCTTATTTTCCACTGTTTTTCTTTTACGACAGAGACTAACAACAGCTTCCTGAAGTGTTGTAATGAAAATGCTGGTGAAAAAAGGCTCTCCCTTAAACCAGAGAGCGTTCACAAGTGCGTACCTAGTGAGCGCAGCTCCATGGTGACGTCCAGGTAGCCGTGCTCGGCGCTGAAGTAGGCCGCCTCCTGCAGAGCCTTCATGCGGGCCTTGCACAGTTTGGGAATCTCCGCGTCGGCGACGGTGGGACCAGGGCCCTTCTGCCGCGCCGGCCGCTTGCCGGCTGCCGCATCCCTCTCCCTCTCCACTCCCTCGGCCAGGATCTCCGCCAGGGACAGGATGTCGGCCTCCACCTCCTGGGGCCTGGTTAGCAGCTTCCTCAGCACGTTCCTGAAACGTCACGCAGGCAACATAGTCAGGTGAAGGAGCTACAACTCACATCACTCAGATACCATCATATGTGCAAGAACTGTACTGTACAATGCTAAAGCTCACACACGTCACTGAAGGCAAACCAAGAAGCTACAGCAGACCCGGTCTACAGCCCATCTATGTGAGGGATGTACTGTATATTAAAACTCTAACATTTATAAACCTGTCATACAAAGGGGTATTTCAAAGCAATGTAAAACAAACTACATTAGAAGTGAATGAAACAACACAAGAAAAACCGCGCCGAAGTGCAATGGCGGTGGGCAGAAAAATGGCAGACAAATGGCAGACGGGACACATACCGGTGTCCATGAGCCGCGGCATTACTGAAGCAGTTAATGTTCTCGTTAAAGGGAGACAGCAGGCTCTGGCTGCCCTGGGCCCGGAACAGGGGGTCAGCCCCACGGGCCAGAAGCAGACACACCATCTCATAGTTCCCTGAAGGCAGAGGCATATGGGCAGGGTCACAGACGTTTCAGTGAGGAAAATTAAGTGTGCAGCATTCAGAGTCGTGTTGGGGGCAATTTGCCATTACTGTAGAAAGGTCCCAACAAGTGCACACATCCCTGACGCACCCCCACCCGCGCCATCCTGGTGAGCTTGAGGCTGCTGGCTTTACATGCCAATTCCCATCATCAACTGTCATCCTGACAAATTGACAACATACTGTTTCTTAAAGAAGAGGCAAGGTCAGCTTGCGAAGCCTGGCCTCCCAAGGAGTGTCCTGGGGGAAGGGGGCGATGGACCTACCTGCCGCGGAGGCGAGCTGCAGGGGAGTCTCTGCCGAGCTTTCCGGCCCGTTCCGGAATGGCGTTCCCTCCACGTGAGCCCCAGCATCCAGAAGGATCTGGACAAAGAAGGCTGACTCGGTCAATGAATTATCCTGGCTTAAAACTGCTAGAGTTCAACAGGTCCCTCAAAGGGTGCTGACATGCATTCTATGAAGGACACTGCAACGAAGATTAGCGATGAGAGATCTAAGGCCTCAGAATCCACAAAGATACGATTACTGTGGCTGGCAGAACCCTGATGGGGGGGCGAGGTCTGATTAATTCACCATCGATCACAGCACATAATTCGTCAATGGCACCTCAGCAGCACAACGCAGCATGACTCTCGTGTCTTCATACATCTTACCTGCACCACCGAAATGTGGCCGTGCAGAACCGCAAACGTCATAGCTGTCCAGTGCCGGCAGTCAGGGTGTACTGATGGGTGCTCTGGAGAGCAACCAGGAACCTAAGTATGGAAAAATAAGGATAATGATGCCATGGCAGAAACAAACAGCCGTGTCAAGCACCTTAAGAAGTTAGTTATCCTAAAAAAGACACAGCTGAGAAATGGGTCAATAGACCTGACTCAGTTCTATTCCTTTGTTCTTCACTGTGATGAAAGTCAACTAACAAGATCTCCTGAAGACAACCTTCAGTCAAAAGGACCAAAACCAAGGAATGCCAAGACCAAAAGACACCCATCAGTGGAAGTATGGAAGATGATCATTTACCGCCGAGTCTACGTTTGCTCCTGCGTCAATGAGCATCTGAACCAAGGCCTCATCCCCCGTTAAGCAGGCATACATCAAGGGAGTCATGCCCTGTGGGTCAACAAGAAACAGTCAGTGCAGAATTCTGGGTCAGCCAAGTGCAGGACTACATCCACACTCTCATCTTCTGCTCCGAGCAGAGCTCATACCTGGTCATCCATGGCGTCAACCCCCTCGCGCCCCAGCAGCCTGATGGCCTGGCTGATGAGATCCGTGCGGCCGCTGGCCAGCATGCGGAAGCCGAGATCCAGCTGGAACTTCTCCGTGGCGGCTTTGGCGTCCAGACGCCTGAAGGAGGTGATGCAGCAGTCCGGCCTGCAAGGGAGTAAGTGCTGGGTTTAGGGCCATGGCCTTCCGGGCGGGGCTGGCCATAGTGGGGATCAGGCTCTCCCTATAGGAGGACATCGCCTTACTTTAGCTGTCTTGGCTCACAGTCCAGGCCTGGGAGGAGCAGCCGAGCCGCTTGCCGCACATCATCACTGTCCACCAATTGGCTGCGTCGGTGTTCTGTGTGAACGATGGCCACTCGCATCCACTCCATCAGGGGGGGGAGCAGCAAGAAGGGCCTAACGACGAGGTTGGGGAGTGGTGGTGGGAGGGAGTTAGTTAAATTTCCTAATTACTATACATTTACAAGTCTACTTTTACCAAAACAAAAGAGTTTCATCTAAGCAAGTTAGGAGGCCCATGTGTTGAGATGTTTCGGAGATGTTTTTGATATCACTACTCAGCATGATGGGGCTGCCTGTCAGGCCATAACGATGACTCCACCAGCTCCCACCACATCACTCTGCACTTAATAAAGTGTCTTTGACTGCAGCCAAGTGGGGAATTGGGCCGCGGGATCATATTAGTTCACCGGTTGGGGATGGGGGGGGGGGGGGTTAACTGAGCGATGGAATGTCTCCTGTCTATGTCAGTTATAGCTGCAAGCCACCAGGGGGAAACATTGAAGGGCACACTTCAAAACAAAAGTATAAGAGGAACAAGCTTGAAACAGCACCCTGCAGTGATATGATGTATCTGTTATCCCAGAGGAAACAGATCAGCCCATTTTACAGACCACACAAGTTCAGTTTGGCAGCTGCATTGGGCTGACCCTGTCCTTTCACGGCCCAGAGAAACCAGCACTCTCCAGGGTGGATCAGCTCCCATTTCCACGTACTGCCTCGTAACATGGAGTCCTGCGCTCTGCTTGGCAGTCGCTTACCGGCCCGGCAAATGCCAAGACGGCAAAAGTTTATGTGAAATCCAAGTGAAAATGGTAGAATACCTGGATTCTAATAACATTCTGAGGGATAGCCAACATGGATTTAGGAAAGGTAGATCCTGTCTA
>JAODUD010000008.1:24954816-24981435 GCA_026784285.1 Stomatorhinus walkeri | reverse complement strand
CCCCCCCCCCCCCCCCGCCGCAAGTGGTACATAATTACAGGCTTAATCAGCAGCTTAAGGGTGTGTTTTGCCATCTGGCTCATACTGGTGGATCTGAACCTTATAACAGTCAGTAGTGTTTTTAGAATCAGGAATAATTACCTCTGCAGACTTTATCTCATCTCCAGAGACATTCACAAAGCCTTTATATCTGTTTGCTAACACATGCAAAAGGAACATTGGATGTTCTGGTTGTTCTATCATGCAATCCTGCAGGAAAGCAGATGGATGCATCTGTCCCACATGGGGTCCTTCACCAACAAGCAGAACTGCAACCTGACCGTTTGCGAACAGAACACGTCCCTGCCATACCTGACCCTGGAGCACCTGCCCAAGGCGGCTCTAGAAACAGAAAATACTGCATATCAGCAAAAACTGGATTTTCAGTTTCACACTCAGAAACTGACCTAGCTAATGATTAGTTTTTTAAAAACACACCTAGAAATATTTACATGTGGATGGAACAATCCTGGTCTATGATGTCAGGTTTCAGTGATACTGGGAGGAAAAACTTACATATTAAAATGGCACTGAATGAAACTGCTCTGCATATCACTGCTCGTGCACATCTCAATTAGCCTTTGTTGGGTCTAGCATAGTGCCAGGAATTATGAAGGTTACATTCTACCTTTTAGCAGTTTCGAGGATAATTACCCCAATAACATATCATTACTGGGTATAAAATTTAATAAATTGGCGATAACCTAAATCTATTAAGTACTAGTTGTCCTGCAACGATGATGGCCAGGCTCAACTACCTGAAAATTCAGAATACGGAATAAATTCGGAACATATTTTTTGTACTTATCATGCAATTTCAGTGAGTTTTTCATGCCAACTGGGTGTTGCCGTAGAAGAAAACTCCCTATAGAGCTAGAGGATTAGTTTATTAAGAAACACTAAACTTCTAAACACATCTGCAGAGAGACAAATACCTGCTCTTCCAGCTTCAAAGATTAAAAGGATAATGAAGAAATACAGTATGTGGTTGAAATCTGAAAAGTAAACAGAGGCCATTGGAGAAACCCACAGAACCTTTGGGAATGTGCACAGTCCCAGTGAAGTTGAAGGGTCTCTAACTTTAAGGATTGCATGGAACTATTTATATGACATTATAAAATCATTTTTAAAGTGTATAAAAGATACTTTCTGAATATTTGTGAGCGTGTACACCCTGGGGTGGATTGGCATCCCATCCAGGGTGCAGTCCTGCTTGCGCACTGCGTTTCCTGGAATAAGGTCCATGCTCACGGTCAGTGCACCTGACCGGGATAGGCAGCCAGATGGATGGCCAATCCCCAACAGTCACCCAAGGACTTGTTATGAATATAATGACAATCATACTGGTATAAAAATAGCTTAAATGCTATATGACAGGTAACAATACCCTAGGTGGAAAAAGGTAAAAGGAAGTTAAAATGCTTTGCCACTGGGAATTCCCTCGCAGTTCAGCAGCAAATTAAATTTAGATTCACTTAAACCCTGCCAGTTTAACAACAGATCAGATGGGAGACCATGATTACAATTTGCCTCCAGTCTGTGCTCAGTAGCTGAAAAATGGTCCCCACAATGTCAAAATATCAGGTTTTTATCACATTGTGGAGCTCATTTGATCCCCACAATGTAATGTAAACATAATCCCCATACACGCACACGCACACACGTACACACACACACGCACACGTCACCTTGCTGTGAAACAGCCTATAAAACAAAAGTCAGTTATTACTGTTGCATACGGAAGTAACCTGAGTCACACTGCAGTTTGTGCAAGTTACGACACGTATCTGCCAAGGTCAGTTCCATCTAGGTACTTACCATGTAAACGAACCCCACTTGCTCTCTCCTCTGCAAATCAAGCTAACCACGCGTGGAAATGTAGCCTTCTTAAATGACACAGAAGCCACGGCAGTGACAGACGCCGTAACACACCATGACCTCAGCTTCAACCCCTGCCTGACACTCAAGCACAGATGGTCTCAGAGGCCGTCAGATCAGGCATAGTCAGGTACACAGAAAAGGCCTGTTCATGTAAGCAAATGCTCTAGTGTTCGGTCGCGCACACAGGGCCTCTCCCAGTCTATATAAAGGAAGGCTAAAAGCAGCTCCACTGCTACACAGGCAAGACAAACATTTACAGAGATGTATTTGGGAACAGAGGTGAGCTTGCTAGCGCCCCTGTGCCTTCTGACATTCACTTCATTCAGAGCAGGCAATGGACACCGTTCGTAAACACATTAGAAAATGCAATTTTTATTTAGGTGGCACATAATGCCACCTAAACACACCACACACAACACACAGCACATCAAGCAACCAGGAAAAACCAACTGGATGCCACTGGCCAACTGCCGCATGTCTAACACGCCATCTATAATCATGCATGATGTTTTCTTTTTTAATGAATTATCTTGCAAGATTTTCTGGGAGCGGTTTCTTATTCCTGCTGAAAAATTCACGGTACAGTGCTGTTGAAATCGATTTGGGTGACAGCATATGGGTTGGGCAATGGGGTGTTGTAGTTTCCTTGCGCAAAATAGTTAATGTGACTTGCTTATGTAAAACACCCATCTGAATAAATGGCTTACAAAAAAGGCAGCTTGTCAACCCAGATACATTAAAAAAGAAAAAAGCACAAATATTTTCTTACTCGCTACTATAAACATATAGAAAGCTCTTGAAACTGTATTGTGTCTCTCTTCCTCTGCGGTGCAAATAAAAGCCTCTGTCTACAACACCAAGCTCTTCGCAACAGGCACAACTCCAGCACAACATAGTCCTTCTGGGAAGGCAGTGTGGAGTATCAAACATCAGGAGACAGCCGTTAGCAAGCTGTCACTAAAGGGTCTTCACTGGGTCTTCATTGCAGCTATAGATTTTTATAAAATTGAGTTTCCCCATGTGGAGACCAAAAAGGTAGTTCCTGCAAAGCACATTGTGGTGACATTTGGTCCCGACAATATAATATACACATGATCCACTTACACACACACACACACCACCATCAGCAAGCCACCCCTCCTAAGACCACTTTGGGGTCAGATGTCAACACCAGCAGTGACAGATACCTGTCAATGAACTGGACAACCTTCACCTTTTCGTACAGCACATGCCAGTGAAAAATGCGTATTTTGCCACTTTTTTAATTAAATCTTTAAAATTAGGGTCATCACCCACATGGATGTTTAATGATAGTTCAGCATCTTAAAGCATCTGTGAACAGCTTTATTGTAAGATGCAGTACAGAACATAATACATTAAAATGTCCCACACAGATTGCCTCCATGTATATTCCCACACTGGGAATGGTGGTGGGTGTAAATCCAGCCTTTTAATGAGATTTTTCCAAACTTTCTGGGAGAAGCTTATTTTGTTATTTTGGTTCAACTCAAAACTTGAGTCTGGGAAGACGCTAACTTCTGAAAACTGATTGGCCTTGCTGGGCACAAGGTCAGAAGCTAAAGACTGTACTGATCCTGACAGCTAAATCAACCTGAGGCAGCCCAGTAAAAACATCCAGCAGTGTCTTGCCTCCGAGTTGAGTGACAAGAGGCCAGCATTGTGGAGGACCCCTCCCCTCCTTCACACTCTCTCTGTCCTTCTCCCATCTGGCAGAAAATGCAGGAGTATCCAAGCTAGACTGCTAGGTTCAGCAACAGCTTTTTCCCCAAAGCAGTGAACTTTTTACCTGGCCCTTTATAATCCGGTCTTACTACCAGCACTGGTCACTTTACCCACTGGACACTGCCCAGCACTGCACCTTTTCCTACATCTGTACTATATCTGTCATATTGTTACATCTATTGTATTTATTGTCTACAGTAACCACCATATCTGTTGTATAGTGAGGGTACCCCTAGCTCTCCTGTGTGTCAGTGTATGTGTATTCTCTATTTTTATTTTTTAGCTACGCTCGTATTATTCTCCTTCCCCCTCTCCTTCATGTGTTGCACTTGTCTTATTTACAGTCTCTGTACATTATGTATGTATAATGCACCACGGTCCACGGGAACGTTATTTCAAACCACTGTGCACTGTGGACTGCATATAGATGGTATGATAAACACCCCCCTTGATATTTGCTCCTTTTATATTCTAACTACTTCACAGGTTCATACATGGCTGTGTCATTCAGACAGAGAAAAACTATGAATTGTTGGGGTCCCATTGACTTTCTCATATACTATTCCTGAAGAAACATCCCTTACCGGCAGAAGAAGCAGAGTGGGGTATTTGCTTGACCCCTATTTTTCAATAAAACCACGTGCAATTTCCATCAATTCAAAACCAAGAATGTCATGGCATACGGTAAAACTTGTGAAAAGTCAACCAGACCTTACATTCCGGAGTATTTAAAAAATGCAGCCGTTTTACAGTCCAAATTCCATTTAACACAGAGGTCTATTATGCTACCTTAAGCTGCTAAACAGTTGCTAAAATACTCCTCAAGAGAGTATAAGACTGCAAGATTACGGATGTTTTCAAAGTTGCAACGGTTCTATTTTTCAGAAGTACATATTATACTACAAACTATGAGTTCAGCTATGTGAAACTTCTATCTGTGAATGGAGTAAATGACACAAAACAGTCCATCATGCCAGTAAACAGCGATTCTGTGCATCACTGCAAAAAAAGAAAGACATGAAGGGGGATCTTTTAAGATCTTCTGACCTACTCAGGATTTTCTCATACAGTGCTAGCAAACGGAGACCTGAATTCCCCCTCCCACTTTTCCAGAGAAACAGTAGGAGTTAGTGATGAGCAATTTTAGTTTCTGCCACCTTTGATTAGATACGCCGATTCAAGTACAGGAAAAAGTAAACACCCCTTTAAACCACATCGTGATAATAAATACAACAGACCAACAGACCAATAAATAAGTCCTCATACTATTCTTGGACTATATTAAACTCCAGACAAACGACACATACAGTAGGGTCTCTAGGATAGGGAGTTCCCAACCTTTTCATTATTCTGGATTTTCACAAAACATTTTGTTTTTAATAATCCTCCGTGTTCTTCTGCCACATATGTAACGTATCAAACCGAAAGTAAACAATATGCAAGTCTGTGCATTTTATATATTAAGTAGGCCTATTTCTTCTTACGAATACTATAAGTTTACTACTTTTTACTACAGGAGAATAATCATTAAATTTCATTACATTTTGATTTCATAAACCGATTAATAGTTTTTGGCGAGTGTTATTTAAATAAAAAAATGAGTACTATAAAGTAGTTCGAACCGGATTGAGGAATCTATAGGTCTACGAGAAATGTTCTGTGTTCTGACTTCAACACAATTCGGAGACACGATGTACTTTTGTACCACGAGTATTTTTTACCAGTCTCGTTTTATTTTTGTACATTTTTATAGCAAGCGCTCATGTTGCGGAGCTAAGTAGGTTTATCCATTCCGAATCGCCATCAATTCTTCAAAAATCTCTTCAAGACGAATTTATACTGTCAGACTAATGTAATGATATGGAACATTATTTTAACTTTAATCTTAGATTAAATTTAAAAATGAGGACTAATAACATTATTAGGATGTTCTTTTGTTTCGGGACTAGCCGTAGACCTACTTGATTAATTATATATAGATAATGATACACTCGTGTAAACCATGGAGACTGGGGAAAAACCTTTGCAAAATACGCCTGGCAAGTATACTTCCAAAGTTTGAAATATTTAGTGGTTTTTACAAAAGGTAAGTGCCCATGTCATTTTTAAAATTTGCCTTGCGGAGTTTAAATATAGTGATATCGGTACTGTAGCTACATGTCAAGAAAATAAATAAATAGAAGAATGTGTACACCTGCTTGTATATACTACAATAGCAATCCAAGTGAGAGTGGTACCGTGATTTCAGTATGTATATCTCATCATTGTGCACGGCAAACCCCTGGTATGAAAATGACTGTTGAGCCAGTTTAGAGGAACCATAAGTTTATTTTCAGAGTAGGGTTTTTCCATCTGCGTAACCACAACGCCACCAAATATGATATTACCTTTCCCACGAACTTTCCCACTGCAAATGTTACGAAAGCCAGATATGTTTATAAATAGACTGAACTCTGGAAATCGTTCCACGCTCACACCTGCCCTACATTTTAAGGAGGCAAAATGTGGGATAGCTTTTAAACCCATCGCCACAAAACAAGTACATTTTCACCACCAATATGACAGTCAGCTTTCTGGTGAACTGCTCTCGCCTGTTTCGCAGCTTCTCCGCGGAGGCGTCACCGGGGCTTTTAAAGGAGGAAAATCTCAAGATGGTTTGGGGCGCGGCACTTTTTGCCCAGGACTTTTTTCAAGTTATTTAAACTTCTTTAATATTTCTTGCAGCCTCGCATGAATATATAGGCCCAGACCAAACAGGGATCGTGCCGACCTCGATCCATCAAGCAAACGCGAGCGGTCAAGCTGAGCCTTAAAAGCAAGCGAGTGGAAGGCGTGTTACTGGAGACCTGAACGTCATTTCGGCATAAAGACTTCCAGATGTGCGGGGTCTGCATGGGAAAGAAGCGCTTTCGTATAGAGGCGATGGGCCAGCTATAACTACCGCAAAGCACCTGACCGCCAGGGAGCCCCCCCGTCGTCCACTCTTGTGACCAACCCTGACGTGTTCAGCACATCCCTGACGATGACACAAGTCACCCTGACTTATTGGCACGTCAATGTCCAGCCTTTTCACATGTGCCTGCGGTTATGAAACTGTGTTCTGAATCATATGGCTCACTTGCCGAAAGCTGAAAATCCGGTGACAAATAAATAAATCATCCACTTATAACCATGGTATTGACAGGATAGTCTGAAATTATACAATAAAAATACACATAGGGCGTAAATGACGGGGAAGGTTCGGTGTACCGGGACCTTTGGATAAAAGGACCCGATAAGCCATTTAAATTATGAATATACTGTCAAGACAGGAAAACTCCTCCTTTAAACTTTACCTGGTATGGTTTCCGTCATCTGTGGGTAACATCGCAATTTTATGACAAGACGTCTCACAGGTAACGAGGCGAGACATAATGGGAGGTTTTCGTTTCCACTCACTTTCTCAGATTTCTCTTTGAAAACATCTCACATCGCACTCTCGGCTTCAGAGAAGAACAAATGCCCATTGTTGGCTATGTGTGAATTAAAAGTTGGTAAACCACCAAACACATCCTAATTACAATGCACACACGGGTTTGGTAGTGGCTTAGGAGGCAATATAGACCAAACTAGAGGCAAGAGAGGATAAGCTTTTAGGTGACAAAACAGAGTCAGCAAACATCTAATTTGTGCACATTTTTACCCACGCGTGCCTTTCAATGACCAATGAATCATCTACCAAATTAGACTGCAACATAATCTGACACTCAATTTCGAATCCCGTATTCATTTCGGGTACTGTTGCGGGTTTCGGCGGAGGTTAATTATCATGCAACCCTGTAAGCCTACCTCTCGGCAAGCACTGGGGCGAATTTAGAACATTAAGATTAAACAGAGCCGTTAACCCGGTTTTTTAACAACTGGGAATGCGCCTTGACGGGATTTTTAGTAAGCGATCGCCTCCTTATGATGAGTATAATGAGAAATACACCTGAATGTTTTGATTGTCCTGCCAAAAAACAAACCCACTAGGAATAAAGTTTCGCATACCTGAAGCATGTTATCTGTTGTTACGTGATCACTTACCGTTGGCGCTCTTCCCACATACGAGATGCTCGTAGTTTTGCAGGACACCCCAAAGTTCAGGGTCGTTCCTCACGACGCCCTCCAGCGCCTTGGCTGTCACCGAGATGCTGGGCAGCCCGCAGTCCGTGCTCTTCTGGTGCTCGGCCATCAGCACCCGCTGAGCCACCTCTTCGACCAGGTTCTCCATACAGGCAGCCAGGCAGATGGCTCCGTGCTCATGGATGCGCACCGATATGCGTGTGTCCACCATCCAGCGATAAAAGCGTCCCACGGAGAATGTCAGTCCGCAGCGGGCGGATTTGCCCCTCCTCAGCCAGTCGTCGGCGCTCATGCTGTAGAGGGAGATGGCTTTGACGGTGGCCGCGATGCAGGCTTTGGACAACTCGCAACTGAGTATCAGCCGGATAGCGCTGTGCATTTCGAAGCGTGTGCACCGACAGTGTATAACGCTGAGGCGCTGGGCTTCCCTCGCTATCCGTATGAGTGCCCTCCGTAAGAGAGAGGACAGCCTGCGCACGGACTCCGCGGAGAACGCCGAGCAGTTGCCGGCCACCTTCTTCAGGATCCTGCCCACTTCTTCGTCCGTCCAGGGGAACTCCTCCAGGTCCGGCAAACGGGGACACTTGGAGAAAATGTCTTCTGCGTCTTCGGGCAACGGGGTATTGACCGTGTCCCAGCTGCCGTTCCTGCTGTTCATGGAGTCCGAGTTGTACCACCAGTTGCTTCGCTGCGGAGCGCTCGCCAGAGCCTGCGAGTTGGACTTGGAGGAGGAGGAGAGGCTCAGGGACTTGTAGGAGTCCCCTGCCCCGTAGCCGGAATCCAGAGTCAGGTCTTCCAGTGTCTTCATATTCAAACTGCCCCCTGCCATCACCGACTCCCAAGTTACGGCTCTCTTGTCAAGTGTCCAAAGACGTCCAAATATAAACCTTCTCCTCTTAGGACGCCGTTTCGTCCCTCGGGTATAATATACAGCTGTGACCAGCAAACATCACCCAACAGAAACTATCTGAACGACAATTAAATTTTATTGTTATTACCCCTCCTTTAAAAGAACTCGCACCGTACCTAAAAATACAGTAAATATTCTTAAGAGCCTAGCTCTCACTCTTACGTCCGCTTTCATCCACTAAATAGTTTCCATACGTTAGAAATGAGATTCTCAACCGACAGGATCCGAAAATAATCCTTAGTAAGTATTAAGCGTTCAGTATCGTTCGAAATATCACATCTCTACAACATTCTTTCGTTATATAAGAATGAGCGGTCAACCTCCTTTTAACTCCTACCCAGAGTGGAAAGGTTCGCAGGATTGCGCAAAACTTCGTACAACCAGTCAGAAAACGGAACTTTTGAAAGGGAGCCAATAGGATAAGTTATAGGGCGGCGCAATAAGCGTTTCCTTGTTTTCGTTTTCTTCAGTGTCATCTATTTGATTAATACTGTATTGAAAGTTTGACGGTGTCGATCATTTTCAATGATAGGCAATTGCAAAATGAAGACAGTGTTTGTATAGAAATGAGATAGAACGAAAAATGATCTTTACGTCAAGTTGCCGTGTAAAAAGGCAACAGCGAAACATGACGCAGAGTACTACTCTTAGACTACATCCTACAGAAGACGAATATTAAAACCAGACATTTCTAAATTTGTACTTTTTAAATTGTAGTTGTAGCGTATTTTATTGTAAGTGTGTATGAATGAAACCATTATATTTACATAAAATCAACACTTTTCAGATATTTAGTTTGGAGTGAAAGTTTTAACGAATACGTTTTTAGTAGCTGTGAGCTATGACATCAAAAAAACAAATGTGATACGAGGATTAACTTCAGTTTTATTTTAAAAAGAGAGAACTGAAAAAAATAACCAAATACAGTACATTAATAAAGTTCTACACAATTTCACAGAAATTATCCTTGAAATGTACTGTACATAAAATCCTGTTTTCCCTTTATAATCAGTTTTAAAGAGGCTAAAACGTTTCAATCTTTTGACTCGGGGAAGACAATGGTTTTGACAATCTCAGTCAGTAATTTAACTTTTAGATACTTGTACAGATGTAACTGGTCTCACTAAGCACGTAAAACAGCTACCGAATCCATATACATATTCATACCAAACCATGATCATTTTTGTATCTATTTAAGTCCAAGTCACAGTAAATAACATTTACAATATGTATCAAACAATTATACTTTCAAGTGAAACATACAGTCAGACATAGGATCCCTCACCTTCTCAACAGATATCCAGATACTATGGAAAACTCCATGTTAACAGCCACATGACGTGCTCCTTTCCTCCATAACTCATATCAGTATTTCCACCTGAAGAAACTAGTCTTACCTGGATCTCCTTGCATAAACCGTCAACCCTTGACCTTTAAGTAACTCAAAAATTTCCAGATATCATGGCTCTTGAAAACTGGACTTCCCCTTTTTGATCATGCCCTTCAACTCTCAGTGATATATGGTCAAACAAGCCTTTCATTGTTTAAATGTATCATTCTTTTGGCCAGTGAATCCCTTGGTAGTGCTGAGGTAAGCATAATTCAATGCTTACATACAGTATGTTGCACTCATATATATACTGTATAGCTCGTATAAATTCCCCTTCCAAAATGTACCTTTAAACAAACTTCTTTGAACTCCTCAGGGTTCAGAACCATTGATTACTACTGGCTATTGCACACATTCCTGTGCTGTGATATATATTTTTTTCACATATGTCACCCTGTAAATTCAGCCCAACAAAGGCACAAAAGCACAAATTGGCCTTCTCACATTTGCCGAGCACAGATAATGCAACTCTCCTTGAAAAGGTAACAGACAGCTTCACTGTTTTGGTGTAGCTGTACGATTTTGATTTGGGATATACAATTGAGAAAATAAATATTAAATCACAAAGCAAACATTTGTACATATGAGAGTGAAGCAAAAATATGATCGTAAAATTGACAAATTTGAGTTTAACAGCGATATTCAATCAGTTTCAAGTCTGGATTTCCTTAAAAAAATCCTTAGTAGCCAGTAGTTTCCTGTACTGGTTTTTGTGATAGTTTGGTATTTCTCTTCAGAATATATGGACAAAGGAGGACATAATGAAGCCCATTCACCTTGTAAACTGTGCCACACACTCTAAAATTAGTGACCTCTTGTGCCCACTAATTTAGGGTAAACTTGCTGCACAGCACTAATTTGTGGAGGTTCCCATGGACATGATAGGTATTACGCCTTAGTAGACACAAGGACACATGAAGCCCATAAACAGGACATTGACAGGTGCATATACCAGCTAACACACACCAGTGTATTCCAACAGCTACACTGTGTATTTTTCCATCACCACCTCCCTCTTATCATAGATACAAATTTTACAACAATGATAAACTTCTCGATATCTGTTACACCCGCACAATAACCTCCAACCAAAACATTTATATTTCCTTGTCTGTTTCCATGAATAAAGTAAGAATTTTGTGAATAAATTGGTCCAATTGCTTAAACTAAAATGAATTATTCTGATTAAGCTATTAGTTTTGAAGCAACATTAAAAATAATAAAATCATAATAATAATACCAATAATAATAATAATAATAATAAGATTCTTTGTGAAACTTTTTGCCTCTAACATGTTTCCTTGGAGTTTGTCAGCAAAAGTGCTGCAGCTGACACTAGAACTCAGGCTACAGGGGAGACACAGCTTGTCCAGCTCCTACTGACTCTAGAAAAGCCCTCTCAGATGGGCTATGTCAAGAAAGAAAACTCAATTTTCTTCTTTCATGGAGAAGCCTTTGTTTGTTGCTTCACAGGAAGCTAGCCTTTGGGGCTCTTCTTCTGTGTCTCAGTGTTCCACATCCCCCGTTTGGAATGGAAGTAGTGGAAGAAATTCCGCAGTCTAAGACGTTCCACTTCCAGGCCATTCTGCAGAACCCTGTGAGGCATCGGAGCACAGATGAATGGATGTTTTGTCCCTGGGCAGAGCAGGTGGTGCACTGGGGTAGCAGGTGGTAGTGCTAAGCAATTGGAATTGTAACCTGGATGTTGGATGTTTGAGCCCTCTTGTTTCATTGGTCCAGAATGGATGTCTAATACAGTGAATTTGTAAGTGATATATATGCAATAGACAGAATTTCAGTGCATCTGCAGAATATACTGTAAGAAATCTCATGTGACAAAATACACATCAGTAAATGGAAGCACATGCACCGTAGTGACTCAAATTCAATCAGGTTTTGGTTCGTTGAAGATGACATACCTGTCAAGCAGCTCCCAGTCCTCCCCTCCCCACCTGTCTTTAAATTCTTCTGTGTTCATTCCCCCAATTTTGTCAAAGTCTGACTTGTAAATGCCAAACAAGCCAAAGCCATTTACTTCCCAGTACCCTAGGGGGCACATTGAGTAAAGAAGGAAAAAACAAAACAGAATAAAACACAAGCAATTAATTTCCTGTCAAAAGTCACTGGACCCGATAATGTTCTCACTCGAGATAATGCTCTTAAAGACACTGGAGCCATTGGCTTTGGAATAATTAACTGCCAGTGGCAGGCAGAAAGAGCAGTGTGAGAGTGGATGGCTAGTGAATCACAATCAAGTCATAAAGGGTGCTTCATGAAAGACCGTGAGAACATGGATCCCTGTGAAACTGTGTGGGTGTGTAAGTCCTTAAGTGCTGTTCTGTTAAGTCTCAACTGTGTGCCCTGCCAGTTCCTGTCACGTGAGGCCATGCTATGAGGGAGTGTGTGTCTCTAAGTTTATTACCATCAGGCTCCTGGGGAGAGCTGCCACAGGCCAGTCTCATGACGATGGGCGCAAAAGCCAGCAGGCCCTCGATGCAATGCTTCCTTATGGTCTCCAGTATGTTCAGGGGGAAGTGGATGTGCAGGTCACACAAGAAGACAATACTGTGGCTATTCTGAGAAGCACAAAGAGGCACACAACACAGAGTTTACACTCGGTATTTGCAAATGATACCTTTTAAGTTATTATAGGTACTGTTTGAGGTGAATGTATCCATAGGCCGTGATCATAAATTATGGAGTTTCCGCTCACTTCACTTGCTGCAATCGAATGTGTCAGGTTGGAAATAGTACATCAACAAAAAAGTGAATCACATTTTAATTTGGAAGTTTCTATTAATCTATTTTCCATGACTACTTTAAGAGTCACTGGAAGCCTCAAGCATACCCTAAGAATTGTAGGTACAAGGCAGGGGAACACCCTGGATGGAAGGCCAACTTATGATAAGGCACAGACATAATCACACACTACAGGCCACTAATTCATCCTACCTGCTAGTTTTAAAACCTGTGAACTCCACACCCCAAAGTCAGGGATGGAACTGGAGCCCCATCATTAGAAATGTGACACAATAGTGCTAACCACTGGACCACTATGCATTTTCTGTACCTTGTAAGTAATTTTCACATACGGACACACACACACACACACACACACCCTTACACAAACATCCTTAACCCCTACCCAGCCCTAACCTTAACCATAAGTAACCAAACAAAATACAAGACACTAGCATTTTTAGTTTTCTAATTGCAATCACAGATTTTGATAAAATTAAGGTTATCCATGTAGGGACCAAAAAAATTATATGATAATAATGAACATTGCAATCGTATAATGTTTGTTATTAATGTATATTAAAGCTGGTAAAGTACACTACATGGACATATATACTGGGACACCTGACCATTACATTACACAAACGTTTTATGACATCCCATTCTAAATCCATAGGCATCAATATGGAGTTGGTCGCCCCTTCGCAGCTGTAACAGCTGCCACACTTCTCAGAAGGCTTTCCACAGAATTTTGGAGTGTATCTGTGGGAATTTTTGCCCATTAATCTAGAAGAGCTTTTGTGAGGTCAAGCACTGATGTTGTACGTGAAGGCTTGGCTTATAGTCTATATTCTAGTTCATCCCAAAGGTGTTTGATGGGGTTGAGGTCAGAGCTCTTTGTGGGCCAGTCGGGTTCTTCAACACCAAACTCCCCCAACCATGTCTTTATGGATCTTACTTTGTGTGTTGGGGCACAGTCATGCTAGAACAGAAAAGGGCCTTTCCCAAACTGCTCTGTTACTTTACATGGGCTGCCACTTTGTGGCTGAATTTCTGTTGTTCCTACATGCCTCCACTTCACAATAATACCACTTACACTTGACTACGAAATATCTAGCAGGGAAGAAATTTCACAAACTGACTAGGAATCCTATGACAGTACCACACTGAAATTCATGGAGCTCCTCAGAGTGACCCATTCTTTCACAAATGTTGGCACACTTGACTGCAAGACTAGGTGCTTGATTTTATACACCTCTGGCAATGGGTCTGAATGAAACACCTGAATTCAATGATCAAGAGGTGTGCCCCAATACTTTGGTCCATATAGTGTCTGTTCGGATGTTAAGGTATACTTACATGCTGCTTATGAATGTTCTATGAATGTATTAAGAATACATTAAGAAGGGGTACTGAATGTTCTCCGAATGCATTACAAAGGCATCATGAAGGTGCAGTTAATGTAAAGCGTTACCCAAACTAGACATACATATGATGCTTCAAGGCTTTTTTCCATAAATTATACAGTTTCCCTGTTCCCCAGACAAAGAGGGAAAAAGGATTAGGAAGAGCAAGCGTCATAAATTAGTGCTCATTTTACTCAGTAAAAACATTCCCCTAGAAAGCCTGGCTTCCTTGATGACTCTCACCTTGACAGAATCCACTCCAACTTGCAAGCCTGCAGACCGCTCAAAATTCCCCTCACGTCTCAGATATTCATATCTGCCAAAAGCACACAAACAGTCCCTTTGCTCATTCATTTTAATCACATGAATGATGCCTACAAATAATAGCATCTACCTATAAACTCCCGCAAATAAAGAGGAAAAAAAATCTCATTTGATACCTCGGTCATTATCTCATTCACCACAATTATAGTAATTAACGTCTGGCAGGATTCACCTGGGCACTGTGCTGTCCTTGAGTGCCTGCTCTACGTCCATGTCATCACTTTGGAAGTCAACTATAATGATGCTGAAGTTGTCATCCTTGGTCTCATGGTACAAGAACTCCATGTCAGAGATGAACTGCTGAACCCAGCGTGCCTGGTTCTTTACTACAGAGAGAGGGAAACAAGATGAGAAGGTGTAGGTCAGGACTTTGGTAAGTAGGTTACTGGTTCAAATCCCATGGCCAGCAAATTGAGTTCACTGTTGGGCCCCAGAGCAAAACCTATAAACCTCAGTAGTTCCAGGAACTGGCTGAACCTGCTCTCTCAACTGCATGTCATTTTGAATTAAAGCATCTGATAAATCAATGGCAAATGAAGACAATAACTCTGAGTGCTACCATAGGACTACCATAACCTATCTAGCCCTAGAAACACAGTCTCACGCAAAGAAGTAATAGAATAGTGCTCAATTAAACATTCAGGGAGGTCCAGGTAATGTACCTGGCCTGTTTCATTAAAGATATCACATTGGGAACTGCTGCAGTACCTTTCTAAAGTTCCTTGTAAACATAGCATCTACCAAGACTTTTTGCTACAATATTAACCCTCTGGGGTCTAGAGGTAGGGAACACACTTTCACACTTGCAGAAATATTATAAAAGTACATAATAAGCAATGGTGGAAGTTTGTTTTGATCCCGGATATCTTGGCTACATGAAGATAACTAAATGGTGTAGTTGCCATTCAGTTGGATAAATAAGTAAGAAAAACCTAACTCATGTCACTATTTCTGGCTCCTTTCATTGAATTTGTATTTCATGTGTATGCATGCATTTCCCCCCCCATTTTTATGGCACTGATGGGGATGTATCTGGATCGCGTTTCACTGTTGCATTGTTCATCAAATTACCATGCGAATGCGATTTAAATACGTGGTAATGCTGCTATTTAGAATGTGAATAACGATCTTCGGATGAGAGCGGTACCACACGCCCACGATGCAGGTAAAACTAAGTAAGGTGACATGGTTTACTTTTTTGCCGATTTAAATATACGCGGCATCGCCGACAATGCCGTTGACCCCAGAGGGTTAACTACACACCTGGCACCACAAAATGGACCATGACATCACGCCTCCACTTCAACGTGTCCGGCTGGCACAGCAGGGGCTTGACGTAGGCCGTGCTTGCTAGAGGGGTAACGTGGGATGGAGCACCCTGGACACTAGCAAGGGGCCCTTCCTGTCCTGTGGCATTGGAGAGGCCGTGGGCTGGGGTGCCGGTGCCCTCGCTGTTATCCTGGCCATCCTCAGGGTGGCCGGGGTGCTGCAGAAGGTAGATGTACTCGGAGAGGCGCACCACCTTCTTACCACGCTCCATCAGCTCCAGCTCCACCAGGTAACGGTTCCCCCGGGCTGAGTCACGTCTCTTTTCTACATTGATGATTCTAAGCAATGTGTAGATCCTGTTTGTGAGATAAGATATTCTTACCAACTCATGACAAGCAAACTAGCAATTAGCTTTTATCTCATTTCATTCAACCACAGTTTGTGGTTGGTCTGGTTAACTCCATTTTTCAACACCTTGTCAACACCACAAGCCAGCAGCCTCACCTGCCATTCTGCTCATTGAGCTTCTCTATGTACTGGGCCAGCACATCCACCACCTCGCCCTCTCCCAGCTGCAGGTTGCCAGACACGTTGCAGCGCAAGTCATTCCAGTCAGAGCGTAGTACCTCAAAGTCCATGGTGTTGACGGAAAACGTGCGCTGCCAGTTGATGGCCTCCTCTGGCCAATTGGGCCGGGTTTCAGCCTCTTCGTAGCTGTACTCAGACAGGCCCCCTTCTTCTGCACCCTCCCCTGGCTCAGGACCCAGCTGTTCCTGGGACTCAATATCTGAGGTCTTTGTTGAGACAATAATGCTGTCTACTGTGGGAAGGGCGCCCACAGAGGAATTGAGGCTAAGGGTTTTGGGGCTTGTTGGAGTAATTGGGGAAGTTTCCCCATCAAGCAAGATGGAGGTAATGTTTCTAGTGCTAATAGTGGAGGCTGGAACTTCCTCTCTTTCTCCCTGGAGATCCCCTATCCTCCTTTGGTGGTGCCTTGTTGAGGTTCCCTTGTTAGAAATTTTATGGGTGACTGTGTGGCTAAAATTTCCACCCAATAAAGAGGTCTTGCTGTTCCTTTGAGAGGACTTGGGCCACAGCTTGGGGCCACGGGCTGCACCTCTTGCTCTTTTAAGTCTGGTTCTCAAATTGACCAGCTTGGTGGTCTTGCCATTCTGATACAGGAAGAGTCCAGGGAAGATCTCCCTTGCGTGTTGGTGGACAAGACCCCTTCTGCTATTGGACGGCCGAGGCCGGGTGACGTAAATATGGTCCTCTTTACTCTTTGTAGCAAAGTGTGTGCCATTTGCTCTCGGACTAACGGACATGCTCCGGCCTGCATTACCAGATAAGAGCGTCTCCTTGGCCTTGCCGGCCAAGGCTGGGAGTGGACTCCTGTGGTAGAAAAACCGAGCTGACTTGTTGAGCTTGGGCAAAGCTTCTGTGCCACCTCTTCGGCTCAGCTCTCCAGAGCCCGTCCGGGACCAGGAAAGGGTGCGGCCTCGCACCGCCACAGCCGTGCTGAACGCGGGTTCCTGGCCCTGCTCTGGCAGCTCCCTGCTCACAGGGCCCTGTGGCTCTGCAGGCGCTATGCTGCCACTCCTTTTTCCATCCAGCTCATGCTCAGAGGAATGCCGGCCCCACTGGTCGGGCACAGGTCTCGCTCTGCCCAGTCTGCTGGCTGCGGATGGGAACGCAGTTCCCACGGAGGCCTTAGGGTTCCAGGGGCCGCCCTGCTCCCCCGCCCTTAGTGGCTTTGTGTCTCCTACTGTGGGCTCATCCTCCGAAGCAGCTCCTTGCTCCTCCTCCAGAAACTCTGGAAATAAAGAAAGAATAAAGGCACACAAGTGGCAGGCAGCTGGCAGTTACTCTCTTTAATTACTGCCTAGTCCTCTAATATCCCAGAAAGCATGCATAAATGGTTTAAGGCAGATGGAGCGAGAGCACAGCTGTAATAATACTGCCTTGGTTTTGGCACTTCGACAATCAGGTCCTTCCTGTCTTGCCTACTCTCCCCGATCCAAGAATACACACCGTCTGTGTTAGCGAAGAAGTACGGCCTGTCGTCTTCTTCCTCATCCATCTTCATGTATTTGTAAAAGCCAAACCTGTTAACGTGGACAAAAGGAAAACATGAAGTCGGGCACTGACTATTCAATATAAATCTAAAACTCCTTTGGATAATGGCGGTGGGGATGTGTTTTAGATTCAGAAGTTCTGCTGCTGTGCATCACCAATGAACAATACAACTTCATAGAGTAAACATGGCAGCATTTCTCATTTCTTAATTGCAGTTTAAGCTGACATGACTTCCTTATAACACACTGCTTACTTCTCCAGGTATATGGGCGATTCTCTGTAGAAGCACTTGTTCTCTTTCTCCATGTGGGTGAGTCGTGTGAAGTCATTAGGATAGACGAATGAAAGGTACACCTAGGGAAACGACAAATCATTATTGTATAGTCCCATTCCATTAGGTAGGCTACTATCGATTTAACTTTACGAATAGATGCATTTTTAATATTTTAATTTTTATTTTTCGTTGGTGCATTATCAGGGACTGATCAATAGATGGCAGCAGCCCCCCAATTCAGATATTGCCATGAGTGGAAGTATTGAGAAATTATAAGGACAAAAAAATGAATTTCAAGGATTCTCATCTTTTTTTCATTCACATGTGTCTTGGTATTTTGTTAAAGCTAATGAGCATTCCTCAAGTGCTGTGATAAATGCAATTAGACAGCTTTAATTCCATAAACAGGGCATTTTCTAGCTTGACAGTGAAGGATTTGCTTCCAGTGAGAGAATCACTACTATAAACTGTTTGAAGCTTCTTGTTAAGGAACTTATCACCACATGTCACGAGCCAATACTGATGGATTATGATTTTAATGTATTCTGCGGCAGTGTATAATTATGTAAGATCTATGAGGCAAAAAAATAATAAAAATAAAAAAGCATCCGTGAGATAATATTCCCTTACAGAGTGTGCAACACACACACACACACACACACACACAGTGTAAGACTGGCAGTTAGCATGACGTGACTCACAAACTGCAGGCCCTGGTAGCGTGCGATAGGGAAATCCTTCAACACATAGGAGGGGGAGTAGGCGCAAGTGGGCAGCACGTCCTTGAGGCGTGCCACTTCGATCATGGGAGCTGCGGGGTGACAGCGTGTGCGATATGCGGTCAAAGAGGACAAAAAAACTGCACTGCACTGCTTTTTAGCACATTACGGCCCTCTTCACACAGCACTTAACAATTCATATTCTGTCTCTGAAGAGTCATAATGTAAGCAAAAAACAGACATTATCCACCATATCAGATGCCAGTCGATTATAGTGAGCAACACTGTAACACAATATCAAATGAATAATTAAATTCAGGTACCAGGTACTTTATTAGTGAAATTTAGCTGAAGAGTATGTACTGATGTGTTTTACACAGAAACCAGATTCACCAAGTCCTGTTATAAAGCTGACTAGTTATTAACCTTAACCAGCTCTACACACTCATTAGTAGCTACACCCAGCATATCTTGGGTGCTCAGCAGTGTTTACCTCCAAATGCTGTTCTTTCAGAGACAATTTCTTCATTCATGCCCCGACAGTGGAATAAGCTTACAGGAAAATTGTCCAGCCAGCAGTACTTCCACCCCAAGGATTTCAATAATTCATGATCTACCCGCGTCCCCTCACGTGCCTCCATACAGCGATTTACTTGCTACCACATCTATGCCCACCACAGGTTTTTGTCACCTCAGACCCACTCACTCTCAGGGTGATTAAAGTCACCACTGTCACAGTGGCGTTTACATGTAATCTGCTGCCACCGCGCCTCCATGCTGCAACTCCGGATGAAAGGGATGCACCGTGGGAGGGAGAAGGAGCCACTCACTGCTGAAGAAGGTGTCCCTGGGGTCAGGTTTCAGCATGTCAGCGCCATGGCGACCGGTTGCACGGGACACCCATGGCATGTGACTGTGGCTGGCCAGGGTCTGTGGGATGTGAGCCACACTGTTCATCTTCAGGCTGGACTCGTCTGACAGAAAGACACAGTGCAGAAGTTTGCATAATAATAATATCCACTTAGGCCTTAATATCGGCTTCAATTTCATGCCAGCACACCCTGCAGCTACAGTAATTAGCGGACAACTTTCTTATGCTTTATGCTTTATTCTATCTTTCTTATTATTAAATGTTTAAAAAACAGAGTTCCTTGAGAATATGGCTGCCAGAATGTTATTAAATATACTCTAGTAGGTGGAGACATGAAGAAAATTTACAATAAAATCATCATCTAATACGAGCATTTACACACAGCGCATGAAAAATGGGACTCTGGGTGAAATAGTAGGTAAGGAGGAGAAGGTGAAGAAACGCTGACACCTTTCACTGAGTCCTTTCCTGAGCTTGAAAGTAGTGAGATAAAGCACCATGTCATTCGGGGGGGTGAGAAAGATCATGAAGATCATACTCATCCTTTGAATGGATGCACCGGGCAACTGATGAAGACTCGATACATTTAATCCTGGCCATCTCTAGCCTGGGTTCTCAGGCGTGATCTATAAAGCATTATGGGGAATTCAACAGCAGGGCTTTTCTCAATGAATAAAACGACTAAATCACTCTGCCTCAGACAGAGTTGGAGAGCCTGGTATCGTTGGTGTAAAAAAAACAGAATAAGTTATTTGGTGGTTGTTTAAAAGAATTTGGAAGAATCACCTAGAGTCGTTATAGAGGATAAATTAACCCCTTTTATTTAAGCATTCTAGCCCTTTTCAAGAATAATTCCATATCCAGCTTGTTCAGAAGCAAGTCTATACTGCCTCAGCTCAGACTGAAGGCAGAAAGGCAATAAAACATTTCAGGAAGTACATCATCTGTTTTATCAAATACAGTGGTACCTCAAAAATCAAACTTAATCCATTCAGATCTCCGGATAGAATCCTAAAAGGTTTGACTTCTGATCGAATTTTCCCCATAAGATATAATGAAAAACCAATTAATTCCCGAAACATTTCACTTAAATATGTTTTTTTTTAGCATTTAAACACAAAATGAACCGGATAAAACAAGAAGAGCATATACTATACTAAACACATCTAAGCACATTTATCAAAACAGTAGTTTGTAAAGTAAGAAAATAAATGTGTCCTGCCCGAATCGTCCACTCCTTCATTGTGCCACGCCCCCTCGTTAACCCCATGTGATCAGCTGTTTCTGGTCATTAGTCCTTTGTATTTCATCCGCGTTTCAGTTTGTTTCCCCAGTCTGGTCATTATACTGTCCGTCTGCATTTTTCCTGCTTTACCTGTAATGAAACTCTGTATTTCCTGATACCCTGATGTCTGCGCATTTATCTCCGCTCCGTCCCCGCTCGGCACGACAATATTATTATAATTAAATGTATTAATAGTTTATTATTAATATTAAAATAATAAATAAGAAATCTTTATTTTTAAATAAATCTTTATGTTGGTATTTTATTATATAATGATTACTGTTACTGTCTTGTTGTCTAAATTTACTGGCTAATTATATGTATTCAGCTAGTGTAAAGATGCACGTTATCACAGTCAAAGGCGAGGCTGAGACTGAAGCGTTACCCTTTGTTTCCGCTGAGAAACGTGCTGTGCGACTCATTTCCCCGCACATGCAAGTTATCTTAGGTCAGCGTTTACGGTTCAACTTTTAGATCGAGTCCTAGGTCATTTTTTTTCCCTAACTGGTTGGTTCGACTTTTAAGAAATGTGAGTTCTAATGAGTTTGAGAACTGAGGTACCACTGTATGTAATATGTCTTTGTGTAATAAAGGTGTCTTGCGGGGAGACATGATTTGCTATGAAAAAGTCGAGGCTCAGCGACAGAAACTGTGTATATAACTCTATGGGTGCAGAAGCCATTAAAGAGAGCAAATTTCAAACATCACTCTCCTCTGTCCTTTATTATAGTGTGCCAGAAGTTCTATTAAGTCGCTGAATTGTGTTCAGTCCTCAGAGCACAGTGTGTTCACACCAGAGTATTACATAAAATGAATATTGGTAGCTTGGAAAGTACCATAAATGTTTACTTTGTTTGGCAAGTCATTTTTATTTGAAGGGACCTGGAGCAGCAGAGTGATCAAACTACAAGGGTCACCGCAGAACACCCAGCTTACTGTAAAATATGGAGAAATTATTATTTTTAGTTTATCTTTTGCAATTTCCGAAGCGTGTAAAGTCACAAATCAAAAAGGCAGAAAATTGCAAAAAAAAGATTACCTGTGTAAAGGGAGATATAGGCAGAGTCAATAACCTCATACTTCAGTCCGGGCAGAAAGGGACGCCACTAAAAGAGGGAAGAGAACAGGGGATGGAGTAGCTCCGGAGCTGAAAAGCACACATCTTGAACATTAACACTGATAAGTGTGCTACCAAAGCTCATACACTGGCACGGGTACCGCTAAAGTATTGGCATCAAAACATTAAACTGCAAGGTTTCACATTTTCAGCATCAACAAAGCAAGCTTCACACACTGAGTAGCATGATGACCCACCATGACGCCATCACCCACATACAGCCTCTCTTCACCCACAAACAGCCTCCCATCAGCACTACATCGGCCCAAAAACCACCACTGATGAATGTGATAGTCGGGGCTTGCGGCCGCTAATTGCCCCAAAAGGGAGTGGGACTGTTTTGAGAAGGTCAGGGAGAAGCAGAACCGGCTTGCTTGGGGGGAGTGGTGCTTGTCCGTGAGCTAGTGACCACCGCCCTCTCATCACTGCAACCTTTGCATATCTCCCCATACTCCTTACACAGATCACACCCCCGCAGGGGTATTCTGCTGCCTCCTCATCTGCCTGTGTGCTTTCTTGCTGCCACAACAAGAAAACACATCTTTTCAATCTCCAGGCATATTTTTCTCCTTGGCTTCTAAAAGACAATTATTTGTAGGAAGCTGTTTCAATTACACACATAGGGCAATGCATTATGCAGGCAACGTTTCTACCAACAGTAATCTGGGAATACAATAGCCTGTATCACTTCCCATCATCCTGGCTGTGGGTCAAGGAATACAAGTCATTTTCCACATTAATGGCTGGAGGCAGAAGAGATCTGCTCTGTTCATACATATACAGTCAGGTGGTAAAGGCATCTTCTTTTGCTCTTCATTCGTTACTGATAATAGCATCTATTTACAAGCTCTGCTTTTCCAAAAACGGGCAAGCAGTAAAAGATTTAGGAAAATCGTCTCTGCTTTCAGGGCTGAGAAGGACTGTGGAGTTAACACAGCTGATGGTAACATTTTACTTGAGGGGGCACAAATAACTTTGTTACTATTCAGTTACTACTCAAGAACAAATCATGAACTAATACATAAACTGTCATGATTGTTGATGGCTGCGTAGCATTCTCTTTTTTAGAGGACATTGGCTTCTTTTGTTTGACTTACTGATGACATTAGGAGTGGGTTGTTAGGGGGAGGGGCTCCACTCGGGCTTGGATCATTTGCCCACTGTGAAAAAACATTTCTCTCATGTGTCTGTGCTTTCTTATTACATTTTCGTTAGGTCCGTTCCACTCGCGGCAGATTTCCGTTCCCTCTTCCATACGGCTTTCATGCAGATAACCCTTCTTGGCTCATAATTAATTTTTTTTTTTTGGAACACAGTGCTGTCCAGCTCTTTACCTTTGCCGCAGTTACACGGACACCGCGGCCTGTTCTCACCACTGAAGTATTTGCACAAAAGCACACACAGCTGACTGACTTGTGAAAAGAGGGATTTTTGTAAAGAAGAAAAGAAAAACTGATCTCAGCTTTTAAGGTGTAGGCAGGCCCTGTACGTGGCATTTAGCGTGTAACTAAAAAATCAGATATCTTACATCTTCTGATAAAAAGAGAACAGCAGCAGTTGTAGGAGTAAAGTGATGCGCTTGGAGATGCTGTTTAAGATAAGAGATGTCATACTCCTCACTTAAGGCCATGGGTGCAGGCTCCCATGTGTGTTGCTTGAACTATTGGAAATGCTTCCATTAGCATGACTGTTATTGCAATTGATATTTATGAATGTTTCAAACCATGCCTGGTGTCTGCACATATCAGAAGCCACAGAATGTGTTACTCGCAAGTCATTCATCAGGATAAGTAACTGTTATGTGCTTCACAGTGTCTTACATATTGTTTGAGACAAAGACACATTTTTCCTTGATGTACTCCTCTTCTCCAGTGTTTAAAATTTAAATCAAACAATTCAGATGAGATTAAAGTGCACATTCCAGACGTTAACAAAGTTATTTGCATACATTTCAGGTTCAGCGTGTAGAAATTATAACACTTTTGTTATGCATACCCCCCCCCCCCCCTATTTCAGGGCACCATAATATTTGGGACATAGCAATGGTGTGCATATTAAAGCAGTCATATATAGTACTTTGTTGCATATTCCTTGCACTCAACAACTGCTTGAAGTCTGTGATTCATAGACATCGCCGGCTGCTGAGTATCTTATCCGGTGATGCTCTGCCAGGTCTCTAATGCAGCCACCTTCAGCTGCTGCTTGCCAGTACACATGGAAGCCTTAAACGCCGCAGCCATAACACCTTCTCCACCATGGTTAACAGATGAGCTGGTATGCTTTGGTCCTTTTTGTCTCCATACTTTCCTCTAGCCATCACTCTGCTACACTTTAATTTTAACTTCAACTTCAACTTTATTTGTATGGCACATTTAAAACAACTATAGCTGACCAAAGTGCTTCACAGATTCAGTCAGTAATAAAACAGGGAACAAGGGAAAACTGAATACACTAAAATAAGATAAAAACAAAACAAAATAAGATACAATAACGCTGTACTGAGATGTTTGGGCTCAACTTCAACCAAAAGCCAAGGAAAATAGGTGGGTTTTAATAAGGTCTTTAAAAAGTCTCTAAACTTCGAACCGATCTGATGTTCTGCGGTTCCACAGGACTGGGTCTACAGCTGAAAGGACCCGATCCCCTCTATTTTTGAGCCTTGTCTTGTGAACGTCCAGAATCGTCTGATTAGAAAACCTGGCTGGGGTGTGGATACTTAAAAGAAGGGGCGATCCCATTTAAAGCCTTAAAAACTAGCAATAAAATCTTTAAATCAATTCTAAAAGATACAGGAAGCCAGTGGAGAGAGGACAAAACTGGGGTATCGTGCTCATGTTTTTTATATCGTCGTAAGGAGCCGAGCAGCCGCATCTTGGACTAACTGTAGTCTCCGAATACCAGAGTGCCCCAGGCCTGCATATAGGGAGTTACGGTAGTCGAGCTGAGAAGAAATAAAAGCATGGATCACTCTCTCAAAATCCCTATGAGGGAGATAGGGCTTGACTTCGGCCAACAGTCTGAGTTGATAGAAACTTGTTTTGACCACAGAACTAACCTGTCTGTCAAATTTAAAACCACTGTCAAGAATAAAGCCCAAATTCTTGGTAAGAATCTTGGTCTCATCTGCTTATACGACCTTTGTCCAGAATTCTGCAGGCTCTTTTAAGTATTATTTTACAAATTATACTCTGGCTGTCCTGTTTTTGTGGCTAAGCAGTGATTTACATCTTGCAGTGTTGCTTCTGTCTTTCTGTTCATGAAGCCTTCTGCAGGGAGTCGTCTCTGACAAAGACTGTCTCTGATCTGCTTGATGGGCGTTTGGGGATTTTCTTTACCATAGTGAGAATTCTTCTGCCAGCAGTAGAGGTCCTCCTGGGCCCATCGGTCCCACTGAGATTACTGAGCTCACCAGTGCATTCTTTCTTCTTAATAATATTACAGACAGTTATATATAGATATTGGTAATGCTAAGGTTTGACTGATGTCTCTAATATTCTTTTTCTTGTTTTTTAACTTCATAATAGCTTCTTTGACTTTCATTGACATAGCTCTTCTTCTCGTAACAATGGCAACTACAGACTACAAATGGTAGAAGCCAGCCTAGGTATCTAACCCCTGCATTAATGAAGCTATGAAACACACCTGAGTAAATCACAACCAACTGTGAAGCCTAATGCCCCAAACATTATGCTGCCATGATGTGAAAGTCACTATATATTAAAACTGTCATAATTTCTACGTTGTGAAACTGAAATGTATACAAATATCCATAAAATATAGAATATGCACTTCAATCACTCCAGGATTGTTTGATTTGAAATTTTAAATATGAGTAGAGGGGTAAATCAAGGAAAAATGTGTCGTTGTCCCAAACATTATGGAGGACATTGTAGATGTGATCTTATCATGCAACGGCTTTGTAGTGAGCCTCAAGACAGTGATATCTCTGAGAGATTAAAAGTCGACCGGAAGTTACGTATAAAGAGCGGGAATTAGAGTAGAGGCTGGGTGTATAGGGAGAGGAACACAAAGATGCCATTAAGAACATCCCACTCAGCAAACAAAAGGGCCTCTGATGGATGTCGCTGAACTTCACGCCACACAGCATGTGGGATCCCTCAGTCTCCTCCCACTGTAATCCCAGGCTCTGGCTGCCACACATCCAGTGTGATCCAGTGTGTGATCCAGTGCCCCAGTGCCGCACAACTGCAGTAGCTACTAACTTCAGCCTGGAGAAAAGTGTCGGTGCTGGTCAACACTATAGGCCAATCAGTCTAACTTGTATAACTGGTAAAGTTATGGAGGCTATTATCAAAAAGAAAATTATTGATTACCTGGACTCAGATAACATTTTGAGGGATAGCCAGTATGGATTTAGGAGAGGTAGAACTTGTATAACAAATCTGTTGGAGTTTTTTGAGGAAGCTACTCAGGAAGTTGATGATAAGAAGGCCTATGATGTCATCTACTTA
>JAODUD010000008.1:24918575-24954716 GCA_026784285.1 Stomatorhinus walkeri | reverse complement strand
AGTTATTAAGTTCTTCCCAAGCGAGCTTGATGGGCCGAATGGCCTCCTCTCGTTTGTATAGTTCTTATGTTCTTAACACTATACAATCTGCTGGGATCTGCAACTGTGATCCATGCATAATTACTAATAAATTAATAATAAATTCATGTTGTACACAAGATCAGCAGAGGAAAAAAAACAGCATTAGCCATTAGCTAGTAACATACTAAGTGTAATTTCATATTTTCCTGTTTTTTTTCTATCACCTGCTAATTTACTGCATGAATTGTTGCACAACCCCCATACTGACATGCACATTCGCCAAAGGGGGGGTACCATGAGATTGAGGAGAAGGTATCAGTGGAGGATGGGAGAAATGCCCTTGGTGTTTGAATACAGCCGGCGTTCCAGCAGGCTGCACCTTTGTAGCTCTCTCTCTCAACTGAGAGCATGGCTGTTTCTTTAGGAATGGGGCACATTCAATGGCTTCCACATACTTAGTGTGGTATTTGACCCTCAGATTTTGAGGGACATAAATTACTATAAACCACAACAGATAATTACCTAATAATCAGGCTCCCTGAACTAGATCAATGAGTTTAAATGTGAGGAATAAGACACAAGGCCAGGTATGGAGTTTGATGACACTGACCTAATGTAGCTGTCATGATCCGTCCGTCCGAGCCTCATGTGTGCCACGCCCCCTCGCTACCCCGTGTTCTACGCCGATGGAAATCACCTGTTGTCAATTCGTCTGATCGTGTTCATCTGTTTAGTTCAAGCCCGTCTTATGTATTTAGTCCGCGTCTTAGTCAGTCTTGTCAGATCCGTCATTGTGGTGTTTCGTGGCGTTTACCCCGTCTGTGTTCTCGATAATAAACCCTGTTTCCCTGGATAAACCTGCTTCGTCGTCTTGCCTGCTCCACGCCGCCGACACCCTGCACAGCTTCACCCAGCGAACGTGACAGTAGCAGCATGGGAAAACATTTTTTCCTGATAAATGGATGCCTGCTCTGATTTATTATGACGTCTCATTAATTTATTTGTGAATAAGCTGTGGTAAATCTGTTTTATATGAAAAGATTTAACTATATCCCGGCGGTAACTCAAAGGCAGGCAGTTTAGCGGTGTGTGATGGAGACTATCGCCAGGATTTATGCCCCCCCCCGCCACCGCAGATCACCAGCATTTCCATACAAACAAACTGAAATGACTTCCTCTATCATTTCATATTTTGCCTCAGGAGCAAAAGATAAAAAGGAAAGTATAAAAGGTAGCTTGATAATCTCAAATCTCAAACAGTTATAAACAACAGGATTTAGAATCAGAAGGATCAGTTGAGAAGTTATATGAAATCTATAAGAAGTAGCCCAATACACAGATACAATATCAGGGCTTCTTATATGGATTCCTATATAGGAGTGTAATAATGTATGGAATGGTCCATTGCATATATTTGTGGGGGCAGAGACAGGGGGCATTAGTGTTTCTGTAATGTAGCTGCCGTGTATCTACAATAAGAAGGTAAAGATAATTAAGAACCTAAATGTCATTTTCAGGATTTCTACTATAGCTCTAATACATAACAAATGCAAAGACAGAAATCCTTTCCAAAAGTAAATCACCCCCATCCTAGGAAAATACAGCCTTCCTTGTTCTTTACACAATGCACTCAGAGAGCGGAGCTGTCTTATGTCCTGTTTTATTATGACTGATCTCATAATTGTGGGGGGGATGGATAATCACGTAACTCATAGAGAAGAGAAGACAACAGTCTCTCATTCTGCTTGCACTTCAGCAGGACAAGAGTCTTTGCTGAGTGATTATTGGGTCGGGAACGATGGAGACACGACCAATGCACTGTACTCAAAACTAGACCCTTTTTAAACAGAAATCAGAGGAAATCTTTTACATAGCATGGGGAGAAACATAGTCCAAAACTGTGGGACCTACCCAAATGTTCACTGCTTCATATTGATACTCCTGGTACATCATTAAAAGCAGCCTTGAACATTTTTTTAGAAATATGGCTTTACCCATTCATGTATTTTCAAAAGAAATTTTCTCAAGCTTAAAAGCGAGACTGGGTGTTTGATTCCATTCTGTCGGGACTGAAAGGTCACCCACCAAAGAGTTCAATGCCACCATGTGCACATGCTGTGATTTCTGCAGAACCGCACTTGCTATTCATGTAAGTTCTGTTCATGTCAAAAGCTCAGGTAATGTTTATATATCCAGAGGAGCAGTATTTCTGAAGCCCTCGAAGGACCTAGGAGGACCAGAACAAGATACTATTCATTTTTCAGCCGGGCGACTTACCCCAACCTCCACGTGGTCAGACCCCTTATCATCTTGCTTGTGCAAAACCTCAAAGTAGTACCGCCTGGAATACATCAGGCTCCAGAGAAAAAGGGAGAGAAAGACAGATTTTAATCAAAATTGGAAAGGGATTAGAGAGATCAGCCAGTTTTTCTTTTTTTTCCAGCATACTGAACTGAATCTTCTATTAATGGCAAAGGATGCATAACTATTGTCTGGAAGGTTTGATGGAATCCAGGTGTTGAATAACTGAAGTGATGTATTTAACCTGTTTAATGAAGCTAATCAAAGCCTAAACTCCACAGAAAGAGCCTGTTACTTTTATCAACAGTCATATGTCTCCAGAGAGACATTATGTATTCAAATAACCCCCTGTTAAACCAGCACCTGCTTCTTTAGCAGAGCCGGCAATAGGCAGTACTGCTAATCAAAGGCCTCTCTGGATGCCTGCAGGCTGGTCTTTGTAACATACACCATTGATTTAGCATGTCTACATAAGTCACACAGATCATTAGTCCCCTTCAGATGGTGGAATCCAGTCCATGACACGTTAGTGTGAATGAGAACGGTGCCTGTCAGCACCAATCTGGAAGGCAGGTTAGAAACCTCACTGTTCGCAGTTTAATGAAGTTAAAGGATCAGGCTCACTCTTACATGGCAGACTATACCTGGCCCCTCCACCCCATTCAATTCCTTTAAGGCAGACACCCACTGTTGAGTTCCTAATAGCATTTCACCAGCATGAAATGCAGTATTTACAAGCATATGTCACATCATGAGACCCACAGTTACACTATGTGATTGTGCGTATCTTTTTTAACAATACCCATAATAAATCAGGGTAAGCCATCTGAGTTAAGACCTGGTTACAGTTCATATAACTGCATTTTTAAAAGTAGTTTAGTTTTTGTTGGAAGCTCAGTTTGGCCCCATTTCGGTTTATGTTCACCACCTGAGGAAATCTGTACTCTAAGTAACTCGCTGTGCGAATTTACACACAGTAACACATCAGAGAATGCACCACTCAGAACACAAAGACTCATAAACATGCAAAACACTGACTATGAGCGACCGTGTAAGTGAATCCCTGCCGGCTCATCTGAGCACTCTAATATTTTATCAACCGGTTTGATTTGGTCTTCAATACCAAAAAATCAAGTTGCATAACTTGATTACAGATTACAATGGATTTTACAGTAACGTGCAGAACAGGAAACAGATTAGGTTTTTAACAGTACACAAAAGTGGGTGAGAGGGTGGGAGTGGGAATGATGTAAATACCAAGCAATAGAACATACTCTTTCTGCCAAAGTCAAACACTTCAAATGTGAAATACATAATCATTATGCCATTTTTTTTACTGGAGGGGACACAGATGTCATACGCAACAATCCTTTGTCTATTGAATTTTATTGGCCAAGCAAGGCGAAGTATGATTTCAAATCCATTAGCTCTGATTAATGGAGACACACTCTGATAAATATCATTTGTTGTGGAAAGACAGACGGTTTTTGCATTGGGATGATTCTCCTGTCATAGTGGCAAAAAGGAAATGGTACATGTTGTGATTTTGTGGAGCTGTCAATCGAGACACTTTCCTTCAGGAATTGTGAAAAGGGGGATGCTGTAATTCTGTCACCTCATGCCTAGAGGGGTGGAGGTTTAGATTGCAACCTTCCCTGCATGCTCTCCCAAATATTCCTCCGCAGGAAACTCCATTTTCCCACAGCAGCCCAAACTCATATACTGAGGTGAAGTGGTATCTATAAAATACCCATACTGTGTGTGTGTGTGTGTGTGTGTGTGTGGTGTGGTGTGTGTGGGGGGGGACGGGGTTATGTATATATTACACCATGGGGAAACTCAATTTTACAAAAACCTGTGCCTGTAATTTAAAGAACTAAAAATGGCAAAAGGTCGGCATTATGTTTGGTTACTAAGAGTCAAGGTTAGGGCTGGGTAGTGGTTAAGGTTGTTATTGCTGGGATTACGAATTTTCTCAAATGGGACGGTCCCCACAAATATGTGAATATGTGTGTGTGTGTGTATAACCTTGTGTTGTACCCCATGCTGCGTGGGATCTGGGATTGGTTTCAGAGCCCCTGTGAGCCATTACAGTATAAGCGATTGGAAAATAGATGGATGGAACTGGTAAGAAATGAGGGAATGTGAGAAGAACAGCATGAGTATTTCATAACAGGTTGCCTCATCTGTCAGTTTTGTGACCTTCACCTTCCGCCCCCCCCCCACCCTACCCCCCAGCCCTTCTCCACACGTGGAATAAGGCAAGATAATAAGCAGTTCATGTTAATGGTGCTGTGTCCTGCCCTGGGCAATGTCAGGTGCCATCCTTCTGTCTCCTTGTTTCACACACACACACACACACACGCACCAACATGACTACCTTAACCATTTCCCAGCTCTAAGCTTAACTATAAGTAACCAAACAAAATACAAGGCTTTTGGTAATTTTAGCTTTTTGAATGCAGTTACAGATTTTTATAAAATCGAGTTATAACTGGATTGGTTAATATATAAAAATATGATTGGACAACATAAAAATAACAGGTTTTTATCACATGATGAGTGATAAGAGAAGTACAGAGGCAACTTTTTGAAATGATGTTTTCAGGTAAAAATATACAGATTGTGAAAAACTGTACTTGTACATGGCATTTGCTCAAAGGTACAGTCTATGATGCAGCCCACAAGAGAAGAAGAGTGACTGTAAAGCAGGGATCTCTGAGGCGGTGTGATACGCATCTCAATGCATCGCCAGCGATCCAACACATGTAAAGGTATATATGAAGTAAATACAATTGTGGTATGATACCATTCACCCCGGCTGCGATGTAATATGATTCGACATGATGCAATGCACTGCCAGACACGCCTTCGAATCAAGTGAGACTTGGCCGAGAGAGACTTGCAGGGAATAGGCCACTGACAGCAGTCAGGAACTGAGAGAGTGCGCTTGAGAAATAGTTTAGACAGGGGGAGAAATTAAACAATTATTAGTCATATTTCTAGATAATAAAGGCATAGGGCATCTCTTACCTACTAATTAAATATTTATGTAACCATGACCATGTGCTGCTTCTCACTCGATAACTCCAGTGGACAGAGCAGGCCAGGCCCAGACCCTCCCGTCCGAGTTCCCGAAAAGAACTCACTGCTAATTAACTTTACCGTAGCACACACCATGGCTTGGTGAGAAATACATCTTTTTGAAAATGGCTAAACATATTATATTTAATGGAATTATTTTAAATGAACTAAACAATATTCTACATTAATAAATTGGATTTTACCAATGCAAGTATGTTAGAAACAATACATCCCGAGTTCATCCCAAACTGTATCTGGTGCACATGTTTGATCAGGGCAGCTGCATAGTGAGTTTTTATTCTGGTGCCCCAATGTCAATCGGCTATTTTACCACTCCTATTGTAAAGTGTGAGGATGACCTCACTCTCAGAGTGTGAAGGTGCACCTGTAAAGTGTGAGGCTGACCTCACTCTCAGAGCGTGAAAGTGCACCTGTAAAGTGTGAGGCTGATCTTTGTGTGTCTCACTCTCAGAGCGTGAAAGTGAAGCTGTAAAGTGTGAGGCTGATCTTTGTGTGTCTCACTCTCAGAGCGTGAAAGGGAAGCTGTAAAGTGTGAGGCTAACCTCACTCTCAGAGCATGAAAGGGAAGCTGTAAAGTGTTACACTGACCTTTGTGTGTCTCAATCTCAGTGTCAAAGTGTGCCTGTGAAGTGTAAGACTTACTTATGTGTATCTCACTCACAGTGCATGAAAGTCAACAGCTCAGGGAAAATGCACGTCAGTTCCCTCCTCTGGTCAAAATTTAAAGCTTCTCCTGTTACAACTGGGCCATCAAAATGCATAAAGTTGAAGCCTACAGAGCAGGAGTTGTATTTAAATGAGCTAATTACCACAGATAGGGCCAAGGAGCTGGCAGATGGATCCCTGGCCATCTGAAGGAGGTGTGAGTAGCAAAGCTAAGATCCACATCAGTCTGGACAGGGGCCAGCAATACAGCTAAATCTAAAATTAATTAATCAGCTCATGGGGGATAAACTGCTATTGTTTCTTTCATACTACCTCCCTTAAATGCATGTAACTAAATGCATAATCACCACTGTTCAAGGCCACTGAGACAAAACTCACATAGGGAAGGAGATTGTCTAGTGAATTTGTGCTTGGTCAGATTAGGTATTCACATTCACGAAGCGAATTCACATTTCCATTATCTCATCAATATGCAGCATTATCATATGTATATATAGCATCTGGTACAGCCGCATATCTCAGTTCTCTTCTCACTGGTGAAATTTTACCTTACTGCGTAGCATGCTGTTCAGCTCCTCCATGTACACAATGGAATAAACACACACTCATCAAAAACACACACGTGTGGAAACACTGTAAGTTTGCGAGAATTTCAAGCAAAGAACCACCAGGCAGACATTGCTCAACATATGGCAAAAGGTCAATGGATTTATTAATGTTTTTCTTTTACAAGCTTGGGGGGGGGGGGGTTCCTGCATCTTAACTCATTGTCATTATTATTGACCTGTTTTCCCAGCCCAACCACAGGGAATCAGTTTTATTTCTTTCTGCTTCGTTTCGTATCCCTGCACGTAATCCTCACATTATAACCTCATCAATGCACAACATGTTAAACTGCACTCCTACTGGTGTCAAATTCTACCCACAAGTCATTGCTCCATCCGCCATTCTGCAAATCACATTGATAGTTCCCTTTGTCTCTCAAAACGTCACACACTGCAGTTTATAGTTGTATTTCCACGTCAAAGTTACATACCACTGCCTGTATGACAATGTGGGTCAGTGGCTAAGTGTGGATTTCCATGTTCAGTCGAATCATTATCATTGATAAGACCAGAGATATGGATAATGAATCTGCTGATTTTCCTACTAAATGGCCCTATCAATAGAGCGAAATACAAGGAAAGAGCAGGATAGCAGAGCATGAAGATATACTTGGAACCTTAATAAAAAGAAATTGTTATCATCATTATTACTATTACTACTACTACTACGACTAATAATAATAATAATAATAATAATAATATGAGCGACAATAACAATAGTAGTAGTAATGCACCATTCACGTTCCAGGCATTCTGCTGAAGAGCCAGGGAATATATCTTATAAACGTAGGTTTTGTGATACAGTGCGGGCCCAACTCGAGAAGTTTGACATGGAGATGCATATTCCAGTGACGCATTCTCTTTTCCCAAGGGCTTCTTCCAAACACTTGCCATACTTTGTTCTGAGACTTTTTCAGTGTGCATGTAGATGGTGTTTTAATCATTTCATGCCTGCGGTCGGAGCCATTCCAAAAAAGCTCGTTTCAATTGGAGCAGATTTAGAGAGCCGCCGAATGATTTAGGTGCCGGGGCACAAGAGTTCCTGCCCCACCCTTCCCACTTTGACCACAAGGGCAAGCAGTCAACAGATGCAAGCAACACCCAAACACACAACAGCCTCTGCTCTTTTCAGGGATACACAGCCTAATACTCAGAAATTGAACCTGAATTCTTGTCCCAGGTGAAGAAAAGGGCACTTTCACACTGTTCCGACAGCGTCTGCCAGAGACAAATCATTAGAGCAGTAGGGTGGGGTCATTATGGCCCCTCCAATGGTGAGGAGCGCATGGCAATCCTGTGTCCCACATATGTGCACATATGTCTATAGAACTCTTTAGTCAAAATAGCATTGGAAATAATGTACAGAACCTGCTTAATATCTATTTAGGAATACTGTTGCATCATTCAAGATTCAAGTTAAATATCTAGCTAAAGGGTAAAAAAGCAGATCAACGACTAGAAGCTGAACCTGTAAAATGGCGGCCGTAGGGACATTCCTGGACAAGGCCTGACGCAGCTCTCGCTGTGTAAATTTAACCCGGGACATTTCTCAGCTTGTGGGCTGGAAGCTCAGGCTTCCTGCATCCATTGTGGATCCAAAACAAAAAACACGAAAGACGCGTGACGTGAAAAATCTTTGACAAGCAGCACTTCGAGCAGAAAGAGCAAAGAAATACTTCAAAGGCAGCTAAAAGGACTCTCTACAGTACTAACCTCCACTGTGCCACCTCAATACTCACATCAACATCCACTCTCCACAGTTAGAGGGCTGAGAGTCTACCAAGTGGGACTTGATATAAATAGTTCAAAAGTAAAAAAAAAAAAAAAAAGTCAACTGTGTTTAGATGACCCCGGGGGACAGACAACATTCTTCCTCTGTAGTCTCTGCAGTTTTGCAGACAGGTACGAAGAGCTGCGGACTTACAGCTTCCACTTTGCAACAGCATGGCATTATAATTCATGGAGGGTATCGTTATTATGGGGTAATAGCTTTTAAAAAATTAACATTAACATACAACAATAATATAACACATATAAAAGTTGTACTTGAATAACCAATCCAGTTGTCACATTCAGTGATGTTTTCATTGCTATTCCACTTCTTCATAAAGCTTTTAAAAGAGAAACTTCCTGTATCTTCCTCTCTCACAAACTCTCTCACACACAAAGAATCTCACCTTGTCATGAAAGTCATCCTTTGAACATCCTGTAAGCACTTGTCACCATTTGTTTATAAGTGCTAAAATTATTCTAGTGCACACACACTGTTATTAAATCTTAGAAGTACTTGTGAATTATTCAATGCAACACACCACTCGACCCGATTTTGGTGTTCAGTGCTAATCAACGCCAGATGAAAAGGAGAGAGGGACAGGAATTTTAAACCGACAATCCACAATGCTGACATTCTTTAGCCCCTGATGCTGTACACAGTACAACCCTTTATACAAAAAAAGTTGGGACGCTGTGTAAAGTGTAAATAAAAGCAAAATGCAACGATTTACAAATATATAAATCCATATTTAATTGAAAATAGAACAAAGATAGTATATCAAATGTTGAAACTATCATTTTATGAGAAATACATGCTAAATTTCAATTTGATGTCAACAAGTTTTAAAAGGTTGGGACAGCGGAATGTTTACTACGGTGTTGTATCAACTCTACTTTAACGACATTCTGTAAACATAAACACTCTTCTGTAAACACTCAGCCAGTGGCTGAAAACTTGACCCATTCATACCTGATATAAGATTTCAATTGCTCAATAGTTCTGGGTCTCTTTGCTATATTTTTCATTTGATGAAGTGCCAAATGTTTTCAATAGGTGACAAGTCTAGACTGCAGGTAGGCCAGTCTAGCACCTGAACTCTTCTGTGGAGCCATACCATTATAATATGTGTAGCATGTGTTTTGTCTCACTGAAATACACAAGGCCTTCCCTGAAAAAGATGATGTCTGGTTGGCAGCATGTGTTGCTCCAAAACCTGTATATATCATTCAGCATTAATGGTGCCTTCCCAGATCTACAAGGTACCCAAGCCATTGGCACTAATGCACCCCCATACCATCACAGATGCTTTTGAACTGTCTGCTGATAACAAGCTGGATGGTCCCTCTCCTCTTTACCCCTACAGGACATGGTGTCCATGATTTATAAAATGGAATTTTGATTTGTTAGACCACAAGAGAGTTCTCCATTTTGCCTCAGTCTATCTTAAATAACCTTTCCCCATCTTCACTGCAGAGTGCTGAACCTCTCCCCATCTTCACTGCACAGAGTGCTGAACCTGTCCCCATCTTCACTGCACAGAGTGCTGAACCTCTCCCCATCTTCACTGCACAGAGTGCTGAACCTCTCCACATCTTCACTGCACAGAGTGCTGAACCTCTCCCCATCTTCACTGCACAGAGACTCTGCACAGGCCTCTTTTTATACCCAGACATCTTACTGACCAATTAAACTAATTAGTTGTGAGATATTCAACCAGGTGTTTTGTTTTGCCTTTCCAGACTTTTGCTGCCCCAGTCCCAACTTTTTTGAAACACATCACTGGCATCAAATTCAAATTGAGCATATACAGGTAAGGAAAGTATTCAGACCCCTTTCAATTTTTCACTCTTTGTTATATTGCAGCCATTTTCTAAAATCATTTAAATTAATTTTTTTCCTCATTAATGTACACACAGCACCCCATATTGACAGACAAAAAAAAGAATTTTTGAAATTGTTGCAGATTTATTAAAAAAGAAAAACTGAAATATTCATGAACCACTACAAAATACTTTGAAGTCCTTAGATACCTAATTGACTATTTTGTCTCACGTCTTTCTAAGATAAATAAAACTTTTTTTTCTTTTTTAAGCAAAAACTTGAGGGAACTGCAGTAGTTGTATCTGCAATCTAAATATTTCATGAAGGTAGACATGATCATCATGATTACAGAGGGGAGAGCTGGTGTTTCCGTGTTCCTCAGCATTTCTCACTCAGATATGAGTGGACACTCAGCTCTCTGATGCTCCTGTTTGGCTGCTTGTCAGGGTTTGGGATTGATGAGACCTCTGCACTGTTCTAACAAGCAGACAATGTTGCTGTAGATAATGATCTCTCTCAAGCTACAAAACTGTGGAGAATCCATGGATTTAAATACATTTATTGGGCTTATATCTGTTGGTGCGTGTGGAAATACTTAAGTGTATATAGTCCTATGAGTAATATATTTAGCTCAGTTTGCCACTATATTTAATTATTGACGTGTTGAACGTGAACACTGGTCATTAAAATGATTTTGGTTAATTATGCTAAAAAAGGAAGATTAATGATTTGAGGTGAGATGATAAGGGCTCTTGCGACAGATACTTACTGGACAGGCTTGGAGGACTGAGATCTAAACTTGCTGAATTCCCCTGGGGCTGTCCACTCAGATCCCAGCTGCAGGAGAAGAGACACTGTCATACACCAAAGAGCAGGCTACAATCAGATCTGCTTTATCACTCAATAGGTCTTTTTAGACCACTATACAAAAGGAATACATGAACAAATACACAACCAGCTTCCCAGAAGATTATTCAAAATGCTTAGACGGGACAGCAGAGAAGCAACTATGTCAGCTCAATTAATCAGGGACGAGGCAAAGATACAGCATAACCGTAATGTATGCCTGAAGTTCACAGACATTACTGGCCTGACAATCGAGGCGGCAGTAAATGTGGACTAGAACCTATGAAAAACAGAGAAACCCATTCAATTTCACTGAAAGATATTAAAGGCTAGCAGTACAGAGAGCTGCTTATATATAACAATTATTCAAAAAAAGACAGAAAAAGTAAAATGATGCACAATGAACTGCATAAAATCACAAATCAGCCCAGGTGGCACATGCTGACAAGAAATGCAGAGCTAAATTACACTGTCACACATTCATTAGCAGGCAAAAAAAGACTGGAATTATCTCCTATCCTGACCCAGTATAAGCCTTTCACATTTGATAGATTATTACTAATGGCAGACTCTACCTTACAATTGAATTTTTGGAAATAGCAAAAGTAGGAAAAATACTTTTTCCCAAAAATAAGCTGAGCTGCCCCCAAACTGAACGTTGAACATCAGCGGTTCTCAAACTGTGGGCCTCAAGATGATTTTCTGAATATTCAAAAGGTTTTTATATACATTTATTTATTTTATACATTTATTATTTATTTTATATACATTTATTTGTCTCCAGCCAGTAGCAGTCTGATAGCAGATCAGTGAAGATGTACGGTGGGGAATTTTCTCATAGGGAAATCTAATGGGTTTCGGGCTTTTAATAAGTGTTTTTGGAGAGGTAGGGATTGTGTGTAGAGTAGGCTTGGGTGGTATTACGGAAATATTTTCAGTATGCTGTGAAATTTTTGTTGTTTTGATGGCTGAAATTTGTCGTGGAGGAATTGAAGCCCTAGTCTTACTCAGTACATGTAAGAGCAAGAGCAGGTCTGGTGAAACGTAAGACAGTACGAATAAAAAATCTTATTGTATGAGCTAGAGATAAAGGTTGAAGGGTGTGTGGGGAGTAGTGATTCAATAAGGGAGGAGGAATGACTGTCTAGGGGGCTGTCCAGGGAATACATCTTGTTCATTTTTTATAACCTTCTTTGCCTTTGTATGCATAATCATTGTAACTCCCGCATTATAATAAATATACATCTGTTTCCTAAGTTAAAATTCGAATATAACAACTATTCATTTGCTTTCTAGTACTTTTTAGAAGTTTGGGGTCTGATATATTACACAGATTTTATGTACATCTCACTGACTGTGGGGCAGTTTTCTGCCAGCTAACTGGAGCTTGTGTGTGCGCAGTGAAAACAGTCTAGGTAGCAGTAGCTTTTGATTTCAGAAGGAAATCACAATGAGGTTTGTATGTGTCTCTATGTCTGTGTCTGTTTGACATCACCTGTAGTTACTCAGATATATCATGAGTGTGTCTGTTATAGTTCACACTGTTAGGTCACTGAAAACGCTGGGCATAGTACGACTAAGAAAGAAGTAGAATATAAATAAAAAAAATATAAATAATATAAATGACATTTTAAGATACAAATATTAAGACAGACAAAGAAAAACTGTTAACCACCTTACTGGTGAGGAAAGAATAAAATTGGTATGTAAGTGGAATAAATGAATCGGTGTAGTTTCAGAGTTATACATCACAAGTAGGATTCAAAGCATTCAGGTAAATATACATTTACTGGCTTTCACATTTCCAGGTGACCCGTCAAGAACTTGTGGAGCTTGTGGAGTGTGGAAGGAGTAGGCTCAGATGGGGAGGGGACATGATGTTGTTGCACCATTGCTCTGTATTTATTGTTTATAGTATTTTTTATGTAGATGTTACTACACTGCATGTCTATTATCTATATAAGATGAACGTTTGAGTAAAGGAAATTTCTGAGAGGAACTGAATTAAGAGCTTTGGTGATGGGCAGGTGTTTGTCTGTGGCTACTGATGTGGGACGGAGAGAATGTGAGAGAGGTATTCTTTCATGGCAGAGTGCCCTTATAGCCCTTACAGCTCAGCTTCTTAACCAAGCAAGGTTGTCAGAGGGTCCTCTAATTAGCTGCCCTGCAACCACGCTACACAGTATGAAAAGAAAAGGCAGAAGCTGTAGCACAGTGCCTCATAATTGCTTGTGCTTATTTTTACCATATAATCGTGTGGAGTGTAGTGTCAATAAACTGCTTGCTGCTCCTCGCAGCTTGTCAAACAGGCATCTGCCATGAGGATGCCGCTGTCTGCGTAGGCCGACTCAGAACGGCCTGAAGGCATTCAGCTCATTCCCACAGAATGTGCTGCTGGTGTTGCACGCCATCTCGGGCATCCCTAAGCCCACACTCACACTTGGCACCCATGATGCATTCAGACCTGGCTTGGAAGGATCCACACAGAGGTCCAAAGTCAAATTGTTTACATCTGAGTGGGAATTTTGTCTGAAAGGACACTTGTTTGCCTTAAAGTTTAAGCAGGCTAACCTGCCCACACTAGGAATAATAATAATAATAATAATAATAATAATGCATTTGCGATAAGGACATCAATTGATATCACAAAACTCAATGTGTCAATTCAAATATGATTTTAATCCCATTAAATTTGGACTATGTGAACGATTACTCACCTATCAGTATCCAGGAATATGACAGAGTTTAGCAATGCCATCGAGCATTGGGGATAAACCCTCATCTAAAAGTCAACCTGACTTATTTCATGGACATTATCACTTTGCTGGGTGCTATTTTCTTGGAAACCTAAAAATAAATAGACAGACAAAATAAATTTGAGCCAACTTCTGAGCCTGAACTCTTCAAAGAGACTCTTCATCTGGTATTCTTTTCCATAGCACTGCAGTCAGATTATTGACCCAGATTGTGTGTGTAATAAAAATCTTTCAACCTCCAGCCAGATCAAATCAATATTTCCAGTGTATCTGACAACCACCACCGTGGAGGGGATTGTCATAAGTCCTTGGCCCAGCAAGAAATGACATTCAATCAATTACTTTTTAAGGACCTTTAACAAGTTAAATATGATATATTCTTAACTGCTGTTGGGACATTAACTGCTAATTAATGAATATGTGTGCCACACTTCAGTAAAACCCATTACTTGATCACCTTATTCATGTTCCTTAGCTGACAGTTAATTAATGAAAACCATATCTTAATGCAAAGAAATAATGCACAAAGGTGTATTTCTGGCAACGGAATGTACAGAGGATGGTATTGACGTCAGTCTGATTCAATGACACTCGCAGATTTTCATTCGCTCCCCTTCTCTCCCAGAAAATCTATGTGGTCGAAGTGAATTACCTCTCCCCTCCATCTTGGTGGAAGAAACTGAGTGAATGTTTGCAGGCACAGAATAAATTCCTGTCTCTTTCATTTCGCGAGCTCATTAATTTAGGCAACTTAATACTATTAGCTTTCTGCCGCACATTAAGTCCCCCTCTGCCTCCCCCTGCCAAAAGCAGCTTGAAAACAAATGACGAATTAACTCTATGTTTTAAGAATAAAGAGCAATTTTACTTATCTAACAGAGTATCTTAGCTACTGTCAGGTTGTCTTACAATAACATTTCAGGGCAAAATAATGAGACTAATGTGTAAACATGGGGTATAATTTTTGTGATTTGGGGCTTACAGTAATTGCATCATTTCAGTTCTAACCTCTATTAAGCGTTGAAGCTAATTTCCTATCTGTTTTTCTCCAAGGTAAAACAAGAAATGTAACTCTGATTTGACGGAAATCTTGCATGATTGTCAGCTATTCACTGAAGCTGAGCATGGGAAGCTATCACAGCAAATGGGCACATTGCCAACCCATTTCTCTGGTACGACCAGTCTCGTCATGATTGCCGAGTCGTATGTGGGAACTACTGGGAGGTGGGATCCCTGTGCATGGCGGTGGGATGACAGTCTGACAGCCTGTCATCTCTCCCTGACATTTGAGCCACTGTATAAAGGCTAATCTGACCTGTGCCTGGTCCATTCCAGCTCAAAGCAAGAACTCTGCAGTTTCAAGCTTACAGGAGGATGCATCTGATTTACATCTTTAGCAAGTGGTGAAGAAGAATTATTACACATTTGCATTGTGCCATTTTTTCATCATGGTCAAAAAAACTACTTAGGTTCCACACAAATAATAACTGCTCATGGTTTAATATCAACACATAGCGGATTAGCAATATACAAGAGACTATTGCTACCTTGAAACTAAATGAAATTCAAATGCTCACTCATTATCTCTATATGGGTGAATGAAGTTAAATATCCAAAGGACATAATTCTGATGAATGATAATAGATCAGATTTAAGGCAAGAATAACAGAATTACTTAGAGACAAGAAAGTGTTATTTTTGCATTGATTTTATGCATGAAGAAGACATGTCTGGGCTTCTCCCCACTGTGACTGGCTGCACTGTATCTGTCCATCTTGCCTCTTTGCAGCTTCCATGGCTTACTGAGATGACACTGATTGTCAGGAGATAAGGGTTATGAGATATGAATGTAGCATTGAGCCAGGACGTGATATTTCCCTGTCTGTTCCAGTGCACTCCTCAAAATGACACCCAGCACCTCCTGCAGGAGGACCTTTTTAAACGGGGTGTCTTTGGTGTCAGCTGCATTGAAATCCACTGGAAAAATCCATTTCTGTTGGTATGAGGCATTTTAATGTAATAACTGATAGTTATTACTATCGATAGTTACACGATATGTAGAACCACATTCATTTTGTCCAGTGATGCTTAATTCCCAGCTCCTGCCTCACAGGTCAGACAAATGGTCATCCATCACTTATAAATTATGGAGCTTTTAAAACATTTTTTTCCCACGATGCCAAAATGTCTTCCAAATACATGCTACAGATTATGTCCAAAGCTCCCTCGCTGCTGTCACGCTGCATAAAGACACACACATAAACCATCTGAGTAAAATGTCCATATTTAGCTTTGGAAGCTCCCAGATTGTGTGGATGTTTCCAATGACTCTGCTGTTTCTCATTAGCATATGTCCCCTGCTTGTATCAGGAAGTTACTTTTGAGGCAAATTCAACTTCAGATAGACTGCATCTTGATTACCGAACTTAATTCTGTAACACGTTTGTAAGCTATAATATGAGCATCATATTATTTAATGCGCTCGATAGATGTTTCTTTTTTATGCTGTTTGGTTTAAGCAGTGTTGGGCAATTTGCAGCAAGATTTATGTACATTTATGTAAGTATCTATACACAGTGACATGCAATTATGGAACGCCTGAGTATTTCTTGTTTCAACTGTTTCTATGTGACAGCTCTATTAATCTAAGGATTGTGTGTAACATTATCACATGTTAGGTGCTGTTTATTAGCTGTCTGATTTCCAGCCTGCAAGCACCAAGCTGGAGATGCACCTTTATATAACACACTGATTAGTTCAGGCAGTCCATTTTTTCCGCGAGCTTCGTCCCCGCTGATACTCACTCGGCCCACGTATGCCAGTAACCTGGCATTATGGGGGCTCTCGTCGGGGCTCAGCCAAAACTCAGAGTTGTCGTCGGAAGACACAGCAAACTGGAAATCCCCTGCAGGTGGGGAAAAACACAAAAATCTCACATGATATACTGTACTTCTGCAAACTGCCCACACATTCCAGTATTGCAATATCTATAACCTCTCGTAAACAAAGTTATGCAAGACAACTGGGTGAATACATTTCTTAAAAGAGTGTATAAGAGATTACATGCCTACAGTATCTACCTCAATAATGTTATGCCATGGAGGCAAGACTCTTATTATTTTTCATAAATGTGGATGGATATCTCTATCTCTGATCCTACCAGAAGGTCATTTTAATTATAAACATTACAGTTCCATTTGGGTCATACAATCTTTTTTCTCAACATCAAGAAAATATGACTTCAGTTTTATATAAATAATTGTTAATGTGCTGCCAAAATATCAACGCACAGTGGATTAGCTACAGTACAGGTATCCCCTGCTTTACAAACATTCACTTTATGCCACTTTTGTTTTACGGAAGGCCTACATTAGTACTTGATTCACAAAGTGAAAATAGTGTTTAGCGTTTGTTTATCTGTGGCCCAATTATAGTTATGCAGTCAGGTGTCGCATAACAATGTTTCTGTCAACGATGGTGGTGAAAATTCTTTTTGCCTAGCGATGGCGTACCCTTCATAACGTTGTAGTGCAACACGTTATTCACATGTTTGGGGTGAGGCTGGTGTAAACAAACCTACTGCACTGCCAGTCACATAAAAGTATAGCACATACAATTGCGTACGGTACATATTATGCAATAATGATAATGATCAACTGTGTTACTGGTTTATGTATTTACTACACTGCACTTATCACTATTTAGGCCATACCATATAGTCCAGTTGTGCAATAGGCTGTATCATCTACGTTTGGGCAAGTACACTTTATGATGTTCGATTCCATTCAAATTAATTTATTTTAATATAACGCCTTTCACAACAGAGTCGCCCTAAGGCGCTTTACATGGGTTTGTTGTGATAAGTACAGCATCATAAAGAGAGAAAAATACAAAAAGAGAGAACTGGAAAGACAAAGAAATAAATGAAAGCCAGATGACAACAGGAGGAGAGGAACCAAAAACCCCCAAGAAGGGAGAAAGAAAACCTCTGAAATCCAAGGTCACCTTGCTGCCCAACCCCCAGCCCCCCGCCCACCCCCACCCCGGCCATGTGCATTATTTTGCCATTCTTGGGCCTGGGAACGTTCAAAAGTTTTTCCCATATAAATTTATGGTAATTGCTTCTTCGCTCCTATTTCACAGGAACACTCTGCTTTCAAACAGTGGGGGATACCTGTATATATGAGACAGTTTCTACAATGAAACTGAATAAAATTATAACTCACAAAAAAATATAAATGTTCACTCACCATCCTTATATGGATGAATGAAACCAAATATCCGAAGGCCATAATTCTTCCATCTTGGAGCAACTGCCAGTTTCTTCACTGTGGTTCTCAACTGTAATCATGAATTTCATAAATTATTTCAGGAAAAAATATATGCAAAGCATCAGTGTTCTGAATGTGAATGTAATTGTAAGGTCTTACTCTTATTATGCTTTTTTCCTAGCAACTAAAATTAATTTGAATTTTTTTTTTGACTACGCAATCTTTGTAGTACTTTTCTTCGAGACAAACGCTAGTTAGCTGTTGGTTCAAGCATGCTGAGTACGTTGGTGAGCATTTGCTAATCCAGAAAACCTGCTGACTTACATGAGGGTACAAAGGGAAGTGGAGATTCTTCCTGAGTTGGGCAACTGAGGAGCCACACCAGTCTTCAAACACATGCAGGTTAGCCTGGCCTTTGTACTGTGGGATGAACACAGGAGAAACATGGCGGATTTAGAAAGGAAGGAAGACATACAAAAGACACAAGAGCATCGACTGCATTGACAGCAGTGACAGTTCCATGGTATGTTACTATGAATCATTATCCTTCTACTTGCAGCCCTTAAAGCAGCACATTATTAACACAGAGAATCAATACCTTGGAGAAGCACTCATATAAATAAATGATGCCAGATTACTTTAAAGTTTACAGTCCTCCCAGGGTTCAGTTCACATCTTACTCACTGAAATTGCTGTCTCCTGTATTATAATAATCTGAGTACATGTCATGCTTCACAGCAAATTGAAATACATCACAACAAAAAACCAATATGTATTATTTTTAAAATTAAAAAAAAAAACTTCACAACTTCACAAATGTACTAATATTGCACTTACATTGCTTGTTGTGATTGTGACTATTGATGTTTATTTAGAGAAATATTCTTTATCAATAAAGTTCTTGTAAAAATGTGTATGAAGTGTGAAATGGTGTGCAATGTATATTTTATTGTAAAGTTAATCCCTTGTTATCGCTAAGATACTTTCTATAGTTGTTTTGAGTCCCTGAAGCTAAACATTCTTTTAGCGACAGCAAAAATTTTGCACTAAGTTAGGATATGAGTTAGAGTATTTACCATGAAAGATCTCACAGTAATTGGTGTACTTCCTACCAAAAACCAGGCAAATCACAGAACAGCCCTGGTAATCCTGGTTTTCTCTCAGTTCTGCCACTCATTTCCATAGTGATGTGCCATAAGCTCACGTACATCTGTATATAGCCTCACTGCTCAGTGTCTCTCCTGGAAGATTAAAGATGACATCCAGGATGAACCTTGGTGTTCCATTCCTGGTATGTCTCCACCAGCACGGCCCTCTGCAGGGAATCGCGCACGGGATTCTGCCTGTGGGTCTCCAGTGAAGGTATTTTTCTATTAGGAGACTTTCCACAGAAACACTCTTTGTCACATCACACAATGGCCATTAAAAGGCAATACATTTCTGATCAAGCAGACTTACTTGGCACAGCGGTTGGGTATTTGCAAATATCAACTAACAAATGTCAGACACTCTGGTATCTCAAAAAAATCTTGACCAGGCTCATATAACATAGTGACCTGTGCAAATTCTCAGGTTTGCTCTGGCTCTCAGTCTTATCATAGAGAAACAAAATCCTTTCAGTGTTCCTCAGTAATGTCTTCCGAGCATCTTAATGGCTACTATGGAGACAATCTATAAACCTTCCTGATATACTTTTGTGTAACCAAGGAGACAAAATGGCCATTTTTCCCTTGGTTGGTGTGCTTGTATATATGAAGTGGCCCCATCTCTAATTGGCCCACAGCTGGCCATGCTAATGACTACAGGAAGCTGCCATCTAAAAGCCAGCCTCTTAGCACCAGCTAAATCAGACGCTCTCGCTGGGCTTAACTGTGTTGACACTACGGACGGTATTTATAGAGTAAAAGCTCTCATTCACCCATTGCATCTTTTCAGCAGGTATCATTACGACAAATTTACATTTGCATTGAAAATAAATAATTCCCCTTAGTAATTTGTCCTGGTAGTTGGATTCTGAGGAACATCCTACATCACCTGTTTCACAGCTACGTGTGCCATGGTAAACAGCCTTCTTTTGTGCTCGATGTGTCGCTTTCAGCACCATAAAACCAGACTATAAATGACATGGACAGCCCAGAGATCTCTAGAAATACCTGTGTGATGAATATCGTGGCTCCGCCAGCGCCAGGTCATCCATACTGGCTGTGAGAAACAGGCAAAGGCCTTCATAACTCATGCCAGATACGGCGGGACCCCCGTCTCCACGCATGGCCGCCGCCTGCCCAGCCTCACTGCACTTTGCCAAGCACTCCCATAAATAACACGGCCATCTGGCCCAGCACCCCGCGGGGGCTCATCCATCCTACCCCAGGGCACAGCTTCCCGCAGAGTGTGAATCGGATGGATGGCCAGATTCTGTTATTAGGGTTAATTAGAGTATTGGGTTCTTTTATCCACAGTGACTTAAACCGTGTAGCACTTCAGTTTTCACACTGCATCTGTTTATACGACTGGACGGCAGAATGGCGGGTGGAGGGGAAGGACGCGTACACCCTTTACGCTGTCTTTAAGCCCCCAGGTGCAATGGCTGGCATGAGGCGCCAAAGATGTGAGAGAAGAAATATCAGGGCCTTGGGCTATTCGTCTGGAGGCAGAAGCAGCGTCCACAGTGCATCTGTCAAAAAGCTCTAAAAGGACGACCAATCATGGTCCTGCGTGAAGGTCGTCCTGTTTTACCTGGAGATTTTGGCCATTGCAGAAACATCGGCCAATACCCAGTGTAAAAAAAAAAAAGTTGCACTGTGTATTGCACAATTACACTCTACTGCATCATGATTTTTTTTGCTGTTATAGTAGGAGGATACATCTCCTGGGAAATAGCTGGAGCGTGCAGGTGCTGAAAGGCTCTGTGGAAAAGCCACCGCAAAGGGACAATTGCAAAGATGAGAAGACAGTCTCGGGAGGGGGGGGTTATCAAACTGAGAGGAGCAAACAGCTGGATTCTGATTTTTTACTCTAATGACATACTACCCAGGCCTTTAAAGATCATTGGATCTTACAACTCTTTATAAAATATCTAAATGGCCTGTGATTATGGAATAAAATGATCTGAAAATGTGAAAACTGCTGTATTGTGACGGACAGAAATGTTCCTGTGAAAAGACCATGTAAGACTGCTGTCGAAAATCACCTAAGTGCATAAAAGCAAGTTAAACTCACATTGTGCATTATTTTTTCCAGACATCTTACCTCTGGTTTCCATGGTAACTTGTTCTCCTTCTGGCTCAGGAACTTCCGGATCTCAGCTGTGTCTCTGCCCTCCTCCCCAAACATGTTTGGCTCGTCCTCCTGGAGAGATGGAGGGAGGGGTTCAGCATCAAGGGTACCAAACAAGTGCACAGATGGGGGGGGGAATTATCTTGCTGATGCAATAAAGCTATTTGTCTGTATTTGTCAGCCTACCCCAGGAGCTAATCAAACCCAAACACAAAAATAACAATTATATAATGATTGCAGTTTAATTCTTTGACATATAATCTAAGTTGTGACATGATATTATAACAATATTCTATATAACATTACAGGTCAATCTGAAATAAGCCATATTAACGATAACAGAAATTAAATCAGTCTTTTTCCTTTGAGACTTTGAAGCTAACAAAAAAGCTATTAGAAAACTGCTGCATTTAACAAAGGTGATTTAGTACAATAAAGTGTTTTTTAAATCATATTTACTAGTTTATTACATCTGTCAGTTAATACATATCCAATACTGGTGGTAATTGTCATGACCTGCTTGTTCGATCCTCCTGTGTGCCACGCCCCCCTCGTTACCTCATGTTAATTCCCGATTGTAATCACCTGTTGCCTGTTATTCTCTGCTTGTCTTGTGTATTTAGTCCACATTCAAGTCTGTTTCCCCAGATCAGTCATTGATGTTTTGTTGCCATGTTTCCTCGTCTTGCCTAAATAAACCCGTTTCTGCCCGTATTCATGACTCGGTCACATGCTTGTTCGCTCATTGACACCCGAACGTAACAGTATTAATAAGCTGGAAGCTTATTGCGCTAAGCATGAGGTTTACTTATACAGAATTACAGCGTATTGCAGGGCGAACGGACTCCTTAAAGGTAATTTAGAAACACTGATGCACATGAACCACATATTTGAGTGGGAGGAAACCAGAATATATGCAGCAAACCCACACAAACACAAGAGCAACATGCAAACTTCATACACACAGACACATGGTCAGAATCAAACACAAGGGGAACATGCTGAATTCATACACACAGACCCAGGGTCAGAATCAAACACAAGGGAACATGCTGAATTCATACACACAGACACAGTGTCAGAATCAAACACAAGGGGAACATGCTGAATTCATACACACAGACCCAGGGTCAGAATCAAACACAAGGGGAACATGCTGAATTCATACACACAGACCCAGGGTCAGAATCAAACACAAGGGGAACATGCTGAATTCATACACACAGATCCAGGGCCAGAACCAAATTCCCACAATTTTATATTTTAAGAGTTTCCCTTTGTACACATAAAAGGCTACAACAGTTCGTGACAGCTTTTTAAAACAGTATAACAATGACAAATTATTAGCATATTCTTCTGTCAGTGTTTTCTGTCACTTTCTGTGACACACTGACATTGTGACATTACTTTCAATAGTCAGTCTAAATAGTTAATACTTTCAATGTAATTCTATAAAATGTTGCAAATTTATCAATTTAATAACAAAATCCATTAACATGTCTGCAGATATCTTCTGCATAGACATTTTTGACAGACTCATTCAGTTCTGTTCTTGCCATTTTGCTGCTAATTGCAATTGTAGTTACTGGCTCCCAAGGCGATACTAAGTGCTACTAATAAAAAAAGCACCCAATGCGACTGCTTGTCAATTAAGCTGGGAGCAGCACTTTTATAATTTGGGTTTATCACTTATTTAAAATTACTGGCTGTTTCTAATATATATATATATGTATGTGTGTGTTTGCAAACTAAAGTATAAAGTAATGATTTTTGTTATAAAACCAATGAATTTTAAATATTTTTACAGAATTAAGCAAGCATCCTAAGACATTCTGTGAGCACCGCAAGTCATTTGATATAATGTACTGTAATTTGTACTGCTAACATATAAAGAGATGTACATGCCTCACAAGCACAGCGTTTTCAAGCTAGCTGAAAACAAATCACCTCATTACCTTGAGAGAAGATGATGCAAATACAGCAGATGAAAAAAAAAACAATGAATCAAAGCACAGAGAATTTATGTAACCCATTTTCATTCAGTCATTAGATATATTTAGAGGAAAAAATACACCAAAAAATCTTGATCATTGTCGTTCTGCTATGTAGGCTGAGTTAGACATATGTTTCAAATACAAGACCAGTCTGCTTTTCTGTGGGGAAAACACAGAGTGTTTTCCAAGTAAGTTCATTTAGCAACCCAGTGCAATCCCAATGTAATGTTCCATCCATCTTCTACCCATTTATTCTGGTCCAGGTCATGGGGCCTATCTCTAAAGGGGTTCTTCTCTCACACCTTTGGCACCTCATGCCAGCCATTGCACCTGGGGGCTTAAAGAGAGTAAAGGGTGTACGCGTCCTTCCCCTCCACACACCATTCTGCCGTCCAGTCATATTAACAGACACGGTATAAAATCTGAAATGCTAGGCTGGGATACACCCTGCACATGATGCCAGTCCATCACAGGGTATAAGGCTGGGCTACACCCTCAATGGGATGCCAGTCCATCAGAGGGCATAGGGCTGGGCTACACCCTGAATGTGATGCCAGTCCATCAGAGGGCATAGGGCTGGGCTACACCCTCAATGGGATGCCAGTCCATCAGAGGGCATAGGGCTGGGATACACCCTGCACATGATGCCAGTCCATCACAGGGCATAAGGCTGGGCTCCACCCTGAATGTGATGCCAGTCCATCAGAGGGCATAGGGCTGGGCTACACCCTCAATGGGATGCCAGTCCATCAGAGGGCATAGGGCTGGACTACACCCCCAATGGGATGCCAGTCCATCAGAGGGCATAGGGCTGGGATACACCCTGAATGTGATGCCAGTCCATCAGAGGGCATAGGGCTGGGATACATCCTGAATGTGATGCCAGTCCATCATAGGGCACAGGGTTGGGCTACACTCTGAATGGGATGCCAGTCCATCAGAGGGCATAGGGCTGGGCTACACCCTCAATGGGATGCCAGTCCATCAGAGGGCATAGGGCTGGGATACATCCTGGATGGGATGTCAGTCCATCACCGTAAGTAACCAAATAAAATCCAAATTTTTGGCATTTTCTGTTTTTTGATTGCAGTAATAGAGTTTAATAAAATTTAATTTCCCCTGTTTGGGGACCGAAAAAATGGCGTCCACAATGTCAAAATAGCAGGTTTTTTTCTCATTGAGGGGACATTTGGTCCCCACAATTTAATGTATACCTTGACCACACACACAAACACACACCAACTATGAGCAAATAATACACCAATTAGTATATCTTTGGACTGCAGAAGGAAACACACAAAACATGGTGAAAACATGGAAAGTCAAAGTGACTGTGTCATTAATATATATACACACAGGGGTACCTCAGTTCTCGAACTCATTAGAACTCTAATTTGTTAAAAGTTGAACCAACCAGTTTGGAAAAAATTCCTAGAACTCGATCTGAAGTCAAACCGTGAATGCTGACCTAAGATAACTTGTACTTGCGAGGAAATGTTTCACGCGGCACGTCTCTCAGCAGAAACAAAGGGTAACGCTTCAGTCTCAGCCTGGCATTTGCTGTGATAGCACCGTGCATGTTTACACTAGCTGAATACATATATTTAGACAGTAAAAATACATTTAGACAATGATAGACAGTAGCAGTAATTATTATAATAAAATACATTTTAAAATAAAGATTTCTTATTAATTATTTTAATATTTCATATATATAACATATATATTTCATAATCAATATATTTAATTATAATAATATTGTCGTGCCGATCAGGGACGGAATGGAGACAAAGGCGCAGATGTCAGGGGAAGCAAACTGAATCATGGACTAAATACAGAGGACTAATGACAACAACCAGAAACAGCTGATCACACGGGATTCCACACGGGGTTAACCAGGGGGCGTGGCACACGGACTGAGCAGGAAACATTGTTTTTTTTTTTTACTTTACACATTGTTTGAATACATTTATTTTCTTGCTTTACAAATTACTGTTTTGATAAATGTGCTCAGATGTGTTTAGTACAGAATATGCTCTTCTTGTTTTATCTGGTTCATTTTGTGTTTAAGTGCTAAAAAACATATTTAGGTGTAATTTTTTGGTGTAAAATATTAATTGGTTTTGTTTTTTTTCTTAAGGGGAAAATTTGATCACAACTCAAACTTTTTAGGATTCAATCCGGAGTTATGAATGGATTAAATTCCAGTTCTGAGGTACCACTGTATATTAATATATATAATATAATATTAATGTACACACACACACTGTTATATACATATACTTGTGTGTGTGTCTGTGTGTGTGTGTGTGTGCCACTACAAGGCCATGGCCCTCTCTTGGGAAAGAGTGGATGCTCTATTCAGATGCTGCTTCTTCAGATCAATAGAAGCCAGCTGAGCTCCTTTGGGCATCTCATAAGAATATTGTCTACTCCAGTCATAAAGGCCCCATGGAAGAGCCAGGACACACTAGAGATATCCCCCTGGTGGCTTGGGAATCCTGTGGGATAAGGCAGAATCAGTGGCCATGGGATAGAAGCCTGGTCATGATGCCGCCTCAGCCCTGAACAGGGGAGGCGGTTTGAAGATGAGATGAGATGTGGTGCGGTGCCCTTTATCGAATTCCATTCACATGATACTCAGCAAGTTTGATGTTACACCCTTTATATTTATGGGTTATTTTTATCCACCCATCCATTTTCTGTACCCACTTGTCCTATTCAGGGTCGTGGGGGGTCCGGAGTCTGTCCTGGAAGCTATGGGTGAATGGTAGGGGTTATTTTTACCTTTCATCTAAATATTTTAAACCTACAGCAAAAAAATCTTCAGTACTAACCAAAGCAAAAGTACTCTTAAGAAATCTAAGGGGTGTAAAGAGAAGGTGCCAATATGAAGTCTTTCAGTCAAAAGCTTATTCCGAGTATTTCATGCAGAGTCTACAAACTGTGTGGCTACAGTTTATTAAATAGGAAGCGCACATTCACACTTCAGAATCAGTGTGTCAAAACACTCGCACAGCAGCTCTATTTAACCAGCAATACAGCTTGAGGAATTAAACTGCATTAAAAAACAAGGAAAACACCAGAAACATGCCACCTGATAATTTAAAGTGAGCGTTGCATTTACTTTACTCAAAAACTACTTAAAGTTTGTCTTTTATGCTGAGCACATTCGATATATTGGAATTACATTTAAAAGTCCAGTGCTCATAACCATTTTGGGGTCAGTAACCTTGGAACACATAACACACCAGATGGGGAAACAGCCCACGCATCTATTCATATCCGTAATCACTTACCCAGTACATGACCACAATGAAGAGGGAGCCTGTCCTGGGAAGAACAGGACCAGTGGCAGGGAATACCCAGGATTGTGCGTGAATTCATTGCAATGCACACTAGAGCAAATACCGAAGACACCAATTCACTGATTCTTCTTTTTTTATATTGTTGGGAAAAAAGCTACACAAACACAAAACCAGGGCCAGGAATTAGAGCCACATCTTCGGTAATGTGCAATCACAGTGTTGCCTGCTGACAGTCTTGGTCACGCAGAAACAACCTACCCACCCGTCAGGTGATGTTCTTTAAACAGAGCCCCGTAGAGAGGCATACAGAGAAATCTGAGCAGGTATAAAAGTGCAGGTATAAAAGTGCCTCACTGAGCAGGTATAAAAGTGCAGGTATAAAAGTGCCTCACTGAGCAGGTATAAAAGTTCTTGTTATCCATTACCGGGTCACAAGGGAATGCAGAAATTTTTCAACATTCACCAGGGAAGTGGCACAGTGGGTATTGCTTGTTACTGCGCACCTCCAGGGTTGGGGGTTCAAATCCTTAAGTTTCTCACTGTGTGCTGTGGGATTTCTTCCCATAGTCCATAGGTTAATTGGTGTTTCCAAATTGCCTACGGTACACAATTGTGTGAGTGTATGAAGGACTGGCATGTCTTTTGGGTTATGCAGAAAATTCTGAAAGGGTCGTGAGGCAGTGTTGAAAATGTAAGCATTTTAAAATCACCAAGCTCCTATGCTGATCCATGATCAAATATCTCAGCCCCAATCATAGAAATAACCTATATAAACAGGTCTGCAATTGCTTAGTGCAAACCTTGAGAACACTCAGTCAATCCAAGAAGCCAAACCACAGATGCTTAATTTAAAATTCACTGGCACATCCAATCAGATTTGTGTAATAGGCATCGATTGGCATAAATTGCAGAGTGCACTGCAGGCTTGATCACAGTGATAATTTAGATTTATACTTGATTTAGGATAGCGACTGAGCTGGCATGGTAAAAATTGGGTCGTGGTGCAAAAAAGTTAAGAAACACTGTTATAGGCAACCCTGATGGGGATAAACAGTGGGAGGGTGGATCGACAATCACTTTTAGTGATGTCACCAGACAGATAAGAACCAATTCATTCTGATGGAGACTAATGAGAATGATAAATATAGAGCACTGAGAACATGCAGCAAGAGTATCTCCCTCCAGGGAACATGCAAATTGGCTAGATAATGCACATCAATTTACATCTTTTTTTTTTAAGAAAAGATATTGATTCTGAAAAGCTGGACCAGAACAAAAAAGAAAGTAAATGGAGGGTTTAATTTACCATATATTTATATCCTTTATTCAATGTATTCAATTATTTATCGTTTGCTTGTTCATTTGCCTGTCTTGCAGACCAAAGAGCAAATTTAAATCACACCAAAATCAAGCTCTTCGAGGTTTCCCAGGTCTGGCTGGGAGTCCATTTTCAAACTTAGCTGGCAAATTCTACTGGCAAATGTCTCTACAATCAGGTGACCTGAGGCCATTGCAAAGATTAAGGAAAAAGTGGGCTATTCCTCAGCACAGCCGCTGCAGTGCAGGTAACACATTATGATAACACTGCAGTGCATCGCTGTTAGCCAGCTTCAACGCTCACATACATATAGTTTGTTATAGCATAAAACTGCAGCTACAGTATGTTGGCCTGACAACTGATAATATTTAAGTATAACAATACGCTGTGAAAACTCTTAATAGAGCTCAATTTTCTATATGCACCTTTAACAGGAAATAATGTACGATATTTCCCAATATTACAGCACACTGCGTAATTTTAATAAAGTGTTAAAACTATAGGACAAATTTGCAGCAAAGAGTTCTGCAAGTGCATAAAAAATCCAATACAAGACAGATTATTTGACATATCAAAGTATATGAAATAACATAAATCTTTTATGACTGACAGTAATATATAACCAAATTAGATTTGGCATGTAATCTGAAGCACCTTTTTAATAATACTACTACTAGCTACTCTGAAATATGTCACAAATAAAGTATTAAAAAGTTAATTCAAGTAAAATTCAAATAAATTTTATACCATGGTGCTCTTCATTCATTATCAAAACATGATATTTAGCTTCTGTGAGATATACAGAAAGGGGGGACACTATATGGTTTTAAATATCATGAGCATTAAATATCTATCACCGCAGACCTGTGACCCACACTGGATCATGTCGAAACCAACAGTCATTAAGCTTAATTCATAAGCCAAGTCTGAAATAGAACTATAGGTAATTAGTCTGAGAGTAGCAGAGTTCATCTCACTGAGGTAACTCTGAGGCAGCTATGACTGAGGAAAGTGTTCTTCACCTAAAATTGGAGCCTCGGTCCACACAGATAAGCTGCTCACACTCGGTCAGTTGTGCCCTGAAGCAAAGATCCAAGGCTGGTGAAGTTACTGACTGCCAATAAGTACATATTAGTCTGCAGGCAGCAATGATCCCTCAGATATTTTAGGTGACAGTCAGCACATGTGATCAACAAAGGAGGATATGGATGACACAGAAGAAACAGCTTCGATGGTTTATTATATTTAAGATAAGTATCTGTTTTTTTTTCTTTGATGTCACACCAATTAGTTCGAAAATTGCCTTTAGTGCTACTGTCCCTATGTGTGAATTTCACAACAGGGGCATGACAAGCGTAATGCTAAAGTGGCTATTTACAAAAGTGAGAAACACAGCACGGATCTTAAAGACGCTAAATCACCAGAAAGTGTAAGACTGTGACTCCACATACCGCTCTGTAGCTTACAAGGCTCGGCAAAATTTTAATACGTGCCGTGAAAGTCATTGAAACCAGCCCACAAATTTGCATGCAAGGTGTGTAAAGTGTGTTTATTTTTGTGTTACAATTAGCTGTCCTGCCACCAAGATTCTGGATTTTCACTATTTTGCTCAAAATCACAATGACAACACTTACATAACTTGTGTGTCTCGTAGCCATCAAATAGGAAGATGCCAAAAATACGATAAGGAATCTGGGCATTTCCGCCATCAGCAACTGCGTAGGCTACCAAATAAAAAATGATGTATACTGCAGCCACCCAAGGCAGCAGTAGGTCTTTTTCATGATCACACACACGAAGAACAGATTCTAAGCAAACTGATTTTTAATTCATCTTATTATTATTTTAAATCCATGACATAGCTGAGACAACGTATTTAACCTCAGCATTAAGGGCCTTCAGTCTGCTATGCAGGAAAATGTTAACAAGGCAACGCATACGAGCTCTTATGTGCCTTGGGGAAATGACAGCTCCAGGTAACCAGAGACTCCCTGCAGATGGAACATTCTGTACTGCACTGCTGGCGTGCTAAAATGTCCACGTAAACGGTAAAAAAAGCAGAATCAAATGTCATGGTGTTTTAAGGAAACACCTTTGGGGATTTAGGGGTGGTGCAGAAATTTAACTATTAATTCTACTGTCATAGGTAGGTCATTCTGTAAACTTTCGGGCCATTGGTGAGTTACAAAAATCAATCAAAAACCAGCAGAGTGTATCAGGTAGTCAGCATAATGCACGTAAACCCAACTCGTCCTTATAAGGCTTTGAAACTGGTGCCTCCACTGCATCACTGCAAAACAGCTCTCCCCCATCTGAAGCACCACTAAGCCAGCTCATTAAAATGCTGCCCCTGTCTGATGCCTTCATGCCACATACCACTATATCACTTACTGCTCTGCGTGGAAATTTACCTTCTGTAGTCAACAATGATTAGGAAGACACTCTGTTCTCCATTGAAACAAAGAGTAATTGTATTTCATTACTGCATATTTAGTGAAACAATGGGAATATTACAGAAATTACAATGGTGAACCCATCCAACCATTTTCTGAAACCACTTGTCCCATTCAGAGTTGCAGGGGTCTGGAGCCAATCAGCACAAGGTGGAGAACAGCCCAGAAGAGGATGCCAACCCATTGCAGGGCACACCATTCATTCTCATTCACACCCTTATGAGTAATTTGGCAACTCCAATTAGCACAGCATGTTTTTAACACTCTGTGCGTGTGTGTGTGTTTGGGGGGCGGGGGGGGGGGGGGATTAGGAACTGGAGTACCAAGAGAAAATCCCATAACGACACAGAGAGAACATGCAAACTCCACGCATACACACACACACACACAAGGAACCCTGGCAGGGAGCCGAACCAAGGTCCCAGAGGTGCAAAGCAACAGTGCTGACCTCTGCACAACCATGCTACCCCCCCCCCCCCCCCATTTCAGACAGTTCCTTTCGTTTGCTCTTTTGCTGTTTTAAATAGTATCGTGTATTTTATTCCCCAACCAATATATTTCTAGCCTGTAGTTTACAAAGTTGTTATTTAACTGAGAAAATGGATGGGGGGGGGGCAAATGAAAAAAAAAACTGCTCAGTGAAAGTGAAGGGCTGTATATGGGACCTGCGACACAGCTGGGAAAAGCCTTTAGCATTTTGAGAGAGTGAGACTATGTTCTGCAGAGTGATCCATCATAGATCCAAGATGCTGGTATAAATCAATATGAAAGGTGTGCCAGCGGCCATTTTTCAAATGTGTATTATAAATTACAGGCAGACACCTGGCCAGAACAGAGACAGGGGCCTCAGTCTCCGCTGCTTTGAGCTACACCGAAACACTTGGAAAACTTTCGAACGTCAAGCTAGTGTCCTGCCCAGTGCCGATCCACATTTCTGCCCTTGAAACTTTGAGGACAGTGTTGTGAAAAACTCCTTGCTTATTCTGCTGTCTATGTTGCTCGGCTTTTAAGATGAGATGCCTATTTCCAGCATCTTAAACCTGGATCTTCTGCGTACTCCATATGCCTAACTGCTAGATTTGTTCCCTCAGTTAAATCCCTTAAACTACCACTTCTCACACCCCTGCCCTCACCCACCAGCCACACACAAGTAAATCTACGACTAAAGCAAATGAAAGCTATGTTTCCTTCTTTCAAGGCAATGTGTCCATTTTATGCAATGCAGTTACTATTATAAAAAGTGAAACATAGTATATAAAGTGAAAATTACTGAGAAGATGGAAGAATATTGCTAGAAGCTTTGCACACATTTGAACTGGTGTTTCCAAAGGTTAGATATTATGCAAATGTGGTTATACTAAGCTCAGAATACCAAAACAAGTAGAATAGCATTTCCAACACACCCAAATAAATTTGGTATTAGCTATATGTACTTTAGCAGGTATCATGAACAATTTTCACATCAGGATCAGTGCTCTATAACCAGGCCCAGATCTAGACTGCTTAGGTTGGGGGTGGGGGCAATTAGAAATTTTGGGTGGGCAGCATTTCACACAATGGACTTACTACAGTGTATTAGTACCAGAGAAACAGGTGAGGCACAAGGACTAATAAGCCTAAAATTAGGTACATCAAAAGCTTTGGGATAATCTGCAAACCATACAGACTAGTATTTGTTTTTATTGTTACTTATTAAGGTAATAAAAATGTGCAGACTTGTTTCGAATGAAAATCTCACTCCAGCCAGCTGACTAAAGTTGGCGAGCCAGCGCTAACATCACCGTTAGCAAACTGTGTTGTTAAGTACAGTAGTGCGTCTGTATCCGCGGGATGGATACGTTCCAAGACCTATAAATTACTTGTTTTTCTTGTACTTACATACCTATAATAAATTTTTATTCACAAATATTTACCAAATGCTACAATTACAAATGATACCAAATCAGCGGATACGGGGGTTCCATTGTACTGCTCTAGTGAGCTTCCTAACCAACAGTAATACTAGCTAGCTGGCTAACTATGCTACTAGCAAAGACCATCATTCAACACAATATTACAACAAACAACAGCAACAAAAGATACATTTTAACAAGAAGGGTCTTGAATAAGAAGAAGGTAACGTTCCTTCTCTACTTTCACTGGCGACTACAAATGCTCCAGAGAAGAATATCTGATGGAACGGATTAAATAAACACGACTGACAGATTCCGATGGCGCAAGCTAAGGTTGATCAATTGGGTGGGTAGAGCGGAAATTCTGGTGGGCATTGCCCACCCCTGGTTCCAGCCGTGCCTACAACCCCAACATTGTAGGAACAGCTTCATCACCGATATCCCTGAGCATTCAAGATAAACAAAATAATTACTATTAATACTTCTTAGGAATTTTGTGCTATCATATATTATATACCATACAATAAGATTACTCTTCATTATTTATTATTTACGTAGCAGATCCTTTTGTCCAAAGTGGCATGCAAGCTGCCAATGAACAAACATGACTCCAAGCACTTCTAGGTTAAGCTGTCAATAAAGGACCATTATTCAACAGCATACTGTTACATTGCACAGATAGAAGAAAATATGGAAGTTCAGAGAGGACATGAATTCAAATTTTTTTTTCTTCCTGTTATTTTTCTTGTAATCATGAGATAACGTTCTTGTGATCTTGAGATAACAACATTTGCTAATTTAAAATCATGACCTTTTTTTAGATATCTTGAGATCAGCACACAAGACAATGCTGTTGAATAGACTCCCTATTTGAACCCTATAATGAAGGTCAATAATCAGTCTTACTTTAAATTTATTGTTTCTGTCCATTGCTTCTGTTCACTGTGTAGTAGAGATCTCGTGAGTAGAAATCATTAGGCTAACTAGAGGTCTGTGATTATGTTTCTCTCAATTACAGATTAAATGCACAGTGAAGCAGGCCGTCATGTCAGTCACGTATAGTCCTGGTCACCATTACTGACACCCTTTCATTCTTTGCATAACCTGTAGAATATCATTTAAATAAATGAAAATGTAAAAAATTATTATCAGAATATTTTCATTGGGTGTCCATTGAACTTTCTTTAACCAAAGGACTATTTTTCACGTAATTAGTAATTTCAATAAACAGTAAATTACACACCATTTGACAGTGATTACTACCTCCAAACATTTGTCTATAAGTACATCTCAAAAAATTTGAATATCATGAAAAAGTTAAATATTTCTTGACATTCCATTCAGAAAGTGAAATTCATATATTATATAGATTCATTACTCATGGAGTGAAATTTGTCAAGTCTTTATTTCTTGGAAAACCTGCATAAGCTTCTTGACCCTGTCAGCTGGAATTTTCTCCCACTTTACCTTTTGTGAGCTCTTGAATGTTTGCAGGATTTCCCACTGGCAGATTTCAGCTCACTTTAAAGATTTTAAACCTAATTGAGATCAGAACTCATTGTTGGCCACTTTAAAACGGTTCACTTTTTGCTTGTCAAACATTCTTGTGCTTTTGGATGTGTGCATTTGACCTTTGTCTTGCTGGAGAACCCATAATCTTAGACTTAAACCTAGTTTTCCTACACTGTGTAGCACATTTTGCTCTAAAATCCCTTGGTAATCCTCTGATTTCCTGATTCCTGTGATATGGTCAAAGTCTCTAGTACCAAAAGGCAGCAAAGCAGCCTAACATTATGGCTCTTCCATCATGCTTAGCTGTAAGTAAGGTGTTCTTTTCAAGACTAATGTCCTTGCAATCCTTCTGATCTTCTAGTTTTTTCCTTCTATTGTTTTTTAAAATTATTGTTGTGCATCATTTGATGTTCTGTACCAAACATAGATGTCTGTAGACCACAGATGTTTCACTAGATTCTTTTGTTTTCTAGAAGATACTTTACGTGTTGTACTTAAATTTCATTGGTGCCAATAATGGTGACCAGGACTCCATGTCACCACATCAGGAAAACAAAAAAGTTATGATATTATGTCAAGATCACACAAAAAATAAGTTGTGATCTTTAATTAACAGAAAGAAAAAGACAATAATGAATGTGTTCTCTGGATTTCCGTTTGAAAAATCACCTCTAGATTTATTTTTTCTCCTTGTGACAGCCAGGGTAAGACAGACTGAATTAGACACCTATTAATTCCCTCAGGAACCTTCAAAGCATACACATGCAGCCTGTAATTTAGAAATGGTAATTGTGTCCTTACACAAAAATGTCATATCATGAAAATGACTAGTAACTATCCCTTGGGAAATAAGCGAATATAGAAATTCCCACACAACACGCAAGCCCCCAGAGGGAAAAAGACTCAATTATTCATTATGTGATACACATTGGGCTCTCTATCAAGTAAATACCTAGAGAGTGCATAAAAATTATTTTATTCTTTATTTCATCTTAGTGTTGCCTCTTCCTATGTTCAACTGCATTGACAGAAACTCCCAAAAGCTACGTTTTAAGAGAAGTTTTTGTTTCCAAAACAATAAATCACAATTGTGACAGTTTTTAATATAGCTACTGAAATCTATCTGTTCTTCCTTCCTCCTACATACTCAGTATACCCCAAGTCGATCATTAACAAAACTTGTGTTTTGAGTTCCACAAGAGCTCCTACAAGGCTTGTGAACAGCTTCTCCTGTGCAGCAGTAGTGTGGCTATCATTTTTGGTCAATTCACAAAATTCAGATGTGTTTCAAATATATCCTCAGTGAATTCAGATTAAAAGCATTAATGATAAGGAGCTAATCTTTTACCTCATATCAATATTATTCCTTGAAAATTTACATTTTTTGCTCTAGCGAGTACTGAGTTACCTATATCTGGACTGTCACTGGCATCTTACCACCTATTTCTCAAGATTATTTTTCTAACACAAGTGTTAGATACCCATTCCAGCTCAGATGCAGCTAATTATATACTAATTAATTTGACCTTCTCTAAACTAAGAAAGGTCATCTGAGGACACTGCAGTTGTCTTTTACAGTGAAGACACGGAAAAGCAGAGAACAAACACACATATAAAATATAACATACACTGGGGAAGGAGCAGACCCAGACCCAGACCCAGACCATGACCATGATGGGGGAGATCTGTGAAATTTTGCATGATGAAGCAGTAGGACACATGTAGCCTTTATTTTGTGAGAAATCAGCCAGGTCTCAGTGGGTGACTGCACAGTGCATGCTGCAAATCAGTTATCTTTGGGTGTTAGGGCCTGGGACAGCAGAAGCTCCGAGGGGCTTAATGAAATGATGTTTTGCAGAAAAGCAACGCATCTTGGTGTGTGACTCCTATGGCCAGCACAGTCCACGAGGAATGGGTCTGGAATGGTGAAAATCTGATTTCTCTCTATAAGCATACTGATGCTTTGTTTAAACATTGCACAATTGCTGACAATGTATTTACTATTTGATGCTGATGTTATAGGTATATAAGGGCATAAATCATATATAATGATATATAATCATTCATTATTTATTGTTGAAAAGCTTTTCAGCAAAGCTCAGGGGATATTTCCTTCCAAATATATTTATTTCTATTTATACAGATTTGTACAGATAGTTTACTTAAACACGGAGCCACTTAATTTAGGTTAGTTTAGTTAGATATTATTTATTTGTAATTTC